>CM042325.1:18203158-18253158 GCA_023566125.1 Zingel zingel | reverse complement strand
TGGAAAGTCTTGCTCCCACTAAAGGGATTGTCTGAACCCCTACACCTCTACTTTGGTTGGACAAGTAATTATGTTGAGTCATTTCCACTTCTCCTTTCCTTAGCCTAGTCTGCTCTAGGGGTGCAGACACTCTCTATGGTGCAGACACTAAGAAGGGGGAAGTGGAGACTGTTACCTTGGGAACAACACAACCTAATCATCGTTCATACTCTGCAGGCTCAGGACAGAGATTTAAAAGCAGATCGATTTTCAGAAGTCTACTTTAAAGCAGTCCTTTGTCTCACTAAGGTGCGAAGTCATCTTCACCCAGCTATTACCACTTCAGAGCCTACATAACCATTCCTCGACACAAGGGGTGTGTGTGTGTGTGTGTGTGTGTGTGTGTGTGTGTGTGTGTGTGTGTGGGTGTGTGGGTGGGTGGGTGGGTGTGTGCGGGTGTGTGGGTGCGACATCACTTAATCACATGTACTTAAATTAAGTTTCCTGCAGTGTGTTCTAACAGAAACAGGCTACTTTGATAAGGAAGATAAAAATGTTGGTCATTAAAATAATTGTGACCATGATGTGTTCTTAAGTGGACACATTATGTAATTGCAAGACTGTTTCTACATTCCCTTTCTCTGTGTTGCAATGTGTTGCTACTTTTTGGCTGACCCACTGATACCAATATGTATGTGATCCATCAATTAAATGTTTAATTGGGCTCTGTTCATGGTTATTAAACAGAGCAGCATGTTGGAAGAAAATACATAAGCATCTGAGTTTTCACGAGGTCATAAAAGTCGAGGCACAATCGGGTGGGAATATGTAAGGAGAACTCAACGCATAGGCAGAGGAGAGCAAGAACCTCAGCTGATGCCTGGCTGAAGTTAGTTTGATGATTACCAACTAGAACCTTGCTTTAACCACTAGAGTCTGCACCCAGTTGAAGGCAGTATAAAGTACGATATTAGAGTTTGGGCAGAGCTTACAAATGAAATGTAAATTGTTTGCTAATTTCATAATTTCATTAGGAGGTTTCTGTGAATAAAAGGAGGATGGTAGCTTTTGAAAAAAAAAATATTGCAAAGAGTTTGCTACTTTCTATTCAAGGCTGCTTCGGTCTTGCATAAATTGAGAGCACTGACTCTTCAACTCCAGGTCTTTTTCTATTAACTGAGAATCTATAAATATAACTCAATTTGTGGCTCGTATTGTGTTTTCAGTCATTTAAGAATCCATTAAGTGAGCTCTTAAATTGGCATTAACGACAGAAACTGTGGGAAACCTCAGGTTTGTTAACTTGAAAGATTAACAAAAGCTACAGTCACTTACGACATTCCTTGCAAAAGTTTTTAAAGTTGCGGTTAATTCTAAGCTTTAGCTTTACTCAAGGTTTTCTACCATCTTTCTACTGTAAGTACGCTCTTAAGATTTATTTCTTGTGTTGCATGGTGCTGACCTGGTGGACAGGAAGAAGGCAGAGCTCTTATTTTGCCACAGTAAAACAAATTCCACAATGAAAGAACAATCTTTTTAGTTGTATGATTTTTTTTGTTTTATTTTCAGTCCAGTTGATGGTTTAAATTTGGGAGTGTAACCCAAACCAATCAGTAACTGTTCATGATTTTTTTTTTTTTTATGGGCTGGAAGAGTCAATAACATTTCCATTCAGTGTTGTTTTTTGCATCCATCCAAAGATGCACAAAAGGACGTCAATCCCCATAGTTTTCCTCAATAGATCAGCAGTGAATAAATATCTCGTAAATAAGCTTAGTATTTGTTTTTAGATTAGAGGGTATGATTTAAAAAAATAAATTCACATTTATTCTCATTGTTTACCCAAAATCTTGTTGTTAGTGTTAGAGGTAAAAATGAAACTCCAAAGTAGGGTTCACATTTTGTACTACCTTGTCATTTGCAAGTGTCTTCATCATTTCAAGTGGTAATTGTAAACATGAATGTTATTTCAATGATGTTCAAGTTGAAATCTTTATTGAACATTCATTAAAGTCATTTGATGATAAAAAATACAGAACAACTCTGTGCAGCACTCGTTACAATCACAGAGGATTAAAACACAACCAAGCTAGACAGGCATACCACAAACGACACAACCAAAATATAAAACCATAACACCACATTTCGCTTATAACACATACAGAGACGCAAAATAATAATAATAATGTTGGTGCCTCCAGCAATTTTTGGACAGGACACTCGCTTACTGCTGTGTAGGAGACCATAAGTGACACCAGACATTCTTTTCAGACTTAAACAGTAATTATTTTAGGTTAATAGATTATTTAGTCCATTAACTTAAATTATTGTGAAAAGTGCGTGTTGCAATTTCCCAGAGATGCAGGTGATGTCTTTAAATGGCTTAATTTGTCAGACCAATAGTCTATAACCCAAATATATTTCATTTACAATATTAAACATTGTCTAATTGATTAATTGACTAATTGTGTGTCTGCTATTGCCCAGATATTTAAGAGAAAGCAGTTAGGAATAAGATATTAATAACATCTTTATAATACGTGTTTTGGGATTTGGCTGTTGCACATTCTAAATATTTCTCTCTCTTTCTTTCTTTTTTGGGTCAACTTTCTTCAATGCCCTTCCTCCTGCTGGGTCACCTTCCCTGCCACCGTTCCCACCCCACCCCCCAATCCTGGCTTTCTTTTTGGGCTCCCCCACCTCCTCTCCGGCTCTTTTTACTGGCTGTCTTAGGTAAGTGTTCTGTTTGAAACTATTACTCACAGTCTGCCTCCCCTGGCTGTGAATCTGTGTGCAATGCAGCAGCAGAGTCTCCCACAGTGGAGGTTGGGCAGAGATCTAGCACTGGACCAGACCAGATCAGACTGGACTGGACTGTTAGCCCAGAGCAATCGAAGACCTCACTACTGATTCAGGGAAACAAGCTTGTAGAGACACACTGCACTGACTAAGGAGACACAATGCATTCTAGCTGTGTTTTAGGCAACAAGGTTACAATTCACTGTTTATTTTCCATGTAGCGAGTGAAATTCATGTTTTAGCAATTAATGTCAGGACACATACAATGTAATCTACTACGACAACAGGGAGTAATCATGTCATCTTCTGTGACAGACAAAAAACAAGAAAATGAAAATCATAATAATCCAACCATGACCTCACTGGCTTGAATGTTTTATTGAAGCGTGTGTAATCTACCCGCCAGGCAGTGGCTGCCACAAAAGATAGACCTTTTGTGAGATATGTAATCTGGCCATAGATATAGAAGTGACAAGTGAACAACTGCTCTGTAAGTGACAAATGTGAGAAAGAGGAAGCATGGAGGAAAATTAAGTGAGTCACATTTCCTGCAGACTGACAGTATCTAAGGAGAGGATTGATATGTATGTTCTTGCAATTTGAAGCTTTGGATTGATTTTAATAATAAACTTAGTTTTTTATTTTATTTTTAAAGCGGTGTAGCTCATTCCCGGAACTATGATTTACTCTTTTAAGCCTCACATCTCAAATATTAATTCTAAAAACTGTTACATGACAGGGTATGTGGGAGAAATGGGACAGCCGGTGGTTTCCTGCAACATGACAAACACCTTTCCTACATAGAGAAAGTTACACACACACACACACACACACACACACACACACACACACACACACACACACACACACACACACACACACACACACACACACACACACACCTCATAACAGGATAGACAATCTATGTAGCATGGCCTTTTACTTCCACTTGAACCTACTGACAGGATGGACAGCGTGTCACATCTGATCACTGCTCCCCCTGGTGGTGTCTGAAGTGCTTGTTGACAGTCAGACACATTTTCTGTTGGTAGATAGGTATTAATGTCAATGCACATTAATGCATATTGTTTACTCCCCCTGCTAAATGGTGTGTTGGTGTTTTCACAGTGCCGTGTGTATATATATATATACAGTGAGGAAAATAAGTATTTGAACACCCTGCTATTTTGCAAGTTCTCCCACTTGGAAATCATGGAGGGGTCTGAAATTGTCATCGTAGGTGCATGTCCACTGTGAGAGACATAATCTAAAAAAAAAAATCCAGAAATCACAATGTATGATTTTTTAACTATTTATTTGTATGATACAGCTGCAAATAAGTATTTGAACACCTGAGAAAATCAATGTTAATATTTGGTACAGTAGCCTTTGTTTGCAATTACAGAGGTCAAACGTTCCTGTAGTTCTTCACCAGGTTTGCACACACTGCAGGAGGGAGTTTGGCCCACTCCTCCACACAGATCTTCTCTAGATCAGCCAGGTTTCTGGGCTGTCGCTGAGAAACACGGAGTTTGAGCTCCCTCCAAAGATTCTCTATTGGGTTTAGGTCTGGAGACTGGCTAGGCCACGCCAGAACCTTGATATGCTTCTTACAGAGCCACTCCTTGGTTATCCTGGCTGTGTGCTTCGGGTCATTGTCATGTTGGAAGACCCAGCCTCGACCCATCTTCAATGCTCTAACTGAGGGAAGGAGGTTGTTCCCCAAAATCTCGCAATACATGGCCCCGGTCATCCTCTCCTTAATACAGTGCAGTCGCCCTGTCCCATGTGCAGAAAAACACCCCCAAAGCATGATGCTACCACCCCCATGCTTCACAGTAGGGATGGTGTTCTTGGGATGGTACTCATCATTCTTCTTCCTCCAAACACGGTTAGTGGAATTATGACCAAAAAGTTCTATTTTGGTCTCATCTGACCACATGACTTTCTCCCATGACTCCTCTGGATCATCCAAATGGTCATTGGCAAACTTAAGACGGGCCTTGACATGTGCTGGTTTAAGCAGCGGAACCTTCCGTGCCATGCATGATTTCAAACCATGACGTCTTAGTGTATTACCAACAGTAACCTTGGAAACGGTGGTCCCAGCTCTTTTCAGGTCATTGACCAGCTCCTCCCGTGTAGTCCTGGGCTGATTTCTCACCTTTCTTAGGATCATTGAGACCCCACGAGGTGAGATCTTGCATGGAGCCCCAGTCCGAGGGAGATTGACAGTCATGTTTAGCTTCTTCCATTTTCTAATGATTGCTCCAACAGTGGACCTTTTTTCACCAAGCTGCTTGGCAATTTCCCCGTAGCCCTTTCCAGCCTTTTGGAGGTGTACAATTTTGTCTCTAGTGTCTTTGGACAGCTCTTTGGTCTTGGCCATGTTAGTAGTTGGATTCTTACTAATTGTATGGGGTGGACAGGTGTCTTTATGCAGCTAACGACCTCAAACAGGTGCATCTAATTTAGGATAATAAATGGAGTGGAGGTGGACATTTTAAAGGCAGACTAACAGGTCTTTGAGGGTCAGAATTCTAGCTGATAGACATATGTTGAAATACTTATTTGCAGCTGTATCATACAAATAAATAGTTAAAAAATCATACATTGTGATTTCTGGATTTTTGTTTTTAGATTATGTCTCTCACAGTGGACATGCACCAACGATGACTATTTCAGACCCCTCCATGATTTCCAAGTGGGAGAACTTGCAAAATAGCAGGGTGTTCAAATACTTATTTTCCTCACTGTATATATATATATATATGTATGCGTGTGTGTATATATGTGTGTGTGTGTGTGTGTGTATATATGTGTGTGTGTGTGTGTGTGTGTGTGTGTGTGTATATGTGTGTGTGTGTGTGTGTGTATATATATGTGTGTGTATATATATATATATATATATATATGCTCCGTCATGCTCACAGTGGGACATCTTCCCCAGCCTTTCTGCCAACCCGCACTTCTCCACTAAGAGAGAGCACGGTGGGCGGCACTGAGCTACACAGTCACAGCTTGATGTCAGTATTTCTGATCGATACTGAGATCTCATTCTGAGCTGCACTGAGCTCCACTCCTCCACCTCTTGCTCTACCGGAGTGCTCCACTAGATGGTATAGCATAGTCAAGAGTGAAACAGTAGCTGCTGAAGGAGAGGAGGGAGATATCGTGTGTGTGTGTGTCTTAGGGTTTCATCAGATTAAACAGCTCTTTATTTGGGAGATGGAGAGTAAATGTTTACTTTTGTCAATCCTCCCCTGTGATCCCCTCTCATTGTTGCAGCTTAGTGATGAATTTTGGTTCAAAGTCAAAGTGTGTTGTGTTAGTGTGTGTGTGTGTGTGTGTGTGTGTGTGTGTGTGTGTGTGTGTGTGTGTGTGTGTGTGTGTGTGTGTGTGTGTGTGTGTGTGTGTGTGTGTGGACCTCTCAGTGTAGATATCCACCTATTAACACATGTCAGTTGTCTCTGTGCCCCCGTATGTTTGTTGACAGCAGCCATACTGAGGTTACGCTCCTGGAACCGGCTCTGACAGTGATTGTCAGGTACGAGGAACATGAGACATGTGGTTCAAAGCACAGCAACAGGATCTGACAAAGCATTGACTGGTCACCTGCATGAATATAATTTGACATGTTGCTGTTTTTAAACCATGTATTGCAGTAAGCAAAGCACGGAGATCAAATCAATGCTGCTTGTTTATTCACTTGTTAGGCAGATCTATCAATTGTATTCTGGCAGCCAGCATGGTATAAGTGTGTCACGTTCAGGACACTAGTTTGGCCCAGACACAACAAGCCTCTCCGTGACGCTGGGTACAATTAGAGCAGGGGGGGGGGGGGGGGGCTGTGGCAGACATGTTAGAAGTGATCTTATTTCTGTTCTCTTATTTCCCAGCGCGCATGGCGCTTAATGGACACCGTTTGTTAAATGTAATTGGTTCACTGCTTCTATTCGCCTCAAGTCTTGACCTGCTGTTTACTTCCATTTCTTAGGGTGGTGTTTTAAATAACCGTGTGTGTGTTTTGTTTATCCAGTAATAACAGGGTGTACTTGTGCAGAGACCCAAAAAGAAGGGAAAAAAAAGCCTGACAGGAGCTTCAATTGGCTTCAGGAAAACCTTTTTTCATACCAGAGCTGAGGCAATCTTCTGACATTAAAAATAGTCTCTCCCTCACCGTAATATTCAATGTGTTCCAGGCAGAAAGTTAGAGGTTTTCACAGTTGCTAATTTTCACAAAACCCTAAACCGAGTTCAATAGGGCTGTAGCGGTTCATGTATACATATCGAACCATCACAGTCCAGTCCAGTGCACGCAGCCGCACACAGAATACATGGTATGTAGATTGATGCACGTAATCTGGAACCAAAGTTCACCAGCGGGAGTTCCGCCTGGAAACTTTAAGCCAAACGCTGTTAGCAACATATGCTGAGGTTAGCACAACAAGCAGATTGATGTGCTAGTCAGTCACACAATGGCGAGTGCAAATGAAACGCCGGAACTTGAAGACCAACCTATGGGTTCCTGGTCAGCTACAACAGCAACGGAGAGAGATTGGTGTATAAGACGAGGTCGGCGTTGTTCTACCGTTGTAGGGAATGTCAATTGAAACATCAGCAAACATGATGACGTCATCACCCAGATGTGCCGATCACCGGGATGATAAATGTTTGGGTGCTTTGAATGTTAAAATATAGCCAAGGTGGAACTTAAAAAACACTCCTCGTAATTCTGAATTTTGGTTTGGCATTATTCTACAGTATTTATTTTGGTATTTAAAATTCCATAGCATTTTCAGTTTTAAAGTCTATTGTGACCTGTTGCCTTTTGGGAAAGTGTTTGTTTAGTGTTCTTACAATGTAACACAGAAGTGTTTGAAACGTTCCTTATTTTTTATTATGAAAATAGTTCTCCAAAGTTTTGAGTGGGCAAAATGTTACCTCAGTCCCAAGCAAGAGGATTTTGTTTTTGACATGCACTACTATCAAATGAAATGAAAATATGCTTCTTTTTTTTTCTTTTACCAAACTCGCACAGAACCGGGACTTTTGTGTACCCGTTTCCAGTCTGAGATGATTATGACAGCAATGAGTACTTGTACCAGTGCTTCTTATCACCTCCTTAAGGTTATTTACTCTAATAATATGTCTGAAGGACAAAAGCAATTTAAAAATATGCTGCAGACAAAGTGGTTGTGATTGTGTTTCATCATTATTCAGCATTACGTGCAGTTTATTAAGTTAACTATTACTTTTAATAGATCTGTGATAATCATATTATGGGGATTCTCACTTAAAATTGTTAATTACTGTTTATTGTATATTATATATACTGGGCAATATGTCTTAAAGCTGAAGCTATCAATGTTTTTTATTAACAATAAATTGGATGTCTAATTTGAAAGGTATTCCTCAAAGTGAGGAATTCATTGAGAATGATCGCCCTGCAGTTTCCATCAGCTCTATGGAGTGTTTAAGAGTCTTTCAGCTCATTTTGGTTTAAAAAAAAACAAATAATACAGTTTTATGTAGTCTCCATTACAATGTTAGTTCATAGCATTTCAGTTCTGAGCAGATCATAGGGTTCTTACCGGAAGTGTTTGTTTGTGTGTTTTTTTAAGAAGTAGTAACAGTAAATCTCTACCAGAATTATTTTATCGTCAACAGAGCTGTAGTCAGGATTTTAGATTTACTGAAATCATAAGTGTCCCTAACGCACCCCTGATACCCTTCAGAAACCAAAAGAAGGCCTCCATTTTCTAAATGATTTAGATTTTGCAGACTTTATTTATTTAGTTCACTGTTAAAGCTATAGTACGTAGTTTCTGTCTTCCCCCATGAGGAATTCTAAGTAATGACAACAATTCTGTCGGTGCATCCACATGATACAAGCCTTCCGTGATTGCGCTTCACCTCCACCCCTCGCCCACACAGTTGCTACGTAGCCAAGGAGGACACGGAGGATTAAAAAAATAGGTAGATAGACAAGAGGTAATTATCTTCACTCGAGTTTATGCGCGCCAAACGTCGGACGACACAATCTTTTGAACACAGCCATATACGTAGCCAATACAGGGAGAGTTGTGTGGTACAAATTAATTAGGTGGTCTTAATTAGCTTTGTATCAACTAATTTGGCAATGGCTTGAATGTATCGGACATTCATTATTATAAAAAAGTGACGCACTACAGCTTTAAATTATGCTTTCTGTAAATTTTTATTTCTCAACATAAAGGTTCTTTTCCACACTGCCAGTGATGCAAGTATTGTGGTGAAATGCTGAAGCCTTCATTTACATGTATTTATTAATTTGTTTGACTAAATGTAGTCAAATTTTAACACGTTCAGTCCCCCCAAGTTTACAAAAAAATACATGACCTGAGTGTCCTCAATTGTAGCTGCGAAATATCATAATGAGCCTCTATCAGTAACACACTGCAATGCTTTTAGTTTTCAAGCTTTACATTTGCTGCATGTCTCATAAGAGGCACATTAGTGGTGCACTCTCTGTAAATTGCAGGCAAATGGCCGTTATTTTCCAACAGCTGAATATTACTTTGTATACTTCCTCCACTTTGTTCAGTCCTAGTTTGGCTAATCCTCTCTTCATCTGATTTGTGGATTTGGAATGACCCACATACCATGTGCCTCAAGGCTTCCTGTAAGAGAGACTGTGGGAGTGTGAGGTTATGTGGTCATTTCTGTGAGCAATTCAGTCCTACTAAAAGTCAGAGCAAGAGCCGGCGGGCAGACAGTGAAGTATAGCGAAGTAAGTGGCCTAAACCTGTTCGAGTCGTGAGTCACTTGGATCTTGAACCCAAGTCTTTAAATTGACTCACGAATCGCGAGTCTCTAGTATCATTAACCTGGTTCAGTTGAGTCCTACTACAATTCAATCTAAAATGATAACAGCGCCACACACAAACCTCTTGCAACATTAGCTTCTACAATGATAGCCATCTTAGCTGCAAAACGCTTTATAATTTACAATTTCGTAGGCAACAGAAACTCCACAAGTCAACTCAAGCGCCTGAGTGAGCAGAGAGACAGTCCCGAACCGCAGACTCAGAGCCGGAAGCTCGCAGACTATGGGATTCACGAGTCAACGAGGGCTCGTGAGTTTTCGCGGATTCATGAGTTGTCACGCGAATCAGCCAGCTATATGACTGGATCTGATTCAGACGAGCGAGTGAAGTCTCTCCTCGAGCTCAGAGTAAAGCAAATCCACAACAAAAGCCATTCTTTCACTTCTGAAATAACATAAAATGTTCTGCATGTAGCCTAGCTAGGCCTACTGTAGGTTTTGGTGTATAAATGTACAATGTTAAATGCAATTAGGTCGAGCAGACAGTCCGAAACATTACAAGCTTGCCTCGGCTCTGCTCGCAGACAACTCATGAGTTGCCGACAACTCACGAGTCCTCGATGACTCATGAGTTCTCGTGGGAGTCAGTCAATCCCGCGAATCAGCCAAATCAGCCGGCTACGTTGTTATGAGTGGATCTGATTCAGATGAGCGAGCATAGCGAGCGAGTGAGGTCTCTCCTCAAGCTCAGGGTAAAGCAAATCAACAACAAAAGCCATTCTTTCACTTCTGAAATAACATACAATGTTCTGCACGTAGCCCAGCTAGGCCTACTGTAGGTTTGGTGTATAAATGTAGTATGTTAAAATGCAATTAGGGCGAGCAGACAGTCCGTAAGCTCACCTCGCCGACAACTTGTTTTTTTTTTTGTCTTCAAAAAACTTTATTATTCAAGTACAGATACACATACACATTGAAAACAAATGCATACATACATACGTGAAAAGGGGGCGCATGGAATTTACATTAAAGAGGTTGTAAGTCATTGTGAATGTTCAGAGTCTGGATGGCTTTATTTGTCAGTCCTATTAAAGTTTAAAAATATAATTTCATGTCATTTTTAAATGAATATTCGGTTTTCTTTCGGAACATTTATGGATATAACGTTTTCCAAATAAAATTAAAAGATTCTAAATGAAAACATGGCATTTTATCCAAATCAAAAGCTCGCCTTGGATGTAGCATACAATACTGACTCAAGTGACTCAAGTGACTCGCACAACCTGGATCAGTTTAGTGAATGACTCGAATCATTAAAAGGAATCAAGTTTTCCAGACCTACCTACTACCTATACAAACCTGCACCAAATAGGCCACTACGGTGACATAGGCCGCTACGGTGACATTTCCCTAGGGGGGAGCTGTTCAACATGATGTATCAGCGGCTGCCAATGAGAGTAGAATTTATCAGAGGAGCATCTGAGAGTGAACTTTAATTTAAGTTTAAAAAAAAGATAGTGTCACTCATCCAGGCATTAAATGATGGTGGTGCGGGTGACTTCCAAAGACTAAAGATCTTCCGACGGGCAATCAGAGAGGTAAAAGCAATTACATTGCTTCTGCATAAAATAGCTATATATGGGGACAGACAGATCTTCAACTCCAAAATCTTCAAGATTGTTTTAAAGAACAGCTGCCAGGAGTTGGACAGTCTGGGGCATGACCAGAAGATGTGGGTCAAATCACAAGGGGTCTGGTAACATCTATTGCATCCCTCATCCAATCCACCCGGATAGATCTTGGCATGCCGGGCTTTGCTATAGTGAATCCTATGTAAAACGTTGAATTGTATCAGACTAAGGCTAGTGCAGCTGGAGGAAGAATTCACTGCTTGCAAGGCTTTTTCCAAAAAGTCCTCTGACAGAGAAATCTGCAATTCATTCTCCCAGCTGGCCCTAATTTTGTTAACAAGAGCTGCAATAGATTATAAAAATAAGAGATGTGGACCCTGGATAGAGTTTTTGCCTCAAGAATTAGATCTATACCGGTCGGAGGTGCTCTTTGAGGAAATTGGCACGAGTGAGTCCTGGTAACATCACGTTACTGCAAGTATCTTAAACAGTCTGAGCTATTCCAATTAAAGGTTGTGCACAATTGTTCAAAGCTAGCAAACACACCATTATATGCTTATCTTTTAGATATCGGAGGCCACCCCTATCAAAAAATTTAAATCAAGGGTCAATTTTAGCAGGTAAGAATAAATGACTATTACAAATTGGAGTTGTCTGAGGGAAAGTGAGCCAGCCGACACTTATTTGTACCCAGATTTTCAGAGAGCCACTTACTATAGGATTAGATGTGAAATGTGATGGGCAGAAAGGAAAGCTACCTCAAACTAGGGCTTGGAGCGAGTAAGAGGAGCATGACCTGGATCTGACGCCAGTTGCTCTGAGCTGAGGTAAACCATAGCATAATCTTATAGGCATTTGCAGCCCACTAATAACCAATAAGACTAGGCAGGCCAAGCCCCCCAAGAGATCTGCTTTTCTACAATAAGGATATGCCAACTCTCGCTTGTTTACCAGCCCAACACATTCTTAGTTCTAAAGTTAATTTAAGGTCAGCATCAGACCGGTGGGTTTTCTGCAGTTCCTGCAAGATGAGCTGAATGTAGTTTTTTGATTAAACACTGTTGCATTGGAGAAGTGGGGCTTCTAGTGGGACTTTTTTTTAGAAAAACATGTTTACTCAGCAAAGTATATCTCCGCAGCTACATTTCTGAGTCTGAATCCTTCATAAATGTATTCTATAAATGTCCTTTTAAATGAAATAAACAAGCCAGCCTCAAAGTGAACTAGTTTACCTACAGAAAATTGTAATTTTGGAAATTACAAAATAATGGAGTAGTGTTGTTCTAGAAAGCCAACTTTTATCCACTCTTGCCGTCTAGTTGCACAACAGCCAATAGTTTAAGTTGGTCCTTTGACTTAATTAAATGTGTAATGTGCAGTGTTATTCTAAAAACTATGTATAGAGTAATACACAAATAATCCCTCTCAATTATCACTTATGACCCACTAGAAGTGTGTGGTGGTGTCTATATCTGCAGAGACCCTGGCCTCTGCCTGTTTTTCCTCTTCTTTTTTCCCGTGTGCACAATGTTCATGGGCGTCAGTAAAGAGCCTTTGGGCCCCACGTGCATGTGTAACCCCTAGCCAATAACATCCTGCAGGTAGTGCAGCCCGTTCCTATTCCCAACTGACACTCACACCCCTCAGCATCTCATATCAACGCAAGTTTACGCAAGGCCGGCTAAAAATTAGATCGTAGACTATTGTTTGGAATAAGAAGGGCAAAAAATATAGATACCCTACCTACCTTTTAGCATTCAAAATAAGAATAAGTATAAGGTGGTATAAGACAACAAAATAGTAGAAACAGTCTGCTGTCGAACACAGTGTTGTGAGCAAATTTGAACAATATTTATGGTGCACTGTTTCATACCAGGTTTGGTAGTGTGGAGGAGTAAAATACTGCCTGATGTGAAAGAAAACAAAGGGAAGTTAGTTTTTGTAGTTTAGCTTGCTGATTTGGTTGGCAGTTGGAGCAGCAGCGGCTGTTTCATGGAGGCAATTAAGGTACTTTAAAACACTTACCACCTGATTGCAACAATTAGCTCCAAAATTGTACTCTCTCTTTGAGTCTTATTTTTAGATCAGTGTGACACTGAAGATAGGACATTATCCTCAATGTCCATCTCGAAGAAATCATATAAGAAGCCTAAGAATAATTCAGTAATAGTTTTGTCTGCCCTTTGTGGAAAATCCCTGCCATAAAAGGAGAAGAAAGGAAAAGGAAACATGATGTTATGTTGTAAATCAGGAAAATGCAGCCCGTGGACAAACAAAAAAATGCAACCCATCAGCTGATATTGTGATATCGATGGTGCACTGGGGAGAAGTGAATGAAGCTGTGTAAAAAATTCTGTTTGGCCTTTGCATGCCTCAGGGACCAGAGCCAATCTTGTTTTAGTCTCAAACTGGCCATTTTCCTGTGCAAACACAATTTATTTCTGTTTTTCTGCCACATCAAGAATGACACTTCTGACTCTTGGTTTTTGCTCTGCCCCCTGGATCCATAACTACAGAATAAGAAAATGGTATGTGCTTTTAAAAATATGGCAACACAATGTAAAAGCTGAAGAAAGACCATGTTGTCTTGCTCATGAAGAGGTCAGGAGCAGCTAAGGGGAAATTCTCTTTTAGCATCATTGTGCTAGATGAAGTAGACTGATAGCAAGTCAGCTTCATTTGAAAAAATCTATTCACACAGTAATTTCAGAAGTTTAAATTAGTCTTCACTTCTGCAGGCACTCCTCGGTTTTATTGATGCAAAGAGAAAAGATGATCCCTGTGGTAATCTGCAAAAAGGATGATGTGACAGTCTTCAAAGCAGTTTTGTAACCTGTCCTAGATCTTCATATTTGTTCAGGTTCAGTTCCAAGTTACAGAAACAGTCAGCTTGAATAAGTTGTTATTAAATACACTGCAGCACACATAGTAGCTCACTTTTTGGTGCACTGGCAAGTCTTATTTTTTGGGTCTGTTTATCCCATCGGCCTGTTCGCTTTCTTCTTGTATAAATTGTTTATCTTGTGTGTTTACCCCGGGAAGATCTACGGTCATGTTGGCAGCAGCTAATGGGGATCCAGGTAAAGATGAAAAAATGAAATGTTACTCTTGCACTGCTTTGGAAGAAATCTCTCTTATCTTTATCTGCTCATCCGTTGCAGACTGTTCTGTTAGATGTCGAGTGGCCCTTGAAATTTGTGGTTTTATAAAACCAGCTTCATTTCTGTGTATTGTTTTCTCAAGATAACCAAAGATAAACAGATAACTCATACGTTTGCCCTCTTTTGCTCCCTTTGTCTTTCTCTGTCACTGGCTTGCGGGTTGTGATTTACATTAGGCTGAAAAGCGTAAAGCTGTCTGTAAAAACGTTTTCATGACAAGTGCTTGAAAAAAACCGCATGGGAATGAAAGTGGGGAGTGGTGGTTTGATCTCAGGCTCATAATACAGAATGCCATAGAAGCTGTGCAGCCTCCAGTAGTTGTAAATAATTCAGTATAGCAGTGAACAATGGTTCAACAGTACTTGTTATTGATTATGGTTCAATAGCATTTGATCAAATCTAAGTCCAGTTTTGAATCTATTATTCAATCTAATAATTGCCATTCATGACCAAATATCTGTAAAAATAAATCACACTGTGTATTTTGCCAAATGAGAACTGGATCCAAAACGCATACAGTTATTGGAAACTTAATACTGAATAAGAATAACTAAGTATTGTGAAATTGTCCACCAATTTATCTAAATATGTTTTCTCTTCTGATTGTTTGCTACCTAGTTTATCTTGAATTGAAAAATAGCACATAAATAAATAGAGTTTATCTGGATTTCAAAAGTTGTAGGAATTTACATTATGTCAGAATAAGCCTCTTTTATTATTATTGTATTTTGTGCAGCAGTGTGGTTTCCTTCTCATAGTTGCATTGCTTTTGTCCATGCTAGCAACATGATACATTCAGTTGTTTACAGTTTTTTAAACCTTTAATAGTAAATCAGTTTACCTGATTGACTGAGATACATGCCATTTCCCTAGTTTCCAGCAACGTTCCTGCTTATGAATTTCCAACTCTTAAAATGTCTTAATTCAAACTATCAGTGTATTTGACTTGCATCAGGTGGGACTTTGGTTGCGTCAACTTTGTGCCAGAGGCGAATGAATTATTAATGAGCAATTTTAGGCCTGTCTCTATCTCAATTATTGTTTTCCTTCTTTTTCTCTGTAGGAACCAACGTGTGATGAAGTGGTTTCAGATTCAGATTTAATTTTCATAAGAAATCCATTTGCTCTGCCAGAAACATTTGTCTGAGCATGAGCAATCTGCTGCTACGTTACACTGTGCAGAACAGTCAAATCACCTTAATAAGATTAATCATTCCAATGATTATTGCTTTGCCTGTGCTCAACTCACCCTTATCTGCCACCAAACCAGCTAGCACCAAATGAAGCACTGTGTTGAATCATTTGGTCACATTTACATTCTGGCAACCGCTTAAAATAAAACACACGTACAAAAAAACAAATTTTTGGAAGGGAAGGTAATATCCAGTCATGTGTGTTGAGGCGTCATGAAGAGTTTGTTGGTTTACTGGGCACAAAGTTGTCCTAGGAGTGAATCCAAAGGAGCGCTTCTACCGATGTGTGGGAGGCTGGGATACTGGGAGAAGATACAGACTTGAGCCATATTGGATGTCGATTTTGAAATGATTCTAGCAGCGGGAGATGGGCAGAGCTGTTTTAGTTTTACTATTTTTAAATGCAAACACGTACACTAAAACATGCACTCACACACGCTTAAATACCAACACTGTCTTTCATTTCAACACTACACAAATAAACACAAATAAATAAACAGGTATCACACTGTTCTCCAACTCGGCCACTGTGCAAAAAAAATCAATAAATTGTCCAGTCCACTGTTCCCTGTTCTCTGTTTTATGCAGTGTTGCAGCTGAAGTATCTAATGATTTACAACTTTGACTTAAGTTTAATTACAGAATAAAACCTTTTATAATCAAGAACAGTGTCGGCGGATTCCTCTTCATACAGCATCACAGCATTACTATTAAAAGTCACCACACAGCAAATAAAGGCTAGAAATCCTGGAGATTCTTAGCCTTGGCAGAGTGAAGGTAAATAAGCCCATATTTTAGGCAAATAGTGTTTATGAGAAGAAAAACGGAAAGAAATTATTTCTAGATAAGTGTGTTGCAATGGCTATTATTTGCTGACCCGAATACCATTCTTGGGGCTTCACAAAGAAAGTTTGATATATATTCGAAGCTCTGACGTGTCACACGTTATCCGGTGGTCTTTTGCCGGTGGGTGAAAGAGGAGCTCCTGGACTCTGGTGGCATGGATGGCTGGCGTTCATCTGCATGTACTGCCTGTCATAGGGGGAAGTAGAGGGTTTTCAAGCATGTGAACACCAAGAAAGCAGCCGGACATGACGTATCAGTGGGCAGGTCCACAAAGTGTGCTGACCAACTAGCGTGTGTTTACAATGATATTCAAGCTGTCACTGGCTCAGTCTGTCATACCCACGTGCTTCAAGAAGTCCCGTACCCAATCAAACAAGACCAGCCTGCCTGAATGACTACCGCCCAGTGGCACTCCCCTCTATGGAGATGAAATGCTCTGAACGACTGGTCAAAGATTACATCTGCTCCTCACTACCCAGCACCGTGGATCCATTACAGTTTGCATTACTGCACACACAACAGCGCTGTGGATCTGAGAATATTAACTATAAAATGAATGTTGATGCATAATCATGCTGGATTTCTATTCCTTATTGCATGGGTGATTGTTGGGGGGAAATGCCTATGTAACAAACAACAAACAAACAAAGTATTCAAATACTGATTTGGACATTGATTACCATGGCAACGGCCGAAGAGCTAAGCATTCAGGTCAGCTCATTATTTACATGATTGTAATGTATGTGAGGAGTACATTCAGACCACACAGAGGGTTGTTTTGCGCATAATTTATACTTTGCATGCTGGGTGATGTGTTTGTGTTCGGGAAGAAGTCGAAAACAGTTCAAAGCATCATAGAGAGTGTTGTGGAAAAACCCAGCCCCTCATGGACTACTAGCGGTTCAGTTCCAGCTCATCCGCTTCCAAAAGCCATCAGCTCTTTAATGAAGTGATGCACATTGGGATTGTAGCCATTCAATACTCCCGCAGTGACCCAATATGAGCTTTCCTCTCTCTCTCCTGTCCTCCCACTCTTTAATTTTCCAAACCTAACTCTCTATCTTACCCTTTTTCCATCCATGCTGAGGTGTCGGGTGCTCCTGTCAATCGCTTGCATTCTCTCTAGTAGATTGAGAGAGCCGCAGGGGATAGCCCTGAATGAGGGCAGAGGAGAGTGAGAGGGAGAACAAATGCATCTAATACTCCAGCCATTGCCATCCTGTCTCTCTAGAGGGGTGGGTTAGCATTTGAACTAAATGGTATGATTAGATTTGTCATGTGTTCCAACTGTTGCCCTACCCACCCGTACCCCGAGGCTTCAGGCGCTTTCCACTTCCACGAAAAGCATCACAGCTCCGCCTTTGGATTCCAACGTGCTATTTAAGCAAAGCTGTTTGGTAAAGTGTGGCTTGTAGAGGAACCCCACAGAGAGGGGGATGATTGAGGCTGATGTGGGGCGGAGGAATAGCGGCAAGCGACATTGCCCAGTGGGGACTGCGTGTTGACTGAGCTTACCCTGATGACATCATTAGATTGGATAAATGAGGAGCCCCAGGTATAGAAATGTGTCCATGTTTATTGATGCTAGTGGGGTACACTTATTTGTAGAGGCTAGTTGAGGTTACATTCTTTGTAATATTAATGCTATTTGTTAAAGGTAATAAAAGTTGTTTGCCATTGTAATTATTCATCCATTCACTGTGGTGCTTGGATGAATTGTGATTTTAAGAACACATGATTTTGCTTCCTAAAAGGGTAGTTTGGACTTACTGGGCATATGTCTATGGTTTTGCATGTGACACTAGAGTTTGGTATTTTTTGAAATGTTTGTGCTGATGTGAGTTCCATTACCCACACCAAATTATCGCAGTCAAGTCAATCAATCTACAGACTTTTGCCGGCCTGTGAGCGAGAATTTCTTCAGTTGATTTTTCCCCTTGATTGCAGACATTACAAAATATTTTAGTTTAGTTAACTTCTGCTGCCTATCAATCACCCTGGCAGGCTGGTTAGCCAGCCGCTGTGCACTCTGCTACTGCTGACAGATGGCAGAGAATTGGATATTTCACATCAAATAAATTATTGGCTACATACATATAAAAAAATACATATAATTTAAAAAGCCTGGCAATCATACCTTACCAAGGCTAAGCTGTTACTTCCAGTTTTCAGGGCATTTGCCAAACTGAGTGTAGATTTGTGATATACCAGTTTCCTTAGTCATATATGGCACTCAACTTTTTGGGGATCATATTCGCAAATGTTTTCATTATTCCAGACGTTTGACTTTTTCAACATCTTGCATTCCCATAGTTGCTAGCCCTCACGTCAGGTGCCAGGATAAGTGAGGCCGGCTAGCTCTCTGTCTATTGATTATAGTGCAGGATAGCTCCGCCCCATAGGCCCCACCTCCTTAGTTTATGCCCCCTATGCCCTGTCACTAGGCTCTGCCCCTACACACACAACAAAAAGCGCTCTGTCTGAGAATTACTAATTTTAACTAATGTTGATGCATCGATTAATAATGTGGATTACAATTCCGTATTTCATGGGCTACATATATGGGCTCTTTGGGATTTTTGGGGTAATGTATAACAATAACAATAAAAAATTAGAAGAAATAAGCACAAAGCATTCAAATACTGATTTAGACATTGTCAGCATCCGGGTCAGCCCTACACAGCTGTTAAAAAGTCAGTCTAATATGATGAAGCATTCACTGCAGCATACGCATTTTCACTACAACATTTTTGGTGTTCCTTTTTGGAGTTATAATGGCCCCAAATTATGCCTCACTCAAGGCCTCACCTATACTTCTTTTCTATGGCAGTCTAAATCTGCTGTTGTTTTTGTTGTTGCTTTCAACATATTTTAGTTTATTTTGTGACTCGAACTATATGACAAGAGTCAGTATTTGATAAGAAATTAAAACATAATTGGAATCACAATCAGTCAAATCAAAGAGACCCAACTCTATGGATAGATGTATGTACTGTATTGCAGGCTTTTCTGTAATGTTTTATAGCAGAGGTGTGTCACCTCCCCTGACACAAAGACCACCTTTGTATCATACAAACATTAAAGCATTTTTTTTCTGACAGGAAGCATTGAAAAAAAAGCTGCTACATCACATAAAAAAATATTATATTAAGACATGATCTGTATGGCTTATCACATCAGCTGAACCGTTTTTTTCTGGGAAACACTAGATTCTATATTTAACCATAGAATCTCCATTTGATATTCAGTGTAAACCAGCAGAAGGCCAAGTCTGTAAACCTTAAAAGTAAAAAGTTTTGTTTTCCATGTTAACCCAGGTTGATGTTTTGGCAGCAGAAGCACAGCAATTACACCAAGGGTTTAGAAGGAAATGTTGCCCCTGGGCAAAGCACCTGTTCTGCAATTCCTGCCAAAATGTGTGTGTGTGTGTGTGTGTGTGTGTGTGTGTGTGTGATATACAGTGTGTTCAAAACCTAATATCTGAATTCATCCATCCATACCTTTCCTGTGCCTCCTGGGTGTTGACTGGGTGGCAGGAGAAAACGCTGCAGAGATTTCAGTGATGAGGAGCAAACATGACATATATTTATCCACAGGATGTTATTCCCAAGCTGTCATATGAGTTGTTATTGTTGTTTTCAGGCTTGTTGGTACATTGCACCCAGGGTGATATTCCTGTTTGCGTGGATGGGAAAAGCATGGCAAGAGTGCACTGTGCCCTGCATCCTAGGGCATGTGTGTTCTGGTTATATGAGTGTAATATTTAGTTATTTGTCCTCCCTCTCTGAGTTGAGGGAATATGTGTAATAATGTTTTACAGTACCTCAGGTTAGAGTTAAGAGTATATGTGCAAAAAGACCATTTTACACTTATATTGGTTTACTTTGTCTTGTTTAACAGAATGGGCCGTAAATCTGATAAAACAAATACAATTCTTTTTGTGTTAATGCAGGCACATTGTACTGACAACCATACTCCACCATTTACATATTCACCCAGACAGCACTTTTTAATTAGTCCCAGTGGTTTATATGGTCATTAATTTGAGTGGGATTCGTGCAGACATACCATTCAGTTACAAGGATTGCTGTCATTTCCACATACAGCAACACAAATATTTTTGTCTTATATGTTTGTGGAGTTTTATTTCTCAAAGACCATTGAATTTACACTTTACCTGGACTTCACAGCAGGTAACTCTAAAACGACAAATTGTCATTGTTATTTCTGATTGTGTACTCACGCACACAAAATACATTGTGTTAATGAGTTTAAGGGGTGTTGATAGGTGCACTTTCACCTCCTGGCTTCTGCTCAATACTTAATGCACAGACATGGCGTGGGATCAATCTTTTCATTTCACTTTCAAAAAATAAAATTAGCATACCTCCAAAAAAGTTGAACAATTTCTTGTCTCAGTTGTTTTTTTAGAAAAAGTCTATAAATTACATAGAATTATGTTTAATCTCAAGATCTTTGTGTGCCATTTGTTGAATTATGAGATTTGGTACAGGAACAGCAATGCTGAATGACTGCATTTTTGTTTCATGTAATTCATAATTTAATTATGATAATATTATATATTTTAAGATATATAATGTATTTATTCAGGTTGTATTGGATTCATACTTAAAATGTGCATCCTCAACAACCTCAGACTTACTGATGGGCTGCATGTTGAATTTTAAAACATTTATCACTACAGACATCATACAATAAATAAATCTTAAATGACTATTGTTATGTCACTTAAAGCAGTTAACCACCAAAGGTCATGTTTTACAATGTTTGAAAGACAAAAATAAACTATTGTTAAACTGGGAGTTTTACTTTATTCTAAATGCCTGGACAGCAAAAATCAATTAATTCCAATGGAATCACCGCAATCAGAAGATCTGCTTGTGGAGGCATAATTAATCTCTGTAACAGTTTTGTGAACTTGACATGCCGTCTTGACAGTTACTCAGAGTATAGTCTCACATTGCCAGACCTTCCTCCACAGCGCTGCGGAGGAAGGTCTGGCTAGTCCACACAGTATTCCTGGATGAGAGGAAAACGTGCACTGGTATATTGGCATGTCTTTTATTTGGTCAAAGACGATTAAAAATGCAGGTCTAGGTCCTTTCGTTCTAGTTTGAAAATCTTGCTCTTTGTATGCCCGCCATCCACCTTGACCATCTCCTGTCTGCTACATAAATGTAGTGCTTTATTCACTCGAATATTCGTTGCCTGCAAACATAACCCTGGAGGCGATTACGTTGGTCACCACACTGTATTTGGGAAAACAAATTAGTACTCTAAAAATGTAATCTCAAGAAGGCACGGTGTTGTGTTTGCACTTTGCACACAGAATCCATCAATCGCATGTGATGTCTTATTACTTTAAAGCCTCTGAATCACTCCAATAAACTGACAATTTGAAGAAAAAAAAAGTACCCAGTGGAAGACAATACATCAACTACATCTGTCTTAACACTCTATAAAAAACCCTGTCATTAGTAAGGCGGTTTTCCATTATACCAGCTGTCAGACCTATTTCACTGTTGGTAAAAAAAAAAAAAAAAAAAAGGTGAGGTATTGGAGAAAGCAGAATTTGTGGTGCAAAGTTCATAGTCGAGAGAAACAAGAAGTTAACAGAGATGTTGCCAGCACACAGAGGATATTTGCGTCAGTGACAAGTGTCTCCAGTTGTGTGTTAAATTACATGCATATTTTCATTTGTATGTGACACTCTTCTGTGCTCAGACAGCCAGCAACATTTTTGCATCAAAGGGTTTGAGGCTCTGCCAGATGAGGTTTGGCTGCTGACAGGCAATGCTGTCTTAATCCATGGCCACTTCATTTCTGACAAGGAAATGATAGTGATCCATGAAAACACACATTCAAATTAGGGAATTCGCTCAGTCCAAAAAGAGGAAATGAATAATTCTGAGCTGGCTGATGGCACTATGCATGTGCACAGCATGATTTCTTTATTCTCTAAAAGGCTGCATGGAAATTGAAATTTAAGTTCTACTATTTGTTTGTGACTCTGAAAACATATATACACATATACTTCTCAAAACAATAGCCATGTCTTTCAAAGCTGATTTTGTTTTGACTGTGCTGCTTCATATTTTCAGTTTAATCACACATTAAATTCAAACAGGTTGCAGATGATGATGATTTATGCATAAGGAATTCCAGGGCAAACAGCGATAAAGGGGATATGCTTCGTGAAGGAGCTATTGTGCTGATAGCGTTTTCTTTTTTGTACTGTGACCGAAGTGGATGAAATTTGTAAGAGAAATTTGTCCTGCTTATGCAGCAGCAATGAAAGGCTGGTGAATTTTCCAGAAGCACTTTGTTCCCTCCAGGCCACCTGTGATTGATGCATGTCATCATTTTCTATGGCTGCATCAGACAGTTATAAAAGACAAATGACAATGCCAACACATGAAAATAGCTTAAGGCATTTGCTGTGACATAGTTATTCTCAAAATATATTTATGATGAAGAGTTGTTTGTAAGAAAAGAAGAAGACATTTAAAAAAAAAGGTTGATCAGAGCTGAGAAACGTAAGTTTCGTAGCTTTACAAAGAATAAAGTCCCATTACGACGTATGTTGTATGATTACAAGTGGGGAAGTAAAATGAACACTGTAAGCATATTCAATGTGCTCCTCTTAATTTAACTCATAATTTCCTATGGTGGGATCAGGAAATGACAGGATATTGTCTGTAATATATGGATAATGCGGATAAAAGTTAATAAATCTGCTGTCAAATTATAGAAAAAAAGATTCTTAAGAACCTGCCTGATTTCTTTTACATTTTAGTATCAAAGTAACCCAGTGAAAGTTGACAATTGTACGTCCATGGCTACATTGCAAATAGGAACTGCTAATAACTAATTTAGTGTAATTGTTATATTGCCAGTTTGCCAAGATGTAAACAAATATAGGCAAACTCTCCTGATAACTTTATTTATTTGTATTTGATCAGAATGATGGTAATATTACAATTCATCCTGAGGGGAATGTGTGTACCATGTTTCATGGCAATCCATCTAATAGTTGTTGATAGATTTCACTAAAAAAACTAACTTTTCAATGCTAGGTGGCACTACAGGAAAATGTCAGTGGATCACCAACATCAGTAGGCTTCATCCTATATCTATATCCTATAATATCTGTATAAAATTTCAGAGTAATCAATCTAATACTTGTGAAATATTTCAGTGTTTACCAAATTGGTGAACCGACCAACAGACCGACATTGCCATCCATAGAGACAAACTGATAGAGTAGCTGAAAAAAGAATGCCAACCATATCTTAACTGTCAGACCAAGAATGAGTAAGAACCTTTTTTTTTTTGTAACCATTAATCTTTACAATGAAAACACTGTATAATCTATAAACATTACCTTAACTAAATGTTGATTGACTTGTCTTAGTCCCTTCATATTGGTGTCTAATATCTCACTCTCTCTGGATATTAGAAGCATTATTGGTTGCTGTAGTTGCATGCAATTGTTTTTATAAACTTTACTACCATCCAGTTTTTCTCATTTACCATGGTAAAAATTACAGTCGAAACGGCCAACCTTTTCATGACCACAGAAAATGAGCACTTCCCCCGAGGAGTCCTCAACAACGCCTCTTGTTATTTCGTCAACCATTCAGTCAAACTGTCAAATCCTTGAGGGTTTGACAGTTTAATTGACGGCATAAAATATAGACAAGAAAATAACTCTCCGATTGGCTGTTACGCTCTCATTCTGTAGCAATTCACAGTCACTTGTTAGCCTTATCTCTATGTATGTATTAATCATAATCTTTGCTTGATTCTCACCTTATAAGTCATACAATCTTAAACATAAATTATGTAATTAACCAGTTAATATTAGCTAATGAACAGGAGCTCAGATTTCTGACTGAACATGTTTGAAATACAGTATAATGACAGAATAGAAGACCCCAGCATGTCAGTTAGTAGTAAGTCTGATGTCCAAGTGTTGTTTTAAATGAAGATACATTTTCAGTTGTTCTGACCTCCCTTTACTCGGCACAATAATAAGACTAAGGGAACCGTTATACTGTCAGTTTCTTAAAATGCTCCGTACTTGATGTTGTATTACCTTACACATCACTTAAGTGTTTATGCATCCTGACTTGCCGGCATGCAAAAAAGCCACTCACGACTGTATCTTGAAGTGCCTGTGATGTGTTTGAGAAAACATTGTATTCTGCAAATATTAAAATGCTAATAGAAAAAGAATGTGCGTGTGAGGTTACAGTAGGTTATGAACAAAACAGATTTATTTTGCTGTAGCCATAGTTAGACTACTCATATTTCAGTAGAGTTTAATATCAGTTTTTTTTTCATTAAGTTCAATGTTTAGTTACCATGTGGTATTGTACACGCACATATAATATTGCACATGCTGTGAGACCAAACATTACTAAGCCAGATAAGGAGAGAGGCAGTAGACAGTAAGATAATGTCACATTTACTAATGTTTTCTTCCTTGCTTAAAGCGGTGTGGGATGATAATGTGATTCGTTTTCAAAGTTGTTGCTTAGGTCTCTCTAGGAGTGATGAACATATGCACTCTATAAAAGCCCTGTGTTAATTACAGGACATGGGTAATTGTAGTTAAAGGGATTAGACAACACAGTACCTTCTTGTCAGGCATAATCCTGAGTAATGCCTAGTCCCCTTTGCTTTAAAAATAAAGACATGGACGTAACCTCCATCTTCCTGCATTATTCATAGACAGATGCCTCTCTGTTTACTTGCTGTTAACACATTTGCAAATGCAGTGGTAGTCAATGTACAAGTGTCACTGTGCATACACTGATGAGGCGAATCCAGATAAATGCCACATTCTCTTTTTTATTCCATGTGCTCTGTACCAACCGCGAATAAAAGGGATTAAAGTATTATAAAGCATTTTAACTTTATGTATCTGTAACCTATATCTACCTCCCATTAGTAGTGAAATCAACCTGGTGAGTCTTCATACAGTACACAAGTGTCAGCTATTTAACTGATAGACCATCTCCCGTAACATCTGAACTGAAAAACAGAAGAAAACTCTGAACTAAAAACAAGAAAGAAAACTTTTCTTTCAGATTTTTCTCGCGAATGAGGGAAAGTTGCACCATCAGTCCAACAAATATGATAGGAAAAAGCCAAACTTGTGTATCGCTACTGTACATCAGTATGAAACAGACCTCTTCAAAAGGAACTCGGTGGTGGAATGTGTTTTCCTCCATTCAGAAAGAGACAGAAACCCAGTTTTCAAAGAGGAGGCTTTTGAACAACACTGACGGCGAGCAGAAATGAATCAGAATCAGAAAGGGCTTTATTGCCAAGTATGTTGCACATACAAGGAATTTGTCATGGTGCTGTTGGTGCATGTCACACGTTCAAATATAAGAAGGATAAAAAAGAATATAAGCAATATAAATATAAACATATACACACAGAATGTATTAATAACAATAAAATAAGTAAATAAATATCAAAAATAAGTTAAATAGTAGTAAAAAGGAATGCTACAGCAGAGTAGGTACAGTGGCATGAGGAGCCAGAGGTGGGTGTGGAGAGAGTCAGGGTGGTTTCCGGGCCTTGTTAATAAGGCTAGTGGCGGAGGGGGGAAAAAAAAAAAAAAATGGAGGGTGGGTGATGGGATAATGAGAGGATTCTCACCATGTATTCCCTTACTGTATGGGTTACCCCAAATCACACTGTTGTACAACTATATTCATATTGTTATTAGTATTTTATAAAGCTGCATCCACAGAAAGTCCAGTGTGAAGTTGTGTATTACCTGAATATTTTCAGTGGCAGAGGTTTGACACTTATACATTTTGAAATCATTGGCTGTCTACAATAACTGTTAACTTGCCATATGAAATCACAGTATGTATGTGTTGACATTAAACCATCAGATATAACACCATCAGTCCCACAGCATATACATTCCTAGAAATGCTGTAAAAGCTCAGTTGAAAGTTGATATGGTTGGTACATTTTCATGACACCTATTCCATAAGTGATGTGACTACAATGCTCGTTTAATTTCCTAAAGCTCAATGTATTGTCTTCAAAAGTTTCTTTTTGCCTCCAAAACCCCCAAAATATTGATTTACTATGAAATAGGACAAACCGCAAATACTTAAAACTAAGAAGCTGAAACAGGAAATGTGATATTTTTTGCTTGAAAATGACTTTTTGACAATGGCAATTAATTGATAATCGTCAGTAGTTGCTGATTAATTCTAAGTTGATCGACTAATTATTAATCGATTCATTTTTTCAGCTAAATTCCATCAATACAACAACTGAGTTATGGTTTCTCGATTACTGTTAAGCTACCATCATCTTTTTAAACACCTACTAGGAAGAGTAGGGTATTATGCTTTTTCGAGGGGCTAAGACCCGTGAGCAGTTCAGGTAAATTAAAACAGTTTGGGAATTTGTGGTATCTCTCTTTTCTGAATTTACCAAGTCCTTGACAGAGAACAACCATCAGGGTAGAACCTCTAAAATATTCTGCTTAGAGTACAGCAAATTCATTTAAAATGACACAAAAATTAATTCATTTCTGACTTACTTGACCACTTCTCCAAAAATACACCCTTAGCTCCTGTACTCACAGGGCCAGATTTACGTACATTTGTGAATGTAGCGTTATCAGCGCCATGCCCAACCCACAGAAAGTGCATGCTGTGATACGATGTATTTTCCAAACCTGCAGTTCATCGGGTAATCAGCGCCTTTCTCCGCCCACTATACCGTAAATTGTGCTGTAGCAAAGCGTTAAGTACTTGTGCTATGATACGGCTGAGTGCAGATCGCGATATTCCCACTGCTGATGCTATGACTGTTTGAAATTATCCTGATGCCAATATTTGTAATGTAGCGAGGAGTTTAACAACAGCTGGAATGGAATGTGAACGCTGAGTCGGAGATTCAATGTCATCTTTCATTTCTTCCAGTAATCATCAGTACCTCCATCACGCCAATTCACGCAAATTCAACCAATCACCGCAACTTTTCCGCAAATTTGACCAATAACCTGAAGCTTCAACCAATCCCAGCAGACCCACATGCACTCTGAGAGCCACTGACCAAGCGGGAGTGAGAACGGGTTGATCATTTCTTTGTTTCTGATATGAAGACGGGACGTGTGTGATTCAAACATCTCACATTTACCAACAAAACGTACAGCGAAAGACCGTGCAAAACATTTCAGACCGTCCTGCCAACCTGTATACATTTTAACATCAATGTACGCTGTAACGTTTTTTTCACTCTAAAGTCGCTGAAGCTGCTGCTGTTTCCTGTCGGCTCTCTGCGCACGTGCGCGCGCACACACACACACACACACACACACGCACACACATGTACACACGGTGGATGCAGGAAAAACCGGAGAAGAGATGTAAACCATGACCTTAAATGAGGACAGCTACTCTCGTTATTGTAAGTGCAATGATAAGTTAATGTCCAATAAGTACTTTATCAAACCGTATGAATGTGTGTCCCAGGCCAGGTTAGGAAATTAACTAACAATGTAAAGATCAACAAGCCACTGACAGACATGTTCAAATTTGATTCATTCAATAAATTCTTATTTTTTGTCTTAAATCCACCAGCCATTTTCATATTATACCAACATTTGCAGCATTCTGAGCGTTTTTGGTCAGGTTACTAGGAAATCTCAGCCCAGAGTAATTTTATTCTCCCCAAAACAAGTTTTATTTTTATTTTTAAAGAACTATACAAAAAATAAAAAATCTAAACTTTTTTTGCAACTTTCACTGTCTACCGCAACTTAATTGCAACAAACATACAAATGATATCGCAAATTTCATCAAAAAATTTTTTCCGCGAAATCAGGCATTTTGGGCCGCAACAATCTAAAATAAAAGGCAGAGAAATCCTGGAGGGACTGAGTAACTGTAATATTGCATGGCTGTTTAAATTGTAATGCGTCATGATTTTGTGTTCACTCAAATGAAAAATTGTGATCCTTGTGGCAAAAATTCTTTCAGCTTTTACACGCACATTGTGAAACAAATATGTATATATGTATATATTTAAAAAAGTGTTGGTTTTAGATTATCAGGCAGCGACGACTAAACATCAATCAAGTCGAATGGCTGATCTCTGTGATTTACATACACCATCTCAGTCTTTTCTCACTTCGTCTCTGCTGATAGTGTGATTATTATAGTGTGATGTTAGAGTGCTGCATGAACACAGTGAGTCTGTTATTATGATGCATGTTCCCAATAGTTGGACTTGCACGGCCTAATGGCTTTTACCTGCTACTTAGCATGATTGTTACATTCCTAGTGTGTTGCAACCCTCGCCCCCAGTGACTGCAGGGCTACAAGAATAATATTAAAGCAGCTCTAGAAGTCTGCTTATGAAGTACAATCGGAACTGTATCCAAAAAAAGTATTATTTTAACTTTACATATGGTGAAACCAAACACTAAGGTCACATTCTAATAATTTAATTTGTATTACTTTTTAAAAAACCTTGGTTGACTGCTTTGGGTCGTGATTGCGTTTCCAGAAATATGTTGTCACACTAGTAATAATGCTGCCTCCTTGCATTCTGGCATTACAGAAGGATTTGCAAGTGCGTATGAGGGTAAAAACATGCACAGGTATGGCTGGAAACAATGGGATGGTGACATGCCAAAAGGGGATTTGCAGTCAAAAATGAATCATGACCATTTGGCTGGAATTCCTTTCAGATGGGATTCTGTGAGGATTTGTTTTTCATTAGTGTTTGGGTTGTCGACTTTCCAGCCTCTCTCTCTCTAGGTAGGAGCCATTTGTGACATTTTGTACATGTTAGTTTGTGTGTGTGTGTGTGTGTGAATGAAGTGAAAGGTAAGGTGAGATGTTTGTTTTTAAAGTGAGAACTCATCACTGGCTGCAGTGTTTGATCAGGTGGCTGCACATCGGGAACATGAGGCGATTTCCATGAGTGATGAACCATCCACTGGCATCTGTCCACTGACTGAAAATCACTGTACTGCATTATTTGTCTCATAAACATCTATTTTAGATTTTTTATTTTTTTGACATGTTTCTGCTTCTACATCAGCTATGAAAGCCTTCAGAAACTGATGTATAAGATTAAAGGTTGGACCTATTGCTGTTTACATACTATAAGTAACCTTGCTAAGACTGGGTGATAGCCAGGATTTAAACTTACTGTATACCAATGTAGTGTTACTATTTGAGGTTGTTTGAAAAAATGTGGTCATTTAAATTATTTAGCGTATTAGAATTTGCAACCACTAGGTTCAACTCAGGCAATGAATAGAAATTAATTCATATGGTCGGATACATCGGCATTTTATTCATTATTTATTCATGGTGTATTTGATATGCACAGATACAGTATACAGTGCCTTGCGAAAGTATTTGGCCCCCTTGAACTTTTCAACCTTTTGCCACATTTCAGGCTTCAAACATAAAGATATAAAACTGTAATTTTTTTGTGAAGAATCAACAACAAGTGGGACACAGTCATGAAGTGGAACGAAAATTATTGGATATTTCAAACTGTTTTAACAGATAAAAAACTGAAAAATTGGGCGTGCAAAATTATTCAGCCCCCTTAAGTTAATACTTTGTAGCGCCACCTTTTGCTGCGATTACAGCTGTAAGTCTCTTGGGGTATGTCTCTATCAGTTTTGCACATCGAGAGACTGACATTTTTGCCCCTTCCTCCTTGCAAAACAGCTGGAGCTCAGTGAGGTTGGATGGAGAGCGTTTGTGAACAGCAGTTTTCAGTTATTTCCACAGATTCTTGATTGGATTCAGGTCTGGACTTTGACTTGGCCATTCTAACACCTGGATATGTTTATTTGTGAACCATTCCATTGTAGATTTTGCTTTATGTTTTGGATCATTGTCTTGTTGGAAGACAAATCTCCGTCCCAGTCTCAGGTCTTTTGCAGACTCCATCAGGTTTTCTTCCAGAATGGTCCTGTATTTGGCTCCATCCATCTTCCCATCAGTTTTAACCATCTTCCCTGTCCCTGCTGAAGAAAAGCAGGCCCAAACCATGATGCTGCCACCACCATGTTTGACAGTGGGGATGGTGTGTTCAAGGTGATGAGCTGTGTTGCGTTTACGCCAAACATAACGTTTTGCATTGTTGCCAAAAAGTTCGATTTTGGTTTCATCTGACCAGAGCACCTTCTTCCACATGTTTGGTGTGTCTCCCAGGTGGCTTGTGGCAAACTTTAAACAACACTTTTTATGGATATCTTTAAGAAATGGCTTTCTTCTTGCCACTCTTCCATAAAGGCCAGATTTGTGCAGTATACGACTGATTGTTGTCCTATGGACAGTCTCCCACCTCAGCTGTAGATCTCTGCAGTTCATCCAGAGTGATCATGGGCCTCTTGGCTGCATCTCTGATCAGTCTTCTCCTTGTATGAGCTGAAAGTTTAGAGGGACGGCCGGGTCTTCGTAGATATGCAGTGGTCTGATACTCCTTCCATTTCAATATTATCGCTTGCACAGTGCTCCTTGGGATGTTTAAAGCTTGGGAAATCTTTTTGTATCCAAATCCGGCTTTAAACTTCTCCACAACAGTATCTCGGACCTGCCTGGTGTGTTCCTTGTTCTTCATGATGCTCTCTGCTCTTTAAACGGACCTCTGAGACTATCACAGAGCAGGTGCATTTATACGGAGACTTGATTACACACAGGTGGATTCTATTTTTCATCATTAGTCATTTAGGTCAACATTGGATCATTCAGAGATCCTCACTGAACTTCTGGAGAGAGTTTGCTGCACTGAAAGTAAAGGGGCTGAATAATTTTGCACGCCCAATTTTTCAGTTTTTTATCTGTTAAAAAAGTTTGAAATATCCAATAAATTTCGTTCCACTTTATGATTGTGTACCACTTGTTGTTGATTCTTCACAAAAAAATAGTTTTATATCTTTATGTTTGAAGCCTGAAATGTGGCAAAAGGTCGAAAAGTTCAAGGGGGCCGAATACTTTCGCAAGGCACTGTACATAGACAAAAAAACAGCTATCTGATATATACAGTAATAAGAAGGGCTTTTACGAAACTGAGAGATTAAAATATGGCTCTATAGATGGCAAGCCACTGACAGACATGTTCAAATTTGATTCATTCAATAAATTATTATTTTTTGTCTTAAATCCACCAGCCATTTTCATATTATACCAACATTTGCAGTATCCTGAGCCTTTTTGGTAAGGTTACTAGGAAATCTCAGCCCAGAGTAATTTTATTCTCCCCAAAACAATGGCAATGTTGTTCAGCCCACCACTTTGTTCTAGACTTAAATATTTCAACTATTTAAGGGATTGCCATTAAATGAGGGTCCCCAGAGGAAGAATCCTACTAACTTTGGCAATCGCCTGACTTTTTCTCTAGAGCCTCCATAAGGGTTGACATTTGTCGTTCAGAGGGAAATATCTTGAGTATTGTGAAATAGGCAATAGATTCCCATGAAATTTGCCACAGATATTGACATTTAAGAGAGGATAAATTATGATTACTTTGGTGATCCTCCACCAGCAGTTGACCGTTTTCCCCGATTCAGTGAAATATCTCTAGCTACTTGATGGTTTGCCACTATATTTGGTACAGACATTTCCTGTATGATATATTTGTATGACTTTTGTGATTGAAAATCAACAAGTAACATCAGTAGGCAATAATCGATTATGGTCTGTCACTACATCGATGCAGAATCGTCCAGGTACGCATTGCGATGCATCGATGCAGTGATTAATTTCAACACCCCTACTCATGGACACTACACTTTGCATTAACCTACATCCTGGACTAGACCTTTTGTTTCTTATGTAAAACAGCCATTTTGTATATATTTGTTTCTGTATTGTTTATTTCATATTAATGTTTAATATGCTTGTTTATGTATGCACCAACCACCAAGGCAAATTCCTTGTGTTATTTACTTCCTAACTAACTAACTACTAATTTACTAATCCTTTTAAGATTTTTCATATATACTATTACACAATGTCATGGATTTGAAAGAATTAAACTTCACTAATATAAACTATTATTCTAAATACTATAAACAAATTATGTTATATTTGTCATGCCTAGAAAAAAATATTTAAAAAGTAGTACTTTAATATTTCTTGCTTAATATAACTTGTGGTGGAATTCATCGCACAAGACAGATTTATATTTATAAAACAATATTTCTTCAAGGCAACAGCTTGCAGTAAAGTACGAATTATATGGAACAAAAGAAAAGCTTGGAATCCGCTTGGAGCTGATTCTGTGGGTCCTGCAGCATCTACAGAAGTACAATATGATTTAATTTAATAAAAGACAGTCAAACTGACATTAGGTTTCATGTTGTATAGCCTGTTGATCCCATGAGGTTTACAGTAACATAGCGTTTTGAGGGAGCGGCAAACCATATGCTGACAGTATCTGATGCTATCAAACAGAGCAATAAAAGTCCACCTGGTGAAATTCAATCTACCTTTACTCTGACATCGGCAGAGTGCGCTTGTGTATGTGCCATGAATTATTCTTACTGCTAACTGTGACTGATTGAACTGTTTGCCTCCAGTGAGGACTCCTTGGTAGAAATTCTGACTGGAAATAACAATGAATAATAAAAATGGTGAGTTTCTTTCATGGTAGCTTGACATCATTTGGGGAAAAGATTAAGTGGAACGCCTCACATGACTCTTGCAGTACTTGTGGAATTATAATGTGGAAATGTACATTATACAGAATTTAATAAATTTGGCCTTTATTTGGGTCCTGGTTTACTCTGCCATTAAGGTAAAAGGGATTTTATGGTAGCTTATTTTGTATTCACGGACCACTGTTTGGGCACTACATTAAGAGCAATCAACTAGGGCGTCTGGTTAGTGCACCTGGTAGAGTGGGCGCTCATATATAGAGGTTTACTCCTCGATGCAGCGGCCGCTGGTTTGACTCCGATCTGCAGCCCTTTGCTGCATGTCATTCCCCTTCTTTCTCCTCTTTCAAATCTAAGCTGTCCTATACAAATAAAGGCCTAAAATGCCCAAAAAAATCTTAAAAAAAAGAGCAATCAACCAGAGACCCAGAAGTAATTTTGGTAATGATCTTCTTGATTGCCTAGTAAGGTGGCCACTGGGCCAGAATGTTTTTGTTTTCCTTTGAAATCTCAGTGAATGGCCTGATTTAGAATTGGAGCACTTTGACTATTGAGCCACATGTTGAGCCATTCCCCTTTTTGGAAACCCTACCTGAGCTGAATAACATGTTATTGTTACAATGTTGAGTTCATAAATAGCACATTGTTCTTCGGGCTCCAATATCTCTTGTGAAAGTAAATAATGATAATACTAACCAGCTTTTCAATTATTATTACAATTAGGCATGGGCAGGTATGATATTTTAACGGTATGATAACCTTCAGCAAAAATATCACAGTATTGCAATTACAGCTTTAAAATATTTTATTTTTTAAATGTTTGGGTAAAAAAAAAAAAAAAAAAAAAAAACATTCCATTGAACACAGTGTACTTTATTTTTAAACACACTGCACACTGTCAGGGAGATGGATTTCTAAAGTGCACTTTCTGTCCTTGATGACTCATAAAAAACAGCTCATACCTTAGGAACGGTATGACAGAAAATGTTAGTAGTTTTAAATCTGTGACTTTTTCAATCCGCGGTATACCTTGAAACCGGTAACCAGCCCATGCCTTATTATAATACACCTAAAAGTTACAATCAGCTGACCTTTAGCTTTTGAATCTAATCAATGTTGGGTAGTGTGTGCCCTCAAGATTGATTACGCTCTACTGAGTCATTGTAACGTTAATTACAACCCCCCAAAAAAACAGTATCTTCGTTTTAGTGGTAAAAATATCAAAGGGCTTCTCAACCGGAAGCAGACTGGCCCAGAATGATGTCTTGGAATTGGTTCCTAACAATAAAAAGTGGCAAACAAAAGGTTGAGAAAGGTTTTTGACTCTTGTGTGTGTAAATATATTCTGTAGCAGGAAAACAGATGTATTCTTCTATTATATTTAATGTGCTGTACTGTATGTGCATATTACCATTTCTCATATTTTTCTTTTCACCTTTTAAAAGTGCTAAATGTTCAAAGTAACACCCTTTACCGAGCTCTTACCAGTTTTGTCCAAACGTGTCAAGCCTTTATCTGTGTTGCAGTGATAACTGGATAATACATCCATAAATAGATAACCATTGATTGGTTGGGATTGTCTCCCGGTTAGTTTGTTGAGGCGTTCAGAGAGGTAGATTGGTGCTCATCAGGGAGTCTTTCTGGATCCCAGTGGTGTCCTGTATTCCCAGGCAGTTGGCTCTGAGCTGACCTGGTTTAGCTCTCCCCCAGAGAGGAAATGTCAGCTCCAAAAGGCTGCAGGAAACAAAAGCTCAGTTTAATATTAATATCAAGAGATGTACCTCAGCATCGATGGATACAACAGCTACGCAGGTTATCCATATCAGATAAGCTCAATGCAAATCAGCAGCATATGTCTGCACTAAATAAGGTCTGATAATCATTTTATGATTATTATTATAATATTATTATTATTATTATTATTATTATTATTATAGCAGATGATTAATTATGAATGTATAGTCATTTTAGCAGCATGGCTCTATGGATGGCATTGTCAGTCTGCCATGACGTAATGTTCTGCACATCCAGTTCAGAGTTTGGCTAAAAATGTTATACACTCATTCATGGTTCACAGACAAAGAATCCTAATGGCTTTATGATCTCCGACAGCTGCCTCTGTCGTCCCAACCAGCTCTTGAACTGTACCTACACAACTAATGGTATTTCAGTTCGTGTTAGCATGCTGACCTTTGCATTTAAATTACAGCCTTTAAAAAAACACTAGCATAGCTGTAGGCTCTTGTTAAAGCTCCATGAAGCAGTTGACAAAGCTCCAAAGAGGTCAAGTCTTTGGAGTAACCTGAATTGTGGTATAATAATGTTATTTGGTAAGAGAAACAGCAGCAAAAGTTCTTAAAACAAAAGCGATAGACAAACTGCATCAGTAATTAGAAAAGGGTGGGAGCACAGTTTTTAAACACCAAAAGTACATTGTCCCCAATAATTGCTACAACACTCAGTCAACATCTACTGCCTGAAACAGTGAAATGAAAGCTCCAAGCCGTTAGCGGACATTCAGAAACCTCCTGTGTTTGAGGGGAACACATAAAGGAATTTAATATATAGTAAGTATATGTAGCACATACACTGAGCATCGAAAAGAGCTAACATAGTATGACAAGTTGTGTTTCTCCATTTTTTTGGAAGTGTTTAAATCAAAAGCATGCTTTTAATTCCCAATATCTGTTTAACACTACAGTATATAACATGGTGGTGGATCTGTAATGGCATGCAGAACCTCATCATTTAATCTGAAGGCTGCTCTGCATGGTGATGTAACATTCATTTTACACACAGAAATATCTGCACCTGAGGTACAAACACTGTTCCCTTTTGATGTTTCCATATTCCAAGATAATGATACCCTCTGACATTCTGGTAAACACATTTAGGGGTTGTTCATGAAGAGCAAGATTAAGCCAAATCGAATCTAACTGCCTCCTGACTATTGGGTCATTATTATCTGACAGAAGCTCTACAAAAGATTGTGTTGAGCATTTGTGTTCATTTGAAGTCAAAGCCGTTTTACTAATATTAAGAACCTTCCAAATTATGATTGGCTAGTTAGTTGTCTCTAGATTTCCTTTGTTTCCAGTATAAATCTTTAAAATTTAACTTCAAATTGAAACTAATGTTAGTGTGTGGTTTTATACATGTGCCGATGAGATTTAGGAATAAACAAGACATTTCTTACCCAATTTTTAAATTCTGATTCCTATTCTGAAAATGAAGGTTGTATTTACTGTAAAAGTGATACAAATAGGTTTTAAGTGAATATTTATGACTGTGTCAGAATTGTAAATCATATTGAAGGTGAGAAATTATAAACTCCAAACTGTGCTGTTATTCTGAGAATATTAGCATGTTAATATGTTTGTGTTTTCTGAGGCAGAGCAAAGCTGCTGACATCCTGACGCTATACCCTTTCAAACTGCTAATCACTGTTATTTGTTGTGTGACAGGGCAATTATGATGTGTGGGTCTTTTGCTTGTCAGTCATCAGCCCCGGCGTTAGTCTTCTTGACTTGGTAAGAAGAGGGAGCCATAATACTATTAGCATACACTTATCCGAGGGCAGACCAAATAAATCTGCAATATTTGTGTCCTTTTCCCGTGCCCTGTTTCCTCCTCCTGTCTTTATTCTGCCTCTTTTCTGTGTTGCCTGCTGATAATTGGCATTAGGTTAGAGAGCCAATTGCAGTGCCAAATCCAAATAATACAGGTCTTGATAGACCAGGCCTCTTTTACATTCAAATTCTGACACGGCTACAGCAGGAGTCACTTGCATGCTTGCAATGCTCAGTTTCTCAGCCTGCACTTACTGACTGAGTTTCTCTGATTCCACCTTTTCATTTGATGTCACCTGTTTGGTCAATTATATATTTCTGCAGCAAGGTCTTCTGTAACTTACGCTGGTGGGAAGTTACACATTGCAGCTACAACTAGACAGATGAAGGCAGGAACATTTTTTGTTGTGTGCTGGTTAAAACGCAACTATGTGTGCAAGTTGAAATTAGTGGTATTGTTTTTGAAAGTGCTTTTTGATTTTAATCTTGATTTTGTGAGGCACAAATATCCATTTGAAACAAAAACTGGTGGGATAATTAGTTTATGATATAATTCAGGGGTGATTTGTTTTGTCAGGCTGTGTTATGACATTGGTTTAATGGCTAAAATCTCTTTCTAGTTTTTAAGGAGATTGTACAGCTAAATGATTATAAAGGCAAACAAACCATGTTATTTGTGTTATATTGTTGTCAGGCGTGTTTGCATTAGGACTTTGTGTTCTATTTCATATAGGCTTCGCCCACTAAGAGCTATTGCTATTGAGCACACGGGACAATCCACCCCTCGGCGTCGGCGCCTTCTCCCACCAACCCTGGCCCAGAGCCCTCCTATACATTTTTTGCCCCGGTCCCTCTGATCCCTGGCCTCCTGGAACGCATCCAGGAGGAGAATCTGTTAGTCATTCTAGTGGCACCTGCCATGGTGCGCACTATTCAGGGCACAAGTGCCACCTCTACTATGGCGTGTTACGCAAGGCGTTGGTCTGCTTTCCAGCGGGTCGAGGGGTCGGACGACAGAAACCTGTTGTGCGCCTGAATTCACACCTGAATGGATTTTAGCCCTGGTGCTCCGAGCTCTGGGGAACCCTCCTTTTCTAGCCTCTGGCACAAGCCCCTCTCAGGATGCTGTCACTCAAAACAGTGCTCCTCCTTCCCCTTGACGTCGGCTAAGAGGGTGTGTGATTTATGCGTGCTTCTCTTCATTAGAAGGGACGGGAGCGCGGCCACTTTACAGCCAAATCCATCATCACAGCAAAAGTTTTAACAACCCTTTCGGGTGAGGGAGTTTTCCCTCCGCCTCATAACGACGCGGAGGAGGCATCTCACCGACCTGCCTGGTGCGCGCGTTATTCCAGTATGTTTTACGCACAACAGACATCAAACAACCACAGCAGCTGTTCGTTAACTACAGAGAACGCACACAAGGTGCGGCTCTTTCGGAGCAGCGTATGTCTTATTGACTGTGTGAAGCTATCACCCACGCCTGTAGCGCGTAGGGAGTGGAACCCCCCCCCCCCCCCCCCCCCCTCAGAACATTCTGGCGCACTCCGCGAGAGCGCTGCCAGCGTCCGCAGCGCCCTCAGCAGCGTGACGGTGGCCGATGTTTGCACAGCAGCCTCCTGGGCTCCCTCCCCGTGCCCATTCATCCGTTTTTATCTGCACGGTGCGTCTGAGTCCCCCGTGATTCACGAAGATTTATCCGCACTTGACAGCAAAGGATGCACTGTCAGGTTTGGTTTTGCTGCTGTCTCCATCCTCCTGCACTTGAGTGGCTTGGAGGAATGTGTTTTTTTTTTTGCAGCTATTAATTGTGATGTTAATTTTTGTCACCATAAAACATTTTCACAATCCACATGACATGGGCCTCACGATCAGTAGGCCTACTCATGATGTTGAAGGGTTTTTCTCATCAAAATAATGTTTTGATTCATTAAACCTTGTTCAATGGAAATAGGAAGATGAATTAGTCTATGTTCGCAGTGGCGTTGACTACGTCAGCTTCGCCCTTAACACAATAGCAATAGCTCTTAGAGGGCGAAGCCAATACGAAATAGAATGATAGTTACGTATTGTAACTCCAGATTCTATGAATATAGGCACAGCCCTCTAAGATTCAGGCCACCTGCTTCACCGATGTTGGCTGAAGAAAAATGCTGATGTTGGGAGCAGATCTCTGGTCGCGCCACTGTAATATACAGTATCTGTGGACGTAAGAGAGGCCTGTGCGGGGCACAGGGCGCCAAAGAAAATCTTCACGACTGTGCACACGCGAAGGGATAAACCCAATAGCAATAGCTCTTAGAGGGCTGTGCCTATACTCATAGAATCTATGATTAGGGCAACATGGAGCAAGTTTAAGAAAGGTATAGTAATTTATTTTCCAATAACGCTCGGCACATTTCAATTTTGTGGTCTAGTAATTTCATTTACGGTCCAGTTGCTCTCAGTCATGAAGTGAACTAATACATACAGTACAACAACATTGTTTCCCTAACTGTTTCAAATCTCGAAAAACCTCTATTTTGTGATCCAGCCAGTCAGGCCGTTTTCTTTGCAAACCCTCCCATTGTCATCGCTGATGAATGCTGTATAATACAAGCACGACATGGCCCAGTTATGTACAACATATCCATTTGGAATTGAATTGGTCTGATAACTATTATCTGGCTTAATTGTACGCCAAATTACCAATTAATTCCTCAATGGATGCATCTATGCCTTGACCACCATAACACAGAGGCATAACCCCAAAGCTCCAGACTTCCACCAGATAACATACAATATCAAAACATACTGTTCTTACAAGTACATGAAATAAATGGAAATACTACTAAATATTTTCTGAATAAACCTTAAAAGAATAATGAGATATGTTTAAATGTGTAAACTTGTAGTCTAGGGGTGTTCAAATGTTCATAAATAATCCCACTGTGCTTCTCGCAAACACTACATGGAAACCAAAGGTCAGTGATAAAGGCATATTTAAAAAACAGCATTCATATGTCACTTGTCTTTCGTGACACACAGCAAATGGAGGCTGAGGTTTCGTAAGTGAAAATTCCATTCTCTAAATCCAAGATTTTGATTATTGAAACACCTCTATCCCTTCATAGAGTAACACACACACAAGACCTATCTATGTTTATGAAAAGCGTTATACTTAACTAGAAACAAATCATATTGTAGAAGGTTCATATATTTCATCCCCTGTTTCGATTCATCCCGTTGGAAGAAAGCCACATTGAGGACTCATGAGTTGAGTGCTTTCAGCTGTGCAGATGGAGCACATTGGACCTAGTTGGTACCAGTTTTATTATCTTGAAAGCCTGTGGTGGATTGTCTCAGTTTACTGCGCAGGGCAGCATTTAACTAAATGAGGGGAGAAATAAAAATGTGGGTGACATCATTACTCTAATGCTTTTGATGTTAACTCATGTACAGTGGGGCAAAAAAGTATTAAGTCAGCCACCAATTGTGCAAGTTCTCTCACTTAAAAAGATGAGAGAGGCCTGTAATTTTCATCATAGGTACACTTCAACTATGATAGACAAAATGAGAAAAAAAAAATCCAGAAAATTACATTGTAGGATTTTTAATGAATGTATTGGTAAATTATGGTGGAAAATAAGTATTTGGTCAATAACAAAAGTTAATCTCAATACTTTGTTATATACCTTTGTTGGCAATGACAGAGGTCAAACGTTTTCTGTAAGTCTTCACAAGGTTTTCACACACTGTTGCTGGTATTTTGGGCCATTCCTCCATGCAGATCTCCTCTAGAGCATTGACATTTTCTATGGGGTTGAGATCTGGAGACTGGCTAGGAGCATTCCAGGACCTTGAAATGCTTCTTACGAAGCCACTCCTTCGTTGCCCTGGCTGTGTGTTTGGGATCATTGTCATGCTGAAAGACCCAGCCACGTTTCATCTTCAATGCCCTTGCTGATGGAAGGAGGATTTCACTCAAAATCTCACGATGCATGGCCCCATTCATTCTTTCCTTTACACGGATCAGTCGTCCTGGTCCCTTTTGCAGAAAAACAGCCCCAAAGCATGATGTTTCCACCCCCATACATACTACGACAAAAAGTTCTATTTTGGTTTCATCTGACCACATGACATTCTCCCAATCCTCTTCTGGATCATCCAAATGCTCTCCTCAGACGGGCCTGGACATGTACTGGCTTAAGCAGGGGGACACGTCTGGCACTGCAGGATTTGAGTCCCTGGTGGCATAGTGTGTTACTGATGGTAGCTTTTGTTACTTTGGTCCCAGCTCTCTGCAGGTCATTCACTAGGTCCCCCCGTGTGGTTCTGGGATTTTTTCTCACCATTCTTGTGATCATTTTGACCCCACGGGGTGAGATCTTGCGTGGAGCCCCGGATCAAGAGAGATTATCAGTGGTCTTGTATGTATTCCATTTTCTTATAATTGCTCCCACAGTTGATTTCTTGACACCAAGCTGCTTACCTATTGCATATTCAGTCTTCCCAGCCTGGTGCAGGTCTACAATTTTGTTTCTGGTGTCCTTTGACAGCTCTTTGGTCTTGGCCATAGTGGCCAAGACAACCTGTTTGAGGTTGTGGACAGGTATCTTTTATACTGATAACAAGTTCAAACAGGTGCCATTAATACAGGTAAGGAGTGGAGGACAGAGGAGCCTCTTAAAGAAGAAGTTACAGGTCTGTGAGAGCCAGAAATCTTGCTTGTTTGAAGGTGACCAAATACTTATTGTACTGAGGAATTTACCAATAAATTCATTAAAAATCCTACAATGTGATTTTCTGGATTTTTTTTCTCATTTTGTCTCTCATAGTTGAAGTGTACCTATGATGGAAATTACAGGCCTCTCTCATCATTTAAGTGGGAGAACTTGCACAATTGGTAGCTGACTAAATACTTTTTTGCTCCACTGTACTTCCTTTAGTGCCGGGACATATGTTCTGTAGCTGTACATGCAGTGTGACAAAAGCAGCGGATTGAGTGATTGGTTGGGATTTGTAAAGTGTGAGTGCTGCACAGTTTGTATTCATAAAAGCATTTGTGGAAATAGTAACAAATGTTGACTCTGAGTTGTAGATTTAATTTTTGGACATTTGTTTATCACATAAACTTTGGCATAGCTATGGCTATATTTCAGGCGGAAAGGGTTCACATGTCCATGTATTAGTATTCACCTAGTTATATTTAGCTTATTTTCCAGTTGTTTTTCAGTGGAGTGGTACACAAAATTGATACTTAGAGATCGGGATGAAATTCAATCTTTTCATAACATTTAAAAGAATGCATAACATAATAACATCAGGCTGAATCATTTATTCATTCCGTGCTACAGCTTTGTTTGTATTCCTTAATGTTTTTCTTGTTTCCTCACTTATCCTCGCTGCACTCTAGTAAAGTGACAACCCTTCTAAAATGTTCAGTCAGGCAACATATATTTGATGAATTGATGTTTCTGTAATTTTGGGTGGTTGTGTGATTGAATAAACAGGCTTCAGAGGCTGTGATGATAAAGTAGAGCTGGATGAACAAAGTTCATGATGACAAAAGATAGTCAATCACGGAATGACAAAACATATTCAGAATATTCTGAAGTGATCTTTTATTTGTATGCTTTAATGGACCGTACAGACAACACCTCATCTTGCTGAAACAGATCCACACAGGAGGTTTTGGGATTTTAAGAGTTTGGCAGTCCATTTAGAAATTAAATGGTAGATGAGGGAGGTTATTTATATTCCTTGTGTTTTCTTTTCTTGTTACAAACTAATGGACCTGACTCATCTACTGTATCCCCAGTCTAAACTTTAGTTTAGCCATGCTCCAATTACTGTTGGTCTTTCAGTCTGTCTGTTGCTCCGACACTTTGATATTGTGGTAGAAAACATAGGATATATATAGTAAGGCCTATGCTTTAATATGAATGTTTTTAATCACCCATCCCCTGCATGACATTTTGTGTTGTAGCTGTTGTGTAAGCCATTTTCATTCTTTAGTACTTTCCAAACTGCGTCATTGCATATATTGAGAGTACAAATGTCCTATCAGCTAACATGGCACAGTGACCTGGACACACCAGTCCTAATATAGCACACTTTAGAGACATTGTATAATTTCCCAAAACAGTTTTTCTGTCCTTAATGGGTATTAATGGGTATCCTGTGATCACACTCTCAAGTTCAGTTGTTCTGAACTCAGATCTTTGTTCATGAATATTGTATACCTATATTGTAAACTATCATAGCCTCCTAATATTTCATTGATTCACCCTCTGCATCTGAAAGTCTCCAACAATATCTCAGACATTCATGGTAAAGAAGATGAATCTTACTTACTTTATTGATCCTCTGGCTTCTCATTGAACACCACCAACAGGTCATAGTAAGACTTAAGTCTTCTAAAATTAGGAGCCAAATTCTCGTCTTCAGCTGTATGTTGATGGAATAGTTTGACAATTTGGGTAATATGCTTGTTAGCTTTTTTGTGGAATGTTAGATAAGAAGCTCACTGCTGCTCTAAATCTAGAAGCAGAAAGCTGGATAGCTTAGCATAAAGACTGGAAACAGGAATTTTGAATTCTGTTAGAATACAAAATGATGGTGGGAGTGAAAATGAGGCGTTCTGTGGAGAGATGATGTTGATAACCATTGATAACTACCTATATTCAACCATTGCTATTTACCTATAAAGACCCACAATTATTCTTTTTCTCAAAGGTGACACACCTTCATGAACTGCGGCGCACACAAAAGCAATCCTTTTGATTACAATCTTTTTTTTAATATTAAACCTCAAAAGGGAAAGCTGAAACAAATTATGTATATATCCAGTGTGCCTGGTCTGTGGTCACCTTTACTCTGTTTTAACACTGATATAGTTCTTCTCATTTACATATAGTTTTTTGCTGTCAGACAACCGAAGAAATAACCTAATGATTTAATCACAGCTCAAATGTCATCAAGCTTGTTCTATAATCACGAAGAAATCAACCTAGATACAGGTTAATGACAACAGATTGGCTGAATCAATATTTGAAAGGTGTGATTACCGAGAAAGTTAGGAAGGACTGACTGCTGTCTTTTTTACTTTATTGCAACACAGCCCCGACATGATCGGTTAGCCTGTCAAGCCTCTGTGAAGTTTCCTCCTGCTTTCTGTGATGACCTATGCTGTGATAGAATGCAGCCAAATTCACAATTTAGTTGATCTTATTAACATGGACAACAGTGTACTACCACTGTAATCAACATGTTAAATCAACAGTCTTTCAAAAAATGTCATGAAAAAATTAAGGGTTATGTGCATGACTATTTGTTGGGCGAGAGCAGTGACCTCCTGGAGTCTTGTCATTAACCACTGAACCCGACCAGAAATAGTTCGAAATGTACCCCCCTCGCAAACAAATGGAGTTGTACTAAACTATCCAACTTAGAGAGAATAAACCTTTTTTGAGTTAAGTGACACCATGGCCTACTCTTTGGCACCAGCCCAAAGCATCTAAGAATATTGTACTTCTCTCTCCATAGTTCAACCTTCCATCTTTTAGTTCTTTGGTGTGTAATGAGCCTTACAGGGCAGCTAGATTGCTGTGGATTTTTGTTATGTTTTCTGTTGCTGAAAAGGTCAAAAGCAAAGGTGAAATTTCTCCTTAATGAGAGTCCCAGCAGCTATTAATCCTGATTTGTACACCACTGCTTGTACATGCCCTCAACATAGAGTATGCATTGATTGGTGTTTAGCATGAAATCATTCATAAGAAATCTTTTGAGAGAAAACTGTCTGTGTGTCATTACATTCATACGCAGATTTCCTTTCAAGTTTCATCTGCTGGTCCTCTCTGCAGGATGTGTTCTCAACCACGCATGTTCTGTTGTTTGTTCACTGTTGTGTTTAATATGAAGTTCCTCTCGGTGTTATGGCAGAGTCAACATATTGATTGTCTCCTCATTAAGTCAACTGGAGAGAGGACTGACAGCAGGCTTTAACAAGTGTTACGGCCCCTCTTCTGCATTGCAGGGGAGGTTCCTCCTGCTGGCAGAGGAGGGTCGTTAGTGATTGGAGCCACCTGGGCTCAGGGTATTTAAACTGCTTCTAACCACTCTTCTCTCTCTCTCTGCTCCTCCAGGTGTGATCGTGTTACGTTTGTTCCTTTATAGTTTTACTTAGTTTCCATTCAGTCTTCTTCATACACACAGATTCATTCATCCATGCACTTTACATGCACCTTACATTATGGCATTCTCACACTTCATTCCTTTTTCTTTGTTTAAAGTTAATAGTTTGATTTACAATAAAGTATCTTTTTGATTGGCCTATACTTGCTGTTGGTGTCCCCTCATTATTTGCCACAGGCTGTGAGCCGGCTTGTGACACAAGTAAAACTAATTTAAGAGAATGGGTTGAAACAAGCAGGTTATTCTTCTGTATCCAGCTCACATTCCATTTAGCTTGGAGAGAACCTGACTAATTGGAGAACATACTCAGTAACCTATTGAAACAAAAGGCCTTTTTTTAATTCAGGGGAAGCAAAAAGAGAAAATTACTTTTGCTGAGAGGTAAAACGTGTGAGTTACAAGCATTGAACACCTTCATATCTGCATACAGCGGAAATGATATAGAGCTGCTTAAAGTTCCTCAGAAGGCAGAGTTAGCCATATTTTACCACTGAAAATAGCAAATACAGTTTTGGAATGTGTGTATTATTAGGGCTGCATGATATGAGGAAAATATGCGATAACGTTGAATTACGCGATAACGATATTACTTGCGATAAATAAACAGATATTAAAGTGTACTCAGTTCTGCATTTCTGCTACTTTTAGTATTCTGCTAAAATACAACAAACTACATTTTCAACTTTCTTTTATTGAACAAATTGAACATTGAATTGAATACAAAAGGCAACACTAAAAAAGAATGACAGTTTCTTTTAAAGTGCAATTTTTTTTGCACAAAAAATCTCGTGATATGTCGCAGCCTTTCGCGATGTGTATATTGTGCCAGTTGATATTGCAATGACGATTAAAAAAAACTATATATTGTGCAACCCTAGTATTGATATCTAATAATCATGAGGCAACAAAAACTTGGTGAGGATAAAATCTGTGGAAACACATCTGTGGTTTGCAGGGCTGAGGGCAGTCATAAACACTGTATTTGTTTCTTTAGTTCCTGACTGAATGAGGAAATGTAAAAAGAACCTTATTAAATATTGACAAAGTGGTTTTAAAACAGTTTCTCCGAGAAAACGTTTCATGCTGTCCCCACAAAACCATAGTGCCTGAAATAAAAATAATGAAATCCAGCAGTAATCTATGTTTTTTTGGACGATATTTCTGTTTTGGTATGTAGGATCACAGAAACATTTCCCATAACATAAATATTACATTATGTTGTTGGAGGCATCATGCCTTTCCCCACTGCAATGAAACATAACATTGTTTTAGGCACTAGTTTTCTGAGACTCTTTGATAAAAAACAAGAAGAAGAAAACAATGCATTGAGTTGTTGCACTCCAACAAGTTAAAATTTTTGGATGAAGATATGAAATAAGAAGTGGATTTGCTTTGCACTGTAGGCACTGTAGCCTCACTAAATTACACTAGTGTGCACAAATGTTTGTAATCCTACTTTACTATTGTGTCCTGCTGTCTGTACAGGATGTCAACTTTGTACTCACACTATGATCATGGCATTTTTGAAATGGGCAGCACATCTCAGATTAAATGCTGCCGATACCCGTCTGTGTTTACATGGCTTTACATATTGAATTAACTGTACAAATTGATTCAAGAAAATCATCGTTTAGCCTAAAAGCAAGTACAAAGCACCAGAAAGTCTTTAGCAAGTGTAAGCTTAATCTGTCATTGTTGCCTTAATCACATAAGAATCATTTTTCTGTGTATTTAAATGTGTGCACTGGTTACAGAATTTGTAGTCAAAGTGAAACAAGCATACCATACGTAAGAGGAATTAGTGCAATCAAGTGCAACTATCTGGACCAGCTAAAGACATTAAAACAGTGGATAAAATTACTGCACAGTGCAAGCGCAACACAGTCATTCTTGACACCCAGATTATTTAACCTGTACAATCTTGGCAGTTAAAGTAATGTCTGTTGGCTGCTAACTCTGCCACATACAGTAGTGCACTGTTGACTGTGAAATCACTGACTAAGTGGAGAGATCATCCGACCTCTGCAGAGTCCTCTGGGCTTCTATGTTGCAGTGAAATCAGCCTCTCTTATTGTGTTCAAACTCATGCTGTGGATCTATAAAAACACATTGAGGTTATTGATTATAGTCTGATAACCTGCTTCTACCTAAAACACCTGTATCAAATTATATTGCATATTTGATGATGATATGCAGCAATACAATCCCAGATTGTTTTATTTGGAATGTAGTATGTAGTAGAGTATGGTTTTGGACTGGTAAAGTGAACAGAGGCTCACAGGAGCCCGAACAGACCCCAGCAAGTTATCGAGTTGGCAGGCAGTGCTCCGTTTTCGGATGCCAGGATATTTTTTGTAAAGATATATTTTTTTTAACAACTGGCTGCATGTCTGAGTCAATTATTATAGTAAGTCAGATCCCCATCCGGAGAAATAAGTTCTCATTTGGTACATTGGTGAAATGAAACCAAAATGCCAAATCAATTAGAATGTTATTTTGCTTTTGAATGAGATTACACATTGGCACATTGCCTCTGTTGTCAGAGACACCAGATGAAGCCAGGTCCCTGCGCAGTGAGCACAGTTTTGCCATAAAAAAATGAAGACAAAAAAAAGATATTGCAGAGTTGCCAATCATACCTGGGAGACTACAGTTAGTAATGCAATTGGCTTTTACTCAGGGAATATGGCAGGTTAGTGACCATAGAGAAGCTCCACACTGGGCTTTGATTTGCCTGCACTTGCTTAACAATAACATCTAATTAGCTGGACATTATATATGTGGGCTTGCAGCACACATGTTTTTCTTCCACACTGTGCTACATCGTCTGATACAACACCGAGGTGACTCATTTCTATGCGACTTTGGAAGAAAGCCATCCAGCTCCTTGATTGCACAGAACTGTTGTGGTTACTCTTATTTCCACATACACTCATCTATATGATAATTGCAGATTGCATCTATGTGCCTTTCAGGTAAATAGGGGAATACTGTAATGATTGACATATGTACTAATCTGATTCACTTTGGCTGTACAATGCCTGTATTTATCACCTGCCATGTTGTCTAAATTGAGGAAGAATTTCTGGTTATCAAGTTTAGCATGTGCAGAAAACAGTGTTTATAATTTTTTGAATCATTACACATTTAATATTGCATTTAGAATACATGTCTCTGGTAAATTCAATGTTTTGTAACTGGTAATTGTTGTCTGTATCGCAGGGATAAGTGCTTTTAAAGACGATGGGTGGGAGATTGTTAAAGATAATATAAAAATTATTTCAATTATTGCAAACTCCACTTTCTGCTGTATAAGACAGATCTCCAGTTGCAGTGGCTGAACTGGCATTTCCATTCAGCGTTGCATTGAAAAGCCTGTGTGAATAGTGAGAATAAAGAATTGATTTGAAAATGGTGAAGCAACAGCCTTGCAGTATTTGACATCTTTAACTGATTGACTAAAGTGGCTGTTTTTTCCCTGAAATTTCCTGATATTATATTGACAATGTGTGAAGGCTCGTTAGGCAACAGGGAGAGAAGACTCAGTGTTGCATCAGAGCACAATTCTCTCTCAGATGCCAGAAAGTGATATTATTAAGAAACAGAACAAGGCCATACATGTCACACCATGAACGGTCTGTACAAAAGGCCGTCTATCAGGCGTGATTGTGAGTGTATGTCGGAGAATAGCAAGGACACGTGCTTTACACCGCGCGTGCCACCCGGAGAAAAAAGTAAGAGAAAGAAAAAGGATACGGTCGCAGTTTGGAGGATGACTACACGGTTGAGATTGTGTGTGTGCGTCCTCGAGATCTAACCACACACAAACACACAGCCATAGCAGAGCTACCCATGCCCATGTTTGTACTGTTGCATCAAAAAAACATCAAAAGAGAGAAGTTGTCTCGAAGTTGGAAACCAGAATCTGCTTTAAATACAGTCCTAATCTAGTCCTCACTAACACGGGCCCAATTACAGTAACTACATGAAAACTTAACTGTTTTCATGAAACATGAAATGTTGTTTGAGTTTATGATCTATTGTAAAACAAGAGGCCAAGCCAGCCTGGTAGTGAAGCGGCTGCCAGATGCTCCTCAACAGTGCTTCCCAGCAGTCAGCTCCCGCTGCTGTCCATAAGGTGCCTCTGCACCCCTTTCGTTTCAGACCTTCCCATCAGCCTTTGGGCCACACCTCCACTTTTGACATCTGTCAGTGGAAAAGCCAAATGTTAAATCAAAATGGGAAAAGCCAAATGTTAAATTGAAAAGCCAGCTGTTAAATCGAAAAGCCAAATGTTAAATCAAAATTGAAAATTCAAAAGATAAATCATTTTACATTTCACCTTTGCTTTTTCAGTTTCCTATTTCTTTTTTAAATTCAATTATGGCATGATTTTTCCTAGTAGCGTAGTCAAATAATAATATTTTTAATTTGATCTTGCTTCATTTTCTCTTTGGACTTTCAATTTGGATTATGAATAAATATATCCTCCATAGTTAATAAAGTATTTTGTATCATATCGTAAACCTTCTGTGTGTCTATGCCTGCTGTGCATTTGCATTGGCGCTCCAACTGATGACCCCCACCAGTCTTCAACATTAAATTCCCAACACTGAGTCACTCATTAATTATACATGAGTCACTTTTATGCCTTCTGAATGGAACATCTTCTTTCTTGGCTCGTTAATTCATTAAAACTAATGCGCGGCTCTGCAGACACCAGCGCTGCTCGACGGTTTGTGCATGGTAATTCTTCACTTTGTTGATTCAACAGTGAAACAAATGATTAATAAGTTTTGTTTTTTAACTTTGGTTTGGTTGTAATTACCTAATTTTTACATTGTGTGACAGTGTGAAGCCTAAGCAAACCAGCAGAGAGAGAGAGAGAGAGAGAGAGAGAGAGAGAGAGAGAGAGAGAGAGAGAGAGAGAGAGAGACTGCGGATACATCTCAGGAGGTTGCGTTTGTTTTCAAAACTTCATTTTATCTCAAAGCACTATAGACAGCATCAGCAGATACTGTACGTGCTGGCTACAAGTGGGGAACTTGTCTACTGACTTGCTGAAAGCTGCTGCTTTTGAAGTCAGTTTTTTTTTTTAAATTATTGACAACATGCAGTATACAGAGAATCAGGTAAACAGTAA
>CM042325.1:17718158-18198158 GCA_023566125.1 Zingel zingel | reverse complement strand
CTTGAAACAGCAGAATAACTAATTAGTTAATTATCTAAAAGTTAATTGGTAACAATTGAAAAAAATGTCTTGTTTTAAATTTTTCAAGCAAAAATGAGAAAAGTTCACCAGTTTTAACTTCTCAATTGTGGACATTTGCTGCATTTCTTTTACTTTTTTGTGGTAGGAAACTGAATACCTTTTAGGTGTAGGACTGTTTTTCAGGGGAAAAAGCAACATAAAGTATGTATGAAGTCATCTTGCCCTCTAGATTGTGATGGAAGTGGAAATAATTGTTAGCTGCAGCGCTAATGTATCTACCTTGATTTATCAGAAGAAGTCAGTTGTGGTCAGGTATAGGTAGGGGTGCAACGATTATAGATTTTGTTGGTACGATTATAGTCTGAAGAATAGTCACGGTTTCACGATAATCACGATTATTATGCATTCATTAATTTCACTAGTAATGTATGAAATCACATAAACACTCAAGATTAACAATCTTAAATGTTTTGAAAATGATTATATGATCAAATATCAACCATTTTATTTAAATTAATCTGAAAAGATTAGAGACTAGAGGTGAATCAGTCACACCACAAACAAAGACAGTGCTGTCCTTCTTAAGAAGAAGTTGTCCCTTTTGGGACTAGAAATGGCCCTGCTAGCTGGTGTGTCTAAAAGTTGGAGGAGCTGCTAGACAATATGCACCTGTCACAGGGAGATTTGCAGCATGTTGCCAAGGAATGCATGTGATGGAGAGATCTTTTTGCAGCCTTATGTCCCATAGGGGATGAAGAGAAGTAAGTAAGTAACGTTAAGTGGTAACAAACACTTAAAAACAACATTAACAAACAAAAAAGTCGCTAGCAAGCTTACCAACATGGGTTGGATTCCCCATTGAAGCTGCAGTTGTCCTGAGGTCAGGACAGCTGCGTTTTCCTGTGTTTGATTACTTGATGTAACACTAAAAAAAAATGCAGCAGTAAGTTATCCCACTACAGGACGCTGTTGTACATCACTCTGACAGTCAATACTCGCGGTGACCGCCATCTGTTTTCATGTGTGTAGCGTGTGTGCGCATGCGAGCGTTTATGTTGTAAGGAGGTTAAATAAAAACTGCACACACTGCTACACATAACGTGCAATCAGTGAACACTTGGTGTAGCGGAGCTTTTCCAAATAATTAACCGTGACATTTTAAAGGTAGGTTAATAGTGAAATTGGTTAATCGCTGCATCCCTAGGTGTAGGGGATTTAATTACCTTTAAGCCTTATAGCTGTACCGGCTACTAACATGCTACAACATGTGCTGAATCCCTTGATCACCAAGCCTGAATTCCGGTGAACTCCACGGTCACGGTCACCCGTTGAAGCTTGGCGAACAATGGAAAATGACAATCTGTGACCATGACAACAGCAAGAGACACAGTTGGTGACCATTTTGTCTGTAATACATAGTTTATATATATGTGCTATAAGTAGAAATATCACGATCAGGTTCCAATCCAGCATCTTAGTCATAAAAGAAAAAAGGGATTTAAACATAACAATCTAACACTTTGCTCAACATTCCACTTAGTAGCTTTGTCTAGAGCTTTCAAACACATCTCACAATTATAACTAGAAGGTATTCATTTACTTTTGAGAAAAGAAACCCTCAACTGGTGGTTGAAATCCTTCAAGTAAGGTAATAATAATAAGAATAATAAGAATAATGGAATAAGAAAGTAATACAATTTACCTTCAAACATTTTTTTTGTTTGACATCCATTGTATTATATTAATTATTTCCATACCTCTAGTCACAATATAAAAAGATTAGCCATATAACCAAGAGGCCTCTGTTATTTTTATTTTAATTGGATCTATTTTTCCATCAAATTCTTTGGTGAAAATGTTGGCATTGTACCCTCTTAAGATTTAATTAGCCCCCCAAATCAAAGCTACATTAGATATTGTATCTTTACATCTTTCAGAAGAACGTCAGCCTCTTGGAGAATGGGGTTTGGCATTTTACTGAAAGCTTTTATTTGAACATTGCCAATGTAGTATGTAAAAGCTCCTTAGACATGTGGGTGAAAATGTTTTAATGAATTCAAATTAAATTAACTAGACTGTCCGTGGTGAAATGAGGAAAGGATGAGGGGGCTGGAAGATTAACCATTGTATCTCATATGTCTTTCTGGGGTCAGGTCTGAGGACAAATAGTTTACTCCCTGCTTCCTCTGCAGTGTAAGTGAACTGAGGTCTACCCTGACAGCTCTACATAATGAGGGTGAGCGGGGGTGTTTACTTGACTTCCGCCCCAAGGCTTTCATCTACTGTCAGGTCAGTGGCCATCATATTAGCCATCGTGAATACCCAAACCATGTCACTGTGTTGCGTTAGCTGGATTTTTTTTTTAACAGATGTCAAAGCTACTGCACGGCAGACATGTATGCCCAGCCTGTTACTTTACAGGGGTTCCTTCACTGCTGCAGGGAAATCAATCATACTACACAGCTGACTAAATCGATATATAAATGGACAGAGAATGAATTGTTAAAGATCCAGAATCAAGAAATCACTCCAATTTATTTTATGTATTTTATTCATTATTTTGGCTTGATTTTTGTTGCAATGAGGCACAACCAGAGCAGAGCATCAGTCTATTTCTCCATCTTCCTTTTTTCTCCCAATTCACCCTCCTTACACTTCTGCGGAACAGTTTTGGAGATCTGCCAACACAGTTTCTTCTGGTTTGAGTCAGTGAGACATTGAACATGTTCCTGCCAGTTTTCAGGAAAAAAAACAGGGTACTGTAGTCTACATTATTCAAAAAGGGTTAACGGCCCACTGAAATGGACTGGACCTTGCATAAATGATCGACTAATCTGGCTCCCTTCCATTTCTCCCAGGCCACAGAAGCTCTTCATTCTAAAAATATTTTTTTATTTTGATAGGTCTATGTGCAGTAAATGGCTGATCACATCAGAATATGTGTTTGATCACGGCAAACAGATGGCTTTGTGTAATTTAGTCAAGTCATTTCAAGTTGAACAAAGACCACCACTGAGAATATTTGCACTGAGGAGCTGTGTAAAATATTCCATCAGAAAAGAAATATGCAAGGATATGCAGAGGACTTATTAAACATTTAAACACGGACATATGTGCTGTGTTCCAGTTATGCATTTAAAATCAGATGGCTTGCACATAAAGTGTTTTCTTTTACACAGGTGGCCGTGCTATTGTCACGCTTCCATATGTTTCCTTTCAATCAAACCACAAGGATGGGATAGGTGGATGACATGTTTGTAAGACAAAACGACTATAGATCGGTTAATAATGCAGGCATGTAAACAGCTGCAGCCATAGTCCTCAGCCTGATGACAACTGTAATGACAACCTCTCCCTTTGCAGCACCAGTTTTTGAATAAAGTATTTTCAAAGGTTAGAGATGATTTGAAGAAAACAAGGTGGGCCACCGTACATCTTTTACCTTTTAAAACACATATACAAATAATAAAAATACAAAATAATACAAAACATAATTTTATGTTGCTATTTCAGAAACAATCCGTCTTAAATATGCTTTTTGGTTATTTCCAAAGACACACTAAGAACTATTGCAGAAGATGGGTTCATGTAGTAGCCATTTGCTCATAGTAAGAAACTGAGAAACATATTTCCCACTACTCTATAGTGTTTTTACCTAAATTTTCAAACATCAAAGCAAAATAAGTAAAGCTTTTTGAAACCAAATCACATGAGACGAATGTTAAAGATTAAGTGTGTTGTGCTTCAAAACCAGTGTAAATGAGATGTATAGAAAACTGAGTGTAGAGCAGGCCAACCTCTGCTTTGAAGTGCTTTGAGGATTAGACTGGATAGTTAGTCCGCTGGTGTCAGATCAGTGGTGACTAGATTCTGGTCTGAAGACTGGGACGAACATCTGCCTGCAAAAGCTTTGAAAAGGGAGCTCATGTTATTGACTTTCCCTCCAGTGGTTTATATTGCCTTTCACTTTTTCCACAGTCACACATGAGCCCTCTTAGCTCCAAATGTACTCTAAATACCTCGTATGAATTCCCAAAGGGTGGCACTTAAACATGTAGGAGTGCGTTTGTAGCTCATCCAGCAAAATGCAATTTCTCCATCTTGAATGGGAGTTAGAAAGTTGTGCTGTTCTGTGAGCGCAGAGTGATAATGACAAACCCTACCGTCCCTCTACATCTGTCTTTGTTTTTGAACAGTATCAGAGTCCCTCAGGACAGACCTGCAGCTCTGTCACTGCCTCCCCCATGTTTTTTCACTGCTCACATCCAGGTGTGTGTGTGTGTGTGTGTGTGTGTGTGTGTGTGTGTGTGTGTGTGTGTGTAAAGGTGTTTGTCATGTTGCAGCAAACCACCAGCTGTCCCATATCCCCCACAGACCCTGTTATGTAAAAGGTTCAAGAATAATATTTGACATGTGAGGCTTCAAAGAGAGTGTGTGTGTCTGTGTGCATTTGTGTCGATGACATTTGTACATCGGTGTTTGTAAGTGTGCAAATGGGATTCCTCTTCACAATGAGTCATGACTATTTGAATCATTAGGAAGTACTTTTATTCTGGCAGAAGGTTGTGTCAATACCCTTGCCAATTAAGGGAACATAATAGATCCATTCCATCTCATTCAGGCCAACCTTCTTGACTTACAGTCCTCAGCATTTCACATTCCTTCTCCGCTCTGTCTCTGAGGCAGCTGTTGAGTGTGATCTGGTGGGTGTATAAGTGGGTCTGATTGTTTAACATCAGACCTCTGGTGCTAAACCTCAAGCTGCAATCATTTCACTGGTGGAAATATTTGTTGGACATCAAGACATTCTTGACCCTCTGTGATTTTATCAGCATGGGAAATGCTTAAAGGACTATTTTGTGTGAGGTTCAAAGTTTATTCTTGACCTTGGAAACCACACTGCACAATCTTACCTCAAGGCCTATTTTGTAGCTACTGTTCTGGAGCTTTTGATTATATATATATATATATATATATATATATATATATATATATATATATATATATATATATATATATATATATATATATATATATATATAAATCATTTACATTGATTTATCAGATACAGTTTTCTGAGTTGAAAGTATCACATTTTGCTCAGTAGAAAAAAAACACATTTGCATAGAAAACAATGGAAATTTGAATCTACAATTGAATAATTGTAGATTGTAGATAACTGAATAAACTCCATGAAGACTTTGAGGTGAGGTTGTTTTGTCATCACTATATTATGTGCTTACTAAACTAGTTATATGTTTTAACAGTCAAGTTGCTTTTGGATGGCCTCATTTTGAAAAAGGTTTTACTCTTAGCCTGTGAAATTGATTGTTTCATTGTTTTTAGATTTTTTTTTTATATTGTGAAAGAACAAATGCACTGAAGTAGTTATTCCTTTTGCAATGAAAAGTAATGGTAAACTGGAACTAACATTTATTGTAAATTATTTGTTATTTAAAGAAAGACAATGAAGTCTTTGGGGAAATATCAGCCTCTGGAGGGGCATGTCACTGTCTGTGTGTAATTAGGCTATATCCTCGACCTTCCAATTCTGGGATTGCTCTGTTGCCACCGGAAATTCCGCCTTATGTTATTTGTCCATTACCTTACACTTTCTTTATGTTGGAATTTTAAACTCCGGTGGATTGATGAGGACTCTGGTTAACCGCTCCTCAGATCTCTGCAGGGTGAATCCAGACAGCTAGCTAGACCTGTCCAATCTGAGTTTTCTGTTGCACGACTAAAACAACTTTTGAACGTACACATGTTGAACCAAAACAAGTTCCTTCCTGAGGCTATTTTGCAGCAGCACCAGGGCTCCATCCGGCGCTTAGAGCCGCCCACTTTGATTGTGATTGGTTTAAAGACTTGCCAATAAACCAGACCACATTTCTCTCCCATCCCGGAATGTTTTATGGACTAGCCAGACCCTCCCCCGCAGCGCTGTGGGGGAAGGACTGGCAATGCGAGACTAGCGTGTAATTGACAGTGAAGATGGCACGACAGCAATAATGACGTTAAATGTAAAAAGTAAAAAAATCCTGCATCACAGCTACACACAAATAACAGACAGAGAGAGTTATCAGGTATTTTATTTTTAGCAATTACATAACATTTAATGCCTAAATGGTTTGCCTCTGTACGCCCTGGTGAACACTTCATGCTCTCCTAGATCAGAGATGTAGACATCCACCATTGTATTCACTCTGCCCCATCTGCTGTGTAAGTATGACTGTTTATTTATTTATTTTAGGGCACAAATGGATCATTTGAAGCCTCGCCGACCTCTGCCGCATTTTTCGTGGATATATTTTGTTTAGTGTCACTCTGAATTTGTCAGTGATCTGTGAAATTAAACCTTGTTGGGTTCTGCTGCTGCCTTGCCCTAGTCTTTTATAGACTTTATCGGTAGTCAATAGAGGCTGGAGCTGTACAGCCAGTTTCTTGTTGCTGCCTGGTGCTTCATAATGACAACTGTGAAATTGAAATATTAAGACTTTAAGAGATTACTTTGCAAACAATCAGTGCATCATGACATTGCATAGAAGCAGAGAAAGTAGATTATATGCTTCCACACAAACCTACTCATACATAGAGAGGCACGCTGCCTATGTTGATTACAAGTCAATTTGAATGTATGAAAGCATTATGAAGTGAAGCAATTTGCTGGCAGATATTGAAAAAATGGCAACAGGAAGTAGTAATTAAATCCAATCGATTGGCTGTTAGTCAAGCAGCCAACTCCAGGTATCAGAAACAAGGGTGGTGAGGAAGCAAGCAATAGCAGTAGCGCCGTGTTGACAAATACTCCATTTCAGGCCATGAAAGTGAGTCACCACAGGTACATCAACACAACAATAGTAGTAGATTAGAAGTGCTACACCTCCACTGAGAGAAGCAACAAGAGTGTTGAAAAGTAAGCTACGTTTAGTCTGATGTGCAGCAGCTATAAGGGCAAGACCAGAGCCAAATAATACAGTATATATACCTTTCATAAGTGAATGAATGTGAATTTGACCGTCACCTTGATACCTCCCAAGCCGGATGGAAACATGTGGTTTCAAGTGTCATTTAACCTCCACATTGTTTTGAATATGAATGGAGTTGCCAAAATAAAAACACTGTAGCACAAATAGTTTCCTCACTAATGCTGGATCTGTAGCAGAGTTTCACACCGTTTTTTTATGCTCTTGATTTTCCAGTTCAGTCATTATGACTGCAGTTCAAAACACAATCTCTGACACTGCTTCAGAGCCTCTCATAAATGCTATTGGCATCATAATGGCTGTTGAGTGGACTTTGGCATATCCCCTTCATCACTGTCATGCTCTTCCAACCACTTTTTAAATCAATTACATTATGTAGTGGCAATGTCAGTCTAGAGGCCATCACTGTTGCCAACAAAAAAAATCTTCAATCAGTGGGCACCATTTCAACAAGTCTAAAATATTTGTTCCGCTCACCCCTGATCAGAAACCTTTGTCCAACAAGTTCTTTATAAATATTGACCCTGTTTCTAATTTGTTGTGCGAAAAACACAGTTACATCACGTTTGTCAGTAGGGGCAACTAAATGTGCTCCAAAGTGATTAATCTAGCTCTCTGTGTCACAGGGGTAAGTAGCGAGGCTTGGACCCAAATGCAGTTCAGTTCAGAAAACAGAGTTTAACAAAAAACTTACATCAAGTAGTTCCAAAAGCACGCAGGCCAGGAAGCCAGGAAGCCAGGAATGAGCAGGCACGCACAGTACACCACTCCAAAAACACGAAAAACTCAGAGTTAAAACTTGACACCACTGAACAGCGACACATGAGGCACACAGACAGAACATAATGATCCCACAAGACACAAAGGAAACACAGAGACTAATGGCGCGTTCATGCCACCTCGGAATGGCAGGGACCGCCCCCGTGATTACATTGTTTTTCCGACTACCAGCGTTCACATGGTTAGGATCATAGACAGTATATATAAGATTTAAGGTTAGGATGGTCGGGATATGTGTTCTTCTTCTTCTTCTATTATTTTGGCGTTTGGCTTAACAACTTGTTGCATGACTGCCACTTGTTGCATGACTGTTGGGCGTAGCCTAGAGCATCAGGTGTGTGAAAACATGGAGGCCACAATAATTTGCTGCTGTTTTCTTATGCGAGCATACAAACAGCACATTGTCAGGTGTTTGTGTTATCTGCAGGACAACGAACGGGAAAGGACACGGATAAGGTGTTGTTGTTTTTTTTTTATACATAGGCCTATTTATGAATAATTTGAAACATGTTATGTCTGTGTATGTTTCTCAGTAGAGGCGTTTGTCCACAATAAATAAGTTTGTCATTGAAATATGTTCAGTGAACCAAAGTCGCCTCTATCAAACGTCAGTCCTCAACAACGCGTCACCAACTGGGAAACTCGGTTAGCAAAATTTGGCCCGAGTTTCCCACCTCTGATTCCCACAGGAAGGGACGTGAATGATGACGTTTTCACTCGGAAAAACGTTTTTCCGATGTCCATGAACGCATGGTAAATACACAGTGTAATGAGGAAACGAGGGACAGGTGACACTAGGGCTGGGGAACAGGTGAAACACATCAGACAATCACAAGGGTGGGAAAACCAAAAGACAGGAAGTAAAACCAGACAAGACTAGGGACGAGGGACATGAAAAAGACTTCAAAATAAAACAGGGAATAGGAAAACCAACAGAAACATGAAACGAACTAAACAAAGAAACTTGACAAGGGAGACGTGACACTCTGAGTGCCGTGAAGTAATTATAGCTGATATTCCCAGTAGAATTGCTTCAGTTTAGTCTGTAGGCTATTGAGCATTAACTGCAGGCTTCAGGTCCTGCCGTAACATTTAAATACAGACTTAAAGATTCTTATATTGATATAGACTTCCATGCGTCTTTGGGATCAAACCTTGAAACTAAATATGCTTCAGACTCCTCATTAGTGTTAGCAAGTGTTTGCTTGCTAATTAACAGGTTAATTAGAGCAGTCAGTTAGTTGGCAGTTGGTTCTTTATTTTAGACTAAAAATAAGCATTGATGGAAACTCACTGTGCCTTTGGTGCTTGAGTATATTGTGTGCAGAAAGTGAGACTCAACAGCTGCTGTAAAATGGGCAGACAAGGAATAAACAGATTGGATTGCACTCCTACAGCAACACACAGATAGCAGAGTTTAAACTAACAAGGGAACATGTTTACCTGTTCTTGTCTACGTAGTTTGAGGGTGACTCACCAGGTGTAAACAATCAGCGCTAGATTGAACTATTAACTGACAGCCCTGCCTGCATCACACCAGGGGCTCTATTTACATGAATAGACTTTCACCATAGCTTGACTCTAACATATACAGTAGGTCTTACTTCATCCCATAGCTGTCGAGTTTTGGACTATCTCTCTAAGTAATTCCTTGTGTATTCTTGGTAGTTCAAGGCTGAATTTAAACTGACTAAGAAACCGGTTCAATCTGTCCAGCTCTGTTCAGTTCAGCTGAAACATTTGTTGATTAAGTTGGAGCTACCTGCTCAATTCAGAGATGATTGAAGCATTATTAGAAAGAAATGTGCTGTTTCAGAAATGTGCTACTGTATGATTTCTAAACATATTTCCCTTGCCATTGCTGTCACTGTTAGCAAGCTACAAAACTGAGTCATGTTTGTCGGTTGTAAGCAGCTGCCATTGATTGTCATAATACAGGGTCTTTGAAACTCTTGAAAACATTCAGTTTTCTCAACAAAGGCCGGAGGAGGTATTTAAAAGTCCTGAATTGAATTTACACTTCAATTTAAATTAGTTTCTCTTTCCTGCTGTAGGCAGTGATATTAATGTAGTAAAAGTTTTTAGTATCTGTGTGGGGGCTATAAGGCAACAATGGATTGTGCTGCAGCAGGCTTTTTTGTGGAGTTGAGGCATACATAATCCGTCAGCGCGCTGTGAGTCGTAGTCATTACTATGACACCATACAACAAAACAGCGTTACCCGAATCAGCGGGCCATCGCCAGGAAAGAGTCTGCCGTCCATCTGTTTTACTCCCCGCCGAGGCAGCAGCGGACATCGGGAGATGGCTAGACATATTGTCCATCTCCGGGGCTGTCAACGCTGTGTCTTGGCAAAAAAGTGGAGGGACCGAGCAGCACCCGCTGCAGCCATTGGCTAACGTTAGTGGGGGGCTCATGTATATGGGGAGAACTGGCATAACCCGGTTATTTGCTTAACCGGGGTAAGACCATACCCCAGTTACTGCTGTGCATGTAAACACACTGATTGACAGCTTTCTGGTCCACATCCTCAGAATCAGCACCTTGGACAGTTATCTGGTTTGGCTACCTCAGAATCAGCACCTTGGACAGTTCTCTGGTTTAACTACCTCAGAATCAGTTCTCTGCAGACTGTTGCACCAACTATGTGTAGCTTAGTTTTCTGGCAGAAAGTGTTAAAAAAGGATTTACACTTGACATTTACACCGTTGCACATGTTCTGTGACAGACTGACTACAAATTATTTTTATATGTGATTTATGCTGATTTCACTTCAGGTGGGAATTGCTGCTGGCACAATCCTCACTTTAGATAAAAACAAACATTAAAGTACAACAGAAAAGTAGGATAAATGGTTATCAAATTATTTTGTTATTTACTAGCTTAATTAATGGGAAGGAAACACTGTTTCTTAATTTCTGCGGCAGATTTATTTTATATTTTATCCAAATGTAGAAATAGGTGAAACATCACTCTCTGTGACAACACTCTGATTACGGTCAACTTAGTTAAGTCACTGTTGAGTGTTTAGTGTTGACTTTACACTTCAAATACATTCAGCTGGTGGAAAAGGCTGCTGGTATTCAAGCTGTCTCTGAATCAGCACCTCAGACACACTCTGGCCTCTAAATTTATGTTTTTTTTTTTACCTCTTTACTCGTGTTTTTGACAAGTCCCGTACTTAAGCGCATCCATTATTAACTATTTTCCTTTCGTTTATTTCACTTATTTTTGTTTTTGTATACAATATTTATTGTGTGATTACTTTTGAAGTCATCTACATTATTCCTTGTGTTGTGTCCCCTTTTTTAATATGGCCATTAAAAACTACTAAACTATTAAAAACCTTTTGATTAATACACATATCTCATTTTCATGATATGGCCACCTTCTCGTATGTCGCAGTGTTTAGAAATTTTCATATTTTCATAACTTTACTGTTTGAAATTCAGAGTTTGGTGCCTCCTAAGGAAATGTATGTTGTAATGTTTGTATTATTATTGATGCTGTTGATAAAGTTTAGTATATAATTTGTAGTGGCATGTTTGTAAGAGATGATTTTTAATTACACCATAATCTCCACAGTCTTTAGCTTTCTTTTGTTGTCGCTGTGCTGTCAGAGTTCTCTGTGACACATATATCAGACCACCCCCATTTAACACAGTGACTTTGACAGAATATTACTCCTATGTGCCTCACTTGTCTCGATTGCACCCCACCCACTAAATGAACACTAATGCAAACTATACACACACTCTGGAAATTAACTGTGGTTGACCGCTTGCTGCGCGGTGAATGTGTAGTTTTATCACCCATCGCCCTTTACTGACTGCTTACTGTCTCATTTTGGTCTGTGATTAAAAACCAAGACATGATCTTGGTGAAATTACACAGCATCCAAGTCTTCTATGAGGCTGAAAGTACACAGCAAAGATTTTAGGGTCAAATGGAATGATGCGATTGCAGTCCCACCCAGGCAAATAAAGGCAAAACGTGTTAGCGTCATGCAAAATTATCAGTGGCCTTGGTATTTTCCAACAGAGACTCTTGTTGGTCAGGAAATCATATAAAGATACAAAAAGAATATGTGAATAGTTTTTTTTTTTAAATGCTAGGAGAAAGCAAAAACACTTTGACATGCTAATCTCTCCTCTGAGGCCTGGTATGGCCTACTAGCCCCAAAACTGTTAAACTAAGCAACATTAATGACATATTGCCTTGCACGTCTGTCAAACTGTGCCATTATTTGGCTGATATTGTGTCTGATGAGGGATTAAAGTCTCCAAAAAAAATCTTTCTAAGCCTTGCAGACGTGTCATTATTATTATTATAAATTCCAACTGTCAGGCTGACTGGCAAAGCATGCATGCAGAGGGCAAAGCATGTTACTTTTCCCCTTGTATTAGAATTAAGCAAGCATTAGTTAAAGTTAAATGTTATTCCCTTTATAAAGACCTTTATTGATTCAGTGAATTGATCTGGTTTCTTTGTTGACAGTATTTGACTCTGTAGAGAAAATGGCATTGAAAAACCTGTAGGTGAAATATATTTATATCTATGAAAAGTACATTTGCCCATTAAAATTATTCCTTTTTGGCAGTTATTTTTATTTTAGCGTACTAGCTCTTGGCAGGCGAGCCAGAACGTTAATTTTTGACACATCCCTGACACAGACACAGTTGGACAGAGCCGGTTAGATTGATAGCCAAGGAGGCAGCAGCGATGTCAGGGCTTAGTGAGTGTTATCTGTCCCTCCCATCAACCACAGTGACAGTCAATAAGCTCATCTCTGTCAGGACCTGCTCTCTTGTGTCTAAAACTTTACACCAACAACACATCACTCTTCAAAAGTACAAATAATATTAATACTCAGTACACAATTGTCACATTATATATACAGATCCACTACTGAGTCACTACTCAGTGAGACACAATACCACATTACAATCAAGCGGCAACCTCTGGAGCCGAAAAAAAAAAAAAAAGTATTTATTTTTTAGCAACTTTAAGATATTTAGAGGGTGTGTTATAATGGACATCGTCATGTTTATTTTGATCTTAATACAGCTTCTTTCAGTTGTATGTAACTGTCATGTATTGTATTGTACTTTTGTTGTATAAGGTTGAAGGTCATGAACCACTACAAAGGTGGCTTGGATCTGATTCTGCAGCAAGATTCTAGTCAGAAAGTCAGTCTGGGCTGAGAATATGTTTTGCATCTTTTTCCTGATAGTTTTGTGTCTGTGATAAAAATTGACTGTATTTTCTATTTCTGGTTTCTTGCATTTACTGATTGAATCAAACTGAAAATTATTTAAATATGGGGCCTCAATGTGCAATTCCCTCTTCTGGATCGTTCCATACATGTGGGTGCATCACTGTGCTTTATTGGAAAAAGAGACATCTCATTGGGTGTGGAGACAGAGAGCAACTGAGGACAATTTGTTGGCCAGAAACCAAAACAAATGAATTACATTACAGTGCAACTTTCCTTCTCTATTCCAGACTAGAATAATCAAAACAGTACTGTGGCATAATTAGCTTTGATAATGTGCATTTTAAGATCTCAAACCATTCTAGCCTGACGGCATGCTGATCCAAGTCAAACACTGCAAAAGACAGTATTGACAGAAACATGCTGCAGCAGATCAAAAATGATAAAACAATCATTTTCACCTCAGCAGCACCGCAAGCAGAGAAATGCTGAGGCGAGGTAACCCCAGTGATTTAAGTAGCCGTTGGAGGAGCCAAGCCTCTTAATGAAGAGAACAGAGGCACTCATCCATCAGCTTCATACAATGTCACATCTCTGCAGAGGGGGGAACAAAGGACTCCAGGAGAGCAAAACAGGGCCTATTCTGCCAGCTGGATCACCTTTCAGATGAAATTTTACTGTACATCTGCATTGCTCACTCATTCAGTGAATGTGTGTGCATGTAACGGTTTCTATGTTCTGGGTTGGCAATCTAAACATACAGTAATATTCAAAACCCCACATTTATTTAAAACATATTCTGTTTTGAATATGTTTTGACCACCATACTATAATGTGGAACAGTCATTTTCCACTTGAATCCAGAAATAACCAAATACATGTAGACTTATGTTACATTTATAATAACTGAGCTACTGAAAACAGTGTAATCTTCTAATACGTTGATATCATTGAGCCTAATTTGCTTGCCTTGGATTTATCTCACAAATATTGTTCATAAATAATGATGTAGCATGCCTAGTGTTATGTCATAAGGGACTGTTCGTTATTTATTTCAGGGGCCACTGGAGGAGTTTTGGGATCTTTAATCAAAATAGACCTGACCCTCCCTTCACCAGCAATACATTTTGGATGACCCTCCGAAATTATATGGAAAAAAAGGATGACCCTCCCCAACAATTTATTGATGCATTCTGTACTGGTTTGCGCTTGGTAAAGATATACAGATACCCATTGTTTTTTTACAGCCATGACTTCCGTGACTAAACCTCTGCATTCTCATCTTACGCATCACACTCCACTGTTATGGTGGCCATTTCAGTAGCTTTACTCACTAACATTGTTGTGGAAACACAAGCATGGAAACTAAATGCACACATCCTGCATTACTGCATTACTTCAAATACAAAGTTACTCCTCTAGTAAACTAGTATTCAAATGAAATAAAACATTGAGACCATTCAACAAAGAACACTGGGAAATAACAAATTCAACACTGGTTGCTATGGACTCATCACTAGGCTTCCTCAGTCATTGTATATTTTAGCATAGGTAAGCTTGCCAAAGCTGAACATTATTCAAAACTCCATTTCTCAGACGAGAGTCAATTTGGGAGCTTGCATGTTAACACTCCTTCCTTCTCAAATGCCTTGAAAAGGCTGTCGTTTGCACAATTTCACAAATAATCACCGGGACCGAAAGGATATTTGAGTCGGGTATGGCTGCAGCCTGGAGACCTCCTGTTTCATGCCCTCCCAGCTGGTGCGAGCTTTGACTTTTCAAAATAAAAGCTTGCGTCTGGTATGTTTTCGTACGGTGTTATGGATGTTTTTGAACTTAACAGTACGGCAATCATGATAATGAATAAAAATATTTTTTCAGCAGATGTCTTAGTTACAACACGATGGAGCTAGCAAAGCAGTTTTGTGTTTATATGTGCGAGCGGGAGTTATTCAGTTTGGGAAATCCCACGGTCTCTAAAGCTACAGCTCAAATTGTCTGGCTGACTAAACAGAGAGGGACCCATCTGCTAGTGATAGGGGCCAAGACTGAGAGAGCTACATGGATAAATATGCACCAAACAAGCCACTTTGAAATTTTACTGTTCTCATTAATACAAAAGTTGGGTGACCCTCCCCCCTAGACTAAAAAAAATTGGATGACCCTCCCATCAACAAAGAATAAAAAGACATGACCCTCCCCTATTTTCCTCCGGTGGTCCATTCCATAAATACCGAACGGTCCCTAATACATGATTTTGCCATTTTCCCTTTTATTGTACAATTACAGTTTCTCTCACTGGGTTAATTGTCCTCTTCTTGCATGTATTTAAAAGTATTTACAGTAATTGGCAATGATACAAGTTTCTGAAGCACTGCCTTTATACTGCACCTTCCAGAGATCAGAAGTCAAACATTGTCTTAAAGGAATAGTTTGACATTTTGGGAACTATACTTATTTTCTTTCTATCAGAGAGATACAGTAGATGAGAAGATCAATAACTCTCGTATGCTAATGTTACATACATGGCTGCGGCCAGTTAGCTTAGCACAAAGACTGGAAGCAGGGGAGAGTAACAAATTGACGTATTTCCACTTTTTTGTACAGATTAAACGTGGTAATCAGTGATTTTTCGAGGTACTGATTTTCTTACCTTTTGACAGAACCAGGTTAGCCGTTCCAGTCTTTACTGTATGCTAAGCTAAACTAACCTGCTATTGTTGTAGATTCATATTTAACAGACGTAAAGGTGATATTAATCTGCTCTTATAACCCTCTTTTCACCCTGAGTTTTGAGCTCTCTGTTTTAGCTACAGAGTGAGGCATCACACTTATATCCCATCTTTGTTGGAAGTCGCACATGCGCAGTAGTTAGGTAATGCGCAGTAGTTAGGTACTGGGCTACTAGCTAGAAGCTAACGCTGCTAGCAGTTAGCCACCTCGTTCTCAATGGCAAAACACTGCTACAACACACACGAGTTCACCCTAATTTACAAAAGAAATTGTATAGAACTACTTACATGTCCCTCGTCTGCAGGTATTCCACACAAAGTGTGCCCTCGTTTAGAAGAAGTCTCACGGCTAATCCTGCCTTGTACTGACCGAAGTGCAAGGAAAACATTTTTTTTTTCTAATATGGGCACTTTAACACATTTACTAAAATCTGAAACTGTTTCTTTTAGTGCTGTGACAGTTTATTCTTAGATTTTCTTACCTTCTCTTTCTTTCTATTGCATTGTTCATTTACAGCAGCTGCTCATTCCCTACCCAGTTTTTCTTTCTATCTCAGGAGCATTTGAAATTCATAGTACTTCAGTTACTGTTTTTTTTCGAGTAGGCAAAGACGCACCACAAGACGTCAGTGGGAATGTTAAAGAGTAGATATGAAACTAAATTGAAGTGGCCATGGCTTGAATCACTTAAACATAAAGCCATTAAATTATATAGAGCAGAAAGTAGACATTTGGCAGTGTCTTGTTCACTGTTACTTTGATTTATGCCATATTATTCCCTGCATTGACAGCTTCTGCTTACCATGGAATGACTTGCTTTTTCTTGTGGATTTTATGTGTGTAATTTTGATGTGGGTCTCAACAGACTGGACAATAAATGTAAAGGCGTAACTGTGTAGCCAAGAAGTCAAAGCCAGGTGATCATGCCTTCCTGTCAATGTCAAGTTAACATTTGCAGTTTGTCACTTTGCTCAAAGCTATGCTGGGTTTGGAAATCATCACCATAGCAGTAGCAGCATAATGGCGGTGATTTAGCTAGAAACATTTTAAATGTACGTGTGAGTTGCTCCATTGTTGTCCCCAGGTGTAGCGTGTGTGTGGTCTTTTTATTGCTGAGCGCTCTAAGCCCTTCACTTGAAAATGGATCCAACTGAGCAGAAAAATGCTCTCTGACTGGCAGTCCCAACAGTTTTTACAGTAATTAGCTGTTTTGCTCCTTCATTCTCACCACTCACACTATTTTCAACATCTATGATATTCCCTCCAGGCCTTAAATCTCTCAGGTGAAGACAATGCCTGATGCAATGAGCGGCTTATTTTTGGCTGTAATAGAGCTCAACAGTGACCTCCCACTTTTTTAATGGCTCTGGTTCCGGAAGTGTTTTTCCCCATTCAGTTGTTTCATTGACGTTTCGAAAATTGCTTTTAAGTCAGGAACCAAGCCAACCAGCTACGAGATGAATAGTGAGCATAAAACATTTGATTCGGCGCAAACATTTTTTTTTTAAAGTGGCAAAAAAGCCAACGGTACAAGACCGTGTACAGAAACTATCATAGACTTCAATGGTAGAAGCTCGCTCTAGACGTTTCTATGATAACAGCGAGTTGGGCCAATTAGAGACGTTGCTGTTACGCTTAGGATTGTGGGTACTGTAGTTAGGTACACAGGTTTTTCTTAAAACAAGGTTGATTTCATACAGACTTCTAGCTTCTACAGGAGCAGAAACTTTCGTTTCACAATCACATAGCTCGTGGTCAGTCTACCTCGGATGGTTTAGACATTATGGCTGATAATCAAAATCGTTATGGAGAAAATCAATGGCATTTTTACTTCCGGAAACACTCTGTTGAGCTCTATAAGGGCAAAAAAAATGTAATCAACAAACAACAAGCCATTATTTTTTAGTAATGCCTTACATCAGACTCATAATATTATAGGTTCAGCAGAGGAGGTTGCTCAAGCTCCAGGAAAAAAAGAAGAAGCAAGCTTTGCATCATGGGCATGGAACAGTAAAATAACTTAATGCAGGGGAATGACCTGAAAAAGGTTAATGTTGATGGAATCAAGATAAGATACATCAAAGTCACGACTGAATTATATGTTACATTTGTAGTTTGTGTTGTTCCCTTCCATAACTTTTCTAAAGGGCACTCTCTGGCATACTTTTTCAAAATGACATATAAATGGATTTTATAAATGCAGCAAATGCTTTGTGCTTTGTATGCAATCTTTAGGTGATCAGGTATGAGCAGTAGGTCACACTAAAGCTTCAATAGCAAGAGAAAGTCTAATAAGGAGAAGTGTGTCAGTCTGTGCTGACCTCGTCATCTGTTGCAGTTATTTGAGCCTAGCCATGCACATGCAGAGCTGGCCATGTGGGAGCAGAGCTACTGAAGTGTTATTTGTCTTCCAGTGCAACATAGCGTAGCCTTCCAACTTGCCTCCCACCACACGGCCAGGCCTCAATCCATGAGCGTGACATGATTCTCGCCTCGCTTCACTTGATAGTCCTAAACTCCGAGACCGCTAATGGAGAAAATATCTCAGTCAAGGGATGACAAAGAACGTCGTGGGTGTTGGTGCTCATGCACATAATCAGACTTCATAGGTTAATGTGTTAGTGGTGAGACAGGCAGTGGGAGGAACTGTTCCCCTGGGGGCTGCTGCTTTCTTCGTTAATATACTAGAGTGGATTACACTCCAGAGAGGATTAAGACCCTGGAGACTAAATCATGTATCCTCTTCCCCTTCTTGCTCTCTTTATGCTCTTTGATTTTCCTTAAAGGCCTTATAATGCATAGTGTAAGACAATGGTTCCCAACCTTTTCGGCTAGCGACTCCTTGAAGGATCAGGCTAGTGATATTTTCTGTTTTTCTTATTATCAACAAGTCCTGTGAAAAGACCAAAACCAACAATGTGTTAGACCGTGTTCACAAGCCAGCAGCAATCCTCAGGCGGTCTGGCATAAAATGCCAAGACTTCCCATGTCAGTCCATTTTGAGGCAGTGTAACCTCACTTCCTCTACCGCTGCCACAAGAAAGCCACTAAAACATTATCAAGGTCAAAAAACTAAACACCCAACACCAAACTTCCCAGGAGTTTCTGTAAGAGCTGACACACACACACACACACACACTCTCTCTCCCTCCGTCTCCTTTCTCTCTTTCTTAATGAAAGCTACCTTCAAGTGCAGTCGGAATGTTGAGATCATAAAACGATCCGACGTAAAACAATAATTGTGAAATATAGAGTCTACATCCGCATCCTTAATTTCCTTCTGGATAAATAAAGTATCTCTATCTATCTATCTATCTATCTATTTTGAGGGTTAAAGAACACCACAGGACATTACACAAATGGGCCATTTAAGTGACACTCACACTGCCCCACAAACCTGCGGAAAATTGCCAGACCGCTTGATCTAGTCTGAATGGTGCCTTAGTCCGCCTATCAATACTTTCTGACTTCCCTGGCCTGTCATTGACACTCAGCCCCAAGACTCAGTACTTTCCAAGAACAGCTGGGCACTGTCACTTTTTAGCAAATGTTACGCAAACAGGGATAGAGTGCATTTGTTGGTGACTATTTTCAGTGGGGGACATAGAGACACACACTGGTGCCCTAGTCAATATTTTCATTAATGTTTTTTATATAGTTTTTAGTAGTTAGTTTTTAATAACAACAATGGAGCTCTATAGCACAGAAGAATAAGAGAAAAACTAAAAACTGGTTACAATTACGATTCTTTTAGGATTTTGGGCTTTTCATAAAAAAACAGAGGTAAAACTATCCAGTATTTCACATGGAAAAAAGAAAAGAGAACATCTTTTTTTTTTTCCTGTCTATTAAATATATTCCAACCCCTATTATTGGACCACCTCTTGCAGGGGTCCCCACATGAATCCTTGATACTGAGGAAGTGGTCCATCTTCTTCATCACTACACTACTCTATCTAGAGAAACACAGGATCATTCATTTTTAAGAAGTTTACCTCATCTTTCTGCCTTACCCCCCTTGAATGGTTGATCTAGACTAAAGTCTCAGTAAGCAGTTTGCCCGTCCCGGCAGGAGGCCCTGTGGCTGTCAGCCGGCTTGCTTTTAGTTTCCAGTTATTCTCCGTGAGCCTCCCATCTTTCATTTCTGTCAGAGGCACCCATTCAAGTGCTATTGAAGCATTTGCATTGTCTGCATGAGATGACACTTTGCTCAAAATAAACCATTACAACCTTAGAATTGTGTGTCTGTGAAACAGTGGTCTACGTAAAGGACGGGAGGTGTCTGACGCAAAGAGGTGAAATATGTTTAAGAAGCTCACAAGGCAAAGTAAACACAACAAGGTTTGGGCAGGCAGCTACGTACTCTAGAATTGCAACATGTTTCAAGCTTGGCAAGCTTCCAATGTTGATTCTCTGAAACGATATCTGCCAGTTTAAATTACTCTATTTTTAACTGTGAGGGGCCAAAATGAATCCAAAAAGCACCCACAGCAATACACAGACATATTTATGTAGATATGTCCCTTTTCAAAGTGTCATATTAAAAAACTGACCTTTGGGTGCTTTTGGAGGTCGGTCGTGCAGTGTTTTTGGACAGTAAATGTTTTGGGAAGCTGCAAACCTTGACATTCCAGACAATCAGTACGATAGAAAACATAGGGTATAAATATTAAACTAGAACTTAAGTTTCAAAAGCAAGCCTGTTTTCGTCTTCTCAATTCTCCCTCTCCGTCTTCTGTCATTCATCGTTTTTTCTGTTTGTCTTGTGATTGACACATAAATACAAAATACCTCAGAATGTCCTGACTTTAAATGGGAGCTTTAAAGACAAGCTCAAGCCCCAGATCGAAGTAATGATTCCCATTTAAATCTTTCCGTTGGAGCTATTCACATACTTTTTTTTTTTAGGCATTCATTTTTATAATCCAAGCAAACAAAGTGTACCTTTTTGGACACAAAACTGAATTGTAATAGACCGTGAACAACAGCAGTGCCTCCATGTAGAATTGACAGATTTTAATATTACATTCATGAGTTAACATTTGCAGGGGAGCATATTTTTCCAGTATACTGTTTACTGCAGGCCAACTGTAACAGACTGCATGAGCATATGGTTCAGTCTTGTGGTGATGCTGAAGTAAAGTCTACACTGGCTGCACAATGTAAGCAGTGTGACGGCAACACGTGAATTTCCCAGCAATGTCCACTTCTGGTTCTGCTCAGTGATGTTTCTGTCACACACAAAGCTTTTATATAATACCAACATCAAAACATGGAAATTATCACTGACGATTTCTCTTTATATCTGTCAGTGACTTCTACCCTGGTACTTTTTACTCCACTACATTTAAAAGACTAAATATATGCTATATATAGTCTATTACTACAGACTATTATACTAGTATTTACTTTGCAGAATAAGATGTCACATATAAAATATGTGGTCAGGTTCTAAAATATGAAACATAGATCAAACTTAATTACCTCATTTAAAACTACCAAACAGTAAATTGTTTAATTAAAATCCCGACCAGCTGCAACATTTAAATGCTGCTTACACGTTAAAGCACCAGTAATAACAGAAGAATATTATAATATTCAGACAGTATCAGTTTGAATGTGTAAATGGGGCCATTTTGCATATTTAAATTGATACTTTAAGTACATTTTACTGATAATACATCTGTACTTTTGCTTATGTCAGCACCTTTACTTGTAATTTAGTATGTTTTACACAATAGTATTTTCACTTTTACGTAAATAAAAAGATCTCAATACCATTTTTAGCGTTTATAAAGAGAGTGTGAAAATAACTCCTCCATTAGGGAAAATGATGTGTTGCCTGCTTTGAAATGTAACTCACATTAACAAGGTTCAGAATTCTAGTCAGGAGTTTCTACATGAAACACACATATGCTGTTTGACTTTAGCTTCTGTCAATCAGTCTGTGTGACGCATCGTTAAATTGCACTCTTTCAGTTCTTAACACATTTCCAGTTTCATGCTGAACCCCTCCTCCCTGGCATTAGTGCTTTTAAATAAATAATCTGCCTTTTTAATGTTGTTCTTCAGAGTCTTCTATCCCATGTTGGGCATATAGAAGTGTAAATAATCCGTTTTTAGAGACCTTGCAGAGTTTTGAGAAACACACGGAAAAATGTCTGCTGTTTTCATATTCACATACTGTACACACAAACCCGTAACATTCTTTCTCTTGATCATTTTGCTATTCTCCCTTCCCTTTGTGAAGTCGCCACCCACAATGCAATACTTCACACTGGTAAATGTAACCACGGATTACATTCTCTCAATCAACTGAGTTCCCCCTTGGGGGTGACTGGCACACCCTATCAAATTTCTTCCTTTTTCATAAAAAAAGATGATTAAAATTCAGAGTCTCAGTTCTTCTGCCTGTTACGATGTGATCAAAGCAGCTGGGCCGCTGCTTGTAAGAAGTAATTCAGCATTATATGCAGTGCACCCTCAGAAAACGAGGCCACCTACTTTGATGACTAAACCATTCTCTCCCGCTAATAATCTCACAGTATTGACTTGAAATGCATGAAAGGTATGAGTACATAAGCTCTGTCAGCAGGGGTGTGTGTCAGTATAGTTGGATACAAAGAGAGTGTGCTATATTCCCCTTTTGCAACATAAATTCTGCACCATTAACACTTTTCTACTAAAGGTGTTGCTTCTGAGGACCTTGTTTTCTCTCTGGGGAAGTTCGATGATAAAACATGTTTTGCAGGGCACTTAACAGGCATCTGTATTTCTTCCACTTACATCAGTTTCCACTTTAAACTCTTAGGATGCTCCTGGTCTTCCATCAAAAACTTTCAAGAGGAATTTGCCAGGTCAGAACTGAAAGTCAATCCAGGTGGGCTCTGGTGCTTCCGGACACATCCTTCCTCACTGCGGCTTTACTTTTTCTTAGTTTTAATTGAGTCATTACCTTGGAGCCGTAATGGGATATTCTTTTTGTGCTCTTTCCTTTAACTGGTTCTCTATTCAGTCCTTCCAGAAAAATGCAGTTTTTTTGTGATTGTTGCGGGCAAAAATCCTTGATGATGCGGCACGTTTTCTTAAAAAATGCGATGGAATATGCGGCATATTTATGCAGTTTTATGCGATGAAATTGCGGGAAATTGTAAAAACTGCGGTTTCATCATGGCTTCATCGCGGGGTTTGCAGCTTTTCGATGATGTTCACGTCGCGTAATTACGTCACTTCATAACGTTCCCATGGCAACAGGGGAAAATGGCAGCTCTTGTGTGAAGTAAACGCAACATTTTTCAACTTTCTGCTGAGATATATGGGACTTTTTTTGCAGCGAAAATGCGGGGATTATGAAATCATGCAAGCCCCGCATATTTTGCGCGGAAATCGGCAATTTATGTGGCGAAAGTGCGGCGTATTTGAAAAAAATGCGGCCCCCGCATAAATATGCGGACTTTGGCTGATTATGCATTGAATTATGCGATCGCATAATTGCGTTTTTCTGGAGGGACTGTCTATTACCAGTGAAGCTGTAATATTTAGTACAGACACACCAATTCTCCCATGACTAGTGGGATTAGTATGCTCTGTGAGAAGCCATAAGTAAGGCAACGATTAGCTTTGACGACTACTATTTGTATTTCCATGTGGCATTTTGCATAATAGGACCGCAATAACAGCTTATAATTACAGTTGAACAACCAATATCTGTCCCTTTTAATATGCATAGTCAAATGAGCATTAATGAATATCAGTCGTGACTAATTTTACTTGACACTTTCCCAGAGTAAATGAGTAGCACTTATCCGAGGTGCAATATAAATTCAGATGATTAGATAATGCTAAACTGAGCAGGCAGTATATCACAATGACAAAGAATAGACATGAGAAGTATGCAGGTTTGATAGATAGAGCAAATAGACTGATTGGTCACTGTGAAATACAGTATTACAGACACTGCCAAGAATAGCTAAATTCAATGCTTTGTTCTTTGTCAAAATTAATTTTTAACCATTTTCACATTATTGACACCTAATATCATGGCCAAAAACTGAACAGCTGATAATAAAACCTTTGTTAAAGACCCATTTGGACTGCATGCATTTATCTAGGGGAGATGCGGTGATTTTAATTGCACTTACCTGTGCTGATCAGCAACATGTTAACACCAACATATAGGCCTATTTGGGAACCAATATGATGAAGGTAAAAAAAATGAAAGCCATCAAGAGAGCAAAAGCTTATCAAATGGGCTGTAATGCCAGCCACTGGTAGGTACTACTGGTATTCTCTTTTGGCTAGTCCAAGTCTATTACAGACTACATCCTGTAATTTGGAATCTGGAACAATGAGTTAAATTACAGAGAAGCACGATGAATATTTTATTCCCCATCTCCTTCCGTACATCGGTCCTAAGTCTTTTTTTGGATAACACAGTGAGTGTAACAACAAGTGAGTTTAACTATTAACTAACCTGCGTACCATAATGCATTGGTAATGTTGCTATGGTTACAATATACAGTAATACAATAGCTTTGATTGGAAAAAAAAAATGTTTCCCTGTCTATTGTCTTGTTTTGTCACTTGCTAATTTATTGTGAATGCTATTGTTAGTTCCATATATCAAAAATAATGTTTTTTGGGAAATTCATGAACTGAAAAACTGCCAAAGTGTGTCAAATGAAATGGAAGAGAACAGTTGTATGATAAAAAAGCAGTAAATAATGGTCAAAAGCTACATAATATTCCCCAACATTTTGTATCGTTGATACGTTATAAAATGCAACAATGTACCAATAAAAGAGAGTAAGCCGAAGACCTCAAGCAATGCAAGCAAGCCAAATTTCAACTTAACAATAGGCTTTGCAAATGTTAGAAAATGGACTCAACATGTTAGTTACGCCTCAGGAACCCCCACAGTGTATTGTTTGTAAGAAACATGTTTGTTTAAGTGTTTCTTAAATTGTGGTCCATTATTACTCAACTTTTATTTTATAACTCTGTAAAAGCATTAATCAAAACATATGTGGGACTATTCCCTCTGTCTTCCCCTTCTTCACACTAGAGCTTGACCATTGAATCAGACAATTCCACTATTAATAATGACATTTAAAGGATCCTTATCAAAAGCGTAAAAAATAATAATACCTGTTTACGTGTTCATGTATGAAAAGAAGCAGAAGAATATCGGCTGATATTTTACTATCTGATTTTCTTAAAGGTAACCTGCAAAGCTCTTGTAGCGATATCAAGCATTTCTTTAATGCCCGTGCCCCGATTTTGTTAGTCCACACACAAAGATGCAAATACATGTACAGGTTCATGCGGGTGGCGTGATAAACATTCTTGCCAATTGTTTCACACCATTCCACCCATATACAGGTGGCAGTAATGCGCCAAGAAACAGCAATGCACCAACAAATTCAAGAAAGAAGAAGACTTCAAGCTAGTAAACATAAATATAAACATTGCAGTATTCAAATTACTTCAAAAATCAGCTTTGTAGATGTTGTATGAGGAAGAAAATGCACAGACTCTGGGGGAGTCACACAATGCATTTCAGTGAGACAGAATGGAAACATAAGTCTGCAGGAAACCTCTGACATCAACACCTAAATGAGTGCAAAATGTGCTTCTATCAGTTCAACACCCTGTGTTGCTTTCATCCAGCAGGTGTCAATTTCACCAGAATGAATGCATCCTTTGGAAATCAGGAAATGAGCTCAGATTACCATTTGAAACAGAGACACCAACACAATCATCAGGGCAACAGGAGCATCGCATTTTGTTGTTTGCATTCAAATTACACAGTGTGCTGTCCTTTTATTGTCCAGCCTCTGTTACAGATCCCTGGGCTGTCATTGCTCTCCACTGTTCAGTGTTTGTAATCGATCCCTGTGTGGAGACTTAAATCAAATGAGGCTGTGTTGTGAAGTCTAGATGTACTGTAAGTCTGACATTGCACTTGAATCAACAGTTGTTATAAAAAAAATATCCAAGGCTGTATGCATGTAGTGTTGCCGCCTCATATACTGTATCTTCCTCCAAGCCTATTCAGTGAAAATGAAGGGCGCTAATGAGAAGTGGATGTTAACAATAGCCGAGTTAATGAGAACCAGTGTGTGTCTCTCTGGCTTACAGGCCCGCTCATTAGGACTCTCCTTTAGCCACTGGCTGGCCCACATTAGCAGGTGCTCTGTGCCAAGAGTACATCTCAGTATGTGTCATCTCAGGAGATAAAAGGTGACATCAGATCTGAAAGGGAAAGCATGTGATCTAAGATGGATGTGTTTCCTCCGAGGGAATCGAGGGGCTGGGTCAGACAGTGACGACGACATTAAAGAAAACAGCTTTCAGAAGATGAAAGAGAAGATTACTCCCTCACAGGAAGGGACTTCTGCAGTCATATGGGACAATTTTGTCTATTTTTAATGCATTGTGGCCATTAGAAAAGGTCATGGGAGTCAGATCGTGAAATTGGTGTGCGTTTGAGTGTGCATCCTTCAGAGACCATTAAAAATATGAGGATGGAGTGTGAACAAAAGAAAATGCAGAATTTTTAAATCTCGTATGGCTCTGCAGGTGGTTATTGGATAACTGAAAGCTTTTCTCCCAGCACTCTATTCAAATTTAGTCAATTAAAGTGCTCAACATTTCCATTTTGTCAGACTTGGCAAAGTACTGTACTGAGATGCTTTTTAACACACATCTGTGTTAGTTGGCATGCAGTTGCATACCAGACTGTATGCCAGCTGATTTAAAATGTAGATATTAGAAAAGTCAGCCTGAAAGTTTTTGAGGACAGAGATCATCTCTTGGGGAATTTACAAATAAAATTAGAGCAGGTCAAAATAGGTCAATGTAAAAAAAAAAAGTATGTTTTTGCTTTCTGTCTGAGCTCACTTTGTTAGTACACCAATGTTCCCCCCTATCTCTCTGCATTTGCAAAATAATGGTTTAAATTAAATACAAGTGGAAGACTATATTTAGGAATGTAGTGTTGCAAAGATACATTGGCATTTTATATAAATAAATCTTATTTCGATCTTGGAGCATACTGCAACATGAGACTTTGCAGCTTGCACAGAAAAAAAGTCAAGCAAATAAAATAAAAACAAGGAGAGACATAAAAAAAGCAGGCATGTTTTTTATAATATATGTTTATATAATATTGTATTATTAGCAGTGCAATTGTTAGCCTCCATCTTTCCTGAACAGTATATGTATTGAAACATACATGTCAGCATCACTGCTGTACTGTATGTTATAGGTGAGAAAAGCTTTTGCTGCTGTCAATGCCTTCTTAAATTGCAAGTTATTATTGGTGAATGGCTAAATCAATAAGTCTAAACACAGATTGTTGGACTACAATATATATGATGCATGAATTCACTTACATTTTGTCCTGAGGACAAAAAATACCCAGAATTTGATCCTAATCACTAATCTGTGCACAATAACTGCTCCTAGAGTGTGAGATTAACATTCATTAGAGCAGTAACCGTCTGTCAAATGCTTGTCTTGGTCTGAATGAATTTGATGTGTATTTTCAGTAGAAGAGTCTATAAAATGCATTGGTGTAATATTTGTAAATGGTGGTTTCAGTAAATAGCAGAAAGCTTATTTACGAGCACCTTGTTTGGTTTGCACTCGGTGTCCTTCTGTTTTGTTGGGCCATAATTTACAATTTACCGGAGTGGTAGTGCAGCCAATGTGATGGTCACTGCAATTCAAAAGAGAGAACAGAGGAGACCAGAAGGAAGAATTTATGAAGTAGAGAAACAATAAAGTGGTATTTTGTCTGCCTGCTTTGCTTTGATCACCGTCACTGGAGATTTCAGGGGATGTTTTTGTGCTCGGTGTGTTGATGAGTTTGGTGAGGATCCCTGAGGGTGCGAACAAACACACCCACACATGAGCTCTGCAAGGCCCCAGCACGGTGGCAGAGAGTGCATGAGTAAGACTGATTAGCCTAAAGCCTTTGTTCATTTACACCGTGTGTGCTTCCACATGCAGTATAGCATCCGGGTGTTTTCTTTGGGCTCATAATTATTTTTTGGTCTGTAATTGGACACCAGCAGAAAAGAGCTAAATCATACAGTGAAGCTAAAGTTGTACACAATATAAAATACTTTTTGGCAGTTTTCATACTTCCATCCATCTTCGTCCGCTTATCCGGTATCGGAGCAGCTCCAGCAGGGGACCCCAAACTTCCCTTTCCCGAGCCACATTAACCAGCTCCGACTGGGGGATCCCGAGGCGTTCCCAGGCCAGGTTGGAGATATAATCCCTCCACCTAGTCCTGGGTCTTCCCCGAGGCCTCCTCCCAGCTGGACGTGCCTGGAACACCTCCCTAGGGAGGCGCCCAGGGGGCATCCTTACCAGATGCCCGAACCACCTCAACTGGCTCCTTTCGACGCAAAGGAGCAGCGGCTCTACTCCGAGCTCCTCACGGATGACTGAGCTTCTCACCCTATCTCTAAGGGAGACGCCAGCCACCCTCCTGAGGAAACCTATTTCGGCCGCTTGTACCCTGGATCTTGTTCTTTCGGTCATGACCCAGCCTTCATGACCATAGGGGAGGGTAGGAACAAAAACTGACCGGTAGATTGAGAGCTTTGCCTTCTAGCTCAGCTCTCTTTTCGTCACAACGGTGCGATAAATTGAATGTAATACCGCACCCGCTGCGCCGATTCTCCGGCCAATCTCCCGCTCTATTGTCCCTTCACTCGCGAACAAGACCCCAAGGTACTTGAACTCCTTCACTTGGAGTAAGGACTCATTCCCTACCTGGAGAAGGCACTCCATCAGTTTCCTGCTGAGAACCATGGCCTCCGATTTAGAGGTGCTGATCCTCATCCCAGCCGCTTCACACTCGGCTGCGAACTGATCCAGTGAGTGCTGAAGGTCACAGGCCGATGATGCCATCAGGACCACATCATCTGCAAAAAGCAGCGATGAGATCCCCAGCCCACCAAACTGCAACCCCTCTCCACCCCGACTATGCCTTGATATCCTGTCCATAAATACTACAAACAGGATTGGTGACAAAGCGCAGCCCTGGCGGAGGCCAACCCTCACCTGAAACGAGTCCGACTTACTGCCGAGAACCCGGACACAGCTCTCGCTTTGGTCATACAGAGATTGGATGGCCCTGAGAAGGGACCCCCTCACCCCATACTCCCGCAGCACCTCCCACAGTATCTCCCGGGGGACCCGGTCATACGCCTTCTCCAGATCCACAAAGCACATGTAGACCGGTTGGGCATACTTCCAGGCTCCCTCCAGGATCCTTGCGAGAGTAAAGATCTGGTCCGTTGTTCCACGACCAGGACGGAATCCGCATTGTTCCTCTTCAACCCGAGGTTCGACTATCGACCGAACCCTCCTTTCCAGCACCTTGGAGTAGACTTTACCGGGGAGGCTGAGAAGTGTGATACCCCTGTAATTGGCACACACCCTCTGGTCCCCCTTTTTGAAAAGGGGAACCACCACCCCGGTCTGCCACTCCTTAGGCACCATCCCAGACTTCAACGCAATGTTGAAGAGACGTGTCAACCAAGACAACCCCTCCACACCCAGAGCTTTAAGCATTTCTGGACGGATCTCATCAATCCCTGGGGCTTTGCCACTGTGGAGTTGTTTAACTACCTCAGCAACTTCCACCAGGGAAATTGACGACAATCCCCCATCATCCTCCAGCTCTGCCTCTACCATAGAGAGCGTATTAGTCGGATTTAGGAGTTCCTCAAAGTGCTCCTTCCACCGCCCTATTACCTCTTCAGTTGAGGTCAGCAGCGTCCCATCCTTACTGTACACAGCTTGGATGGTTCCCCGCTTCCCCCTCCTGAAGTGGCGAACGGTTTTCCAGAAGCACCTTGGTGCCGACCGAAAGTCCTTCTCCATGTTTTCATACTTGAATGTCTAAAATCCAGCCATGTGTGCTGAAATGTGGTCTGTTAGATTCACTTAGGATTCTCGGCTGCATGATAAGACGTGACACTGGGCCCCCCCATCCTAATGCACCTGGTTCAGCTCAGTAACAGCTTGCCTGTCTGAATAGTATCCACTAACAGTTTGTCAACATTAGTGCAAGTCCAGAAACAATTCATGTTATTTTCTGCATGCATACAAATCCAACAGATATTTATAAAACAAAGCACATCAGCCATACTTTAAACTTCCCATCTGTATTCTGCTGCAAAGACAACATCATCACCACTGTATTGTTCAGAAATCAAGCAACTAGCCTGCAAAGCTGTTTGTCATTTGCACTCGGCCACTAAACGAACAGCAGTTGAAACAGCTTTCTTTAAACCCCATCCCTAATTTCTTGTTGGGATGCTGATAAGATACCTTTGCTTTTTTAGGGCATGTAGAGTTGCAGTTATGTATGTTTCCAGATCGTAGCGTGTTGTGCAACTGTTAAAGATCAGACTAAAGAGTTGTAAAGCCTAAAATCTTTTGAAGGACCTGCAGCTCTCTGTACTGTTATTTATATGTAACCCTGAAGTACACCCCTCTTAAAATAATCATTATTTCATCATCACTCCCTCCAAGAGCAACACATATTCCCAACTACATCACATTCATTGAATTGAGGGAGTGAAAATACAGTTTTCCAGATGAATGGAGTGACTTTAATAGTGTTCTTCACAGTTTTTGAAAATCCCTCATTTTTGTTGCCTGAAAACGTAGATCAGTAAAACCAGGAACTCATTCAAAATCCCACCGATGTTTGTAACTAAGCAACTAACTAAAAATCCAGCATTGGAATAGAGCCTTTCTAAACAGTATGTCATGTGGCTCAGTGTCATTTTGAATTATATTTTGTTTTATATTAATATTTCTGTTTTTGAGGGGCCTTTAACTAATACCATTTCCCATAAGCCCTAGCCATTCGTGGGCTAAAAAAAAATTGGGAAAATGACTTGATGAAATGTATGGATATGGCTTTTTTGTCTTACATGCATCAAGATTCTCATTTGAAAGATTATGTTTTGATGGGGAAAAGTCATTAATCGGATATTTAATATCAAATTATGATCGCCTGTAATAATTTTGCAAAACCGGGCTGTACGTTCCATATGGCTGAACCAGCGCCATTTTAAAGAGAGTCTCTTTAAATGTTGCTGGGCTGAACCAATTGGGTGGTGAAACGTAAACTTAAACATGTGCATCATGTTTTTTACGTTCTAAGCTAGGCTACTGTTTGAGTTTAGTGACGATGGATGAGTATGAGCAATGTATTTATTTGTGAATGAGGGCCAAGCTCCAGCCATATTGTAGTGATATACTGCAAATAAAAGGTCAACAAAGGTAAACATCAGACAGTTCACATTTTCTCTTTCACAGCGAACGATTTACTGTTTCTATTTTGAGCTTATAAAGGCCATGCAGTGGTGTAACCTTCAACAAATTGCATTACTGCTTTGCCCTGTGCCAACATGTCTGACCTTTACAATTTAAACTTCTGTATGTGTATGAGACCAAGCAACATATGAGGGATAATAGAGAAAAAGGCTGGCGGGGCAAATATAGGAAAAGGGGATTACTTAAAAACACAATATACATTATATTTTTCTAACATATCTCTCACAGTACCTACTCTTTGTCTGTTGATTGCAAAATGGGATACTTGAGTGTTTACCAGAGATTTTGAGATCAGCTGCCTGTTTTGCGCTCTGAGGAGATAATGACAAGTGTTTAAACTCTGCAACTCTTTCAAAAATGCACACAGCATATCCAAGTCTCCGAGTCTCTTGGAATCTCTGTTGTTGTTGCACTCGTTGCAGCAGGAGACTGACTGCAACGGAGCATGTGGCAGGACTTTGTACCGTGAAAAATCACCAATAAAGGCTTTTAAACCAAATACTACACAACCGGATATGTTCCAGCAGAAATGTGACCTGAATTTGAGGAAAATGAACATCATTGGCAGCCAAGATTACAGTTTTCTCTGGCGCTAGAATGTGGCATCAGCCCCAAAAAAAAAAAAACACTTCTGTAGCCTGCCTGGAGCAGATGACCAATCATAAAAAGCCAGCCCAGTGTGACGTGACACAGAGCAGAGAGTAGAAAAAAACATTAAAAGCAGAGCGCTGAGAACATTGTGAAATCTGAGGTTCTTGCTCACAGGGATTTCTCTGTAATACGTTTACCTCATTATTTGAAGCGTTCGCCACGTTTAACATGAAAAGCCTGTACCGTGAAGAAAGTCAGGCAATACTCATACACACACACACACACACACACACATACACACACACACACACACACACAATCAGTCATTTGGCCGGTCCAGTAGTTTTTCTGGTAAATGACCACTTTTGACGTGTCTTGCCGTGTACGTTACTACTTGGCTTGAATTCAGTTGAGTGGACCAAGAGACTAAGCTACCTCGACATACGCATCTACCGACTGTGTTATTGACTCTGCTGTTCCCAGGAAAGACACCATTTTTTTACTTTTACGTTAGTTTAAAGCAACCCGGTGGCCAGCAGCAGCAGACGCCAGACCCTAATCATCCTGCACTTTGTAAGGCCCTCATTTTCCTGAGTGAAAACTGCCCAGAAACAAAATAATAAACCTATTTTAGAGATAGGTTAAGTTAATTGTTGGCACTTAAATGATGCTCTGTCAGGTCCAGAGTAGCCCTGAAACATACACAAATGTGTCACGTGATCCTGCAAATGAAAGGATTACGGGCTTTCAAATAAAATGCAAATTGGAAAATCTGTTTCAGTCAGTCCATGCCAGAAGAATAACTTAAGCTCATCTTTAATTCATGGGAGCGCTTACAGTGCCATGCCATGGCAATCTTCTTCCTGCACCCCACTAAAAGCGGATCCACCAAAGGGTTAACACTTCCTTGGGGAAAGAGATGGACACAGGCCTCCCAGTTAATGTCTTCCACAGTTCCCATCCTTCTCTCCTTCCTCCCTCAGAAGCATCCACTCACCATAAGTGTGAGGAGATATAATTATGTAAACTATCACTGCAGCCCAGCCCAGAGATTAAGAAACTGGAAGACTGTTCTGCTGTAGTGTGAGGATCATCACGTGGATGTTAGAGGGGATAAATACTATATTTAAGTCAACACAAAACTAATACCTTCCATATGCTTTTACTTTAAAGATGGACGCTAGCTGGGGTTTGAGGAGAAATTCACTTACGTTTTTAGTGGGGTTTGAAGGAGAGTGTTGACTTGCCTGACTGTCTACTGTAACTTTACCATCAGACCATAGTGACTTTATTCACATTCAAGTTTCAAAATTAATTTTCAGTTCAAGATCAAAGTCGTACAAAATAAGAAGTGCAGGCTTGCTGAGGTCAGTGTGTCATCGTAACTTTTAGTGTAATTTATATGTCGCTAAAAAACCCAATCACATGGGACTGACGCCGTAATAGCGAGGAATTCTGGGATTTGTATTAACTGCAGACATTGTTACTGATTTTAATGTGTGAATCATCAATGGAAGATAAAAATGACAAAACTATATTTTGGTAAACACAGAAGTTCCATGATAATCCTCTTTCTTAAAGCTGTAATTTGAGAAGTAATTTGTTTTTTGCGAGTCAATTCTTCTTCTTTAGCTGTGACATTGCTGCTTCAGTCCTGAAAGGCTGAATGGATTTGAAGTCAATCATTTGAATACATTTCAGCACAAACTTGAGAAATGTTTCACATTAAAGAGCACCCGAATGTAAGATCTAAATGTTACACTGATGACATTGAACATTATCCAGTGGTCAGGTGAGACATTAAGCATGCTAATTCAGTGATTACAGTTAATAAGCCCTGTGAAAAGTGAGCTTTATGATCTAATAGAATCTAGTGACACTATTAAACATTAAACAGATTAAACATTGATGGAGGTACAAAATGATGGAAAATGACAGATGAGTGAGAAACAGAGCAACACTGATGTTTTCTCGTCAGATGAGCATCCCTTAGCAATTGTTCCTTCAAATGTTTTTTCTCAGTCAAGGATTATTGCTTTGCCAAGGGTTTTGCCACCTGCCACTCTTCATTTTTTGTATTTAGACACATTTTGTTAGTACGCTAGGTTAGACGTGGGAATAAAATACAATACCAGTTTCAGATTCTCTCCTTCTCTCTGTCTGTCTGTGTTTTGTCTCTCAGTGGAGCCACCTTGACTCTAAAAAGTAGAAATGTGAATGGCAGAAGGATTCATTTAGGATTCCTCAAATGGTCTTTGGCACATTTCATCTCTCTTGAGTCTCATAATTCCTACATCATTAAAAATGTTTTAATAATGTAATCAATACAGTAATCAATGTGTCATGATCGCTTTTCATATACTGAAATGTGGAATTTCCTGTCGGATCAAAATGAATTAGGTGTGTTCACTGACATTTAACCTGAGAAATGTCAAATACTTCTGCTACATCTGCCTGACTCTGTTCCCTTTAGAGCCTTTACTTTAAATCCAGATAATGTTTCAAACTGTGTTATTTTGGAGGTCTAATACCCCCATAGTGAGTTGGAAATAAATCACCCTAATAACAGCTTCCCGACTGCCCTCTGTGTTCTCTAACTAGCTTCACCTCAGCACCCTCGTCTGGCCTGGCTCAGCGTCAGCTCAGTGTGTTGTTGTTTTATCGTTTCATCCTCTGATTGAACTATTTTAACAGCAGAAAGCATATATACATACCCGACAGTGGAGACTATAATTAATCCATTTTACATACAGCTGTGGGTGTAAAAGGTGAACCTTGCTTGCACCAGATTAACTGCCATGAACACGCATCAATTGATGTTGTTTTACATATATAAAGGCCATTTGTGTTTTGTTGAATCACTATACACTTTCTGAGTGCGCAGGCGTAAGCACAGTGGTTTAGTGGAGGTTTGAAGGTTACACACAGCACATCTGACTAATGGCCCGGCTCCCTGTACATGCTCATGCTAATCACTTCTCTGATTGATTGTGCTGCTCCTAAGCACTAATAGCATCATTAGCTGGAACTGTTGTGGCAGTCTCGGTTCTAAAGCTCTCCATTCCCTCACCGATATTTTCTTTATCCTTTCTTTTATTATTTGGGAAGGGACAGCTTCATTTTATATCTAATTGGCTTTGATTCTCGTTAAAGACAAAGTAAGAAGTAAATCATTGAAGAGTAGAGGTTTCTCATTAGTCCCACTGCTACCACACCCATGCATGTCGGACCAGCTGGAGCTGCTGTAACCTTGGAAACCTCTCCACAAACGATTTAATAAGAGATTGCAACAGAGAGATGTGAAGCGTAACTGCAGGAAGCCCTGTATCTTTAGAGATAGGGACACATTAGCTGCTTTTGAGTTGATTGTATTTAACAAGTAAAAGTTGCAATAAAATGCCTTCAAATTCTGCAATCGTCATACATCAGTGGTTGTAATTTATGATTTCATCTCAGTCAGAAATGAAATAACCTACAAATCTGTGTACTGAAAATTGTCCATGTAGTGATGGAGCGCTACAAAATGGCCTCCCTGACAATCTTCAGATGACTCAACAGTTGATTGATGTCTGGCATGAGCAGTCAGGCGTCGGAGCCAACAGGAATGACATGCTGCCCCTCACCAACTGTTAAACTTGTACAAATAGAATATAGCTGATAAGTACCGATTCACAGTCTGACAAGAAGCTTTGAACATGGTGGGAATTATGAGGCTTGTTTAAAGTCCCATTCCAGACACATTTTAAAGTATGTAAAACTACTCTGTTATGATCAGTATTTTGTTTAACATGGTTAACTCACATAAAAAGTAAAATAAAAGTCTGAAAAGGGGCTTGAAGCATATCTACCCTTTCTCCCTCACTGAGAAATTTTGGATCCCACCGTGCTCTTGCTCACGCTTGGTTGAAACTCGTTCGATGACTACATTCTAGCTTCACAGGTAAAAGAGCAGCATTTGTCTAGATAACTAGAAACATTGGAGATTTAGCCATGGCTTATCATGTTTGAGCATCACGCCGGGTTCAGACAGGAGGAGGCGGGATGGTCGTCTCGTGGTGCCACCTGCCCGGGCAGCATGCTTGCCGAGCTTGCCGAGCTTGCCGGGCTTGTCCACGGTCTGCAACTATGATAGCGTGTCACAGCATTCAATCTCAGATGTCAGAGAAGTGCACAGACAGCTCCACCTTTGGGAGAGGAATGTAAAAACCCACAATGTGACAAACTTTGCACATATACAGTTCAGTATATTCAAGGTTCAGTTAATCTGACACGCTGCAGCCTTGAGGTCCTGAATCTGGAAAGATGCACAAAAAAGAAATTAGTGATGAAGAAATTCTTTGTAACTGAGTTTTTGGTTTCTCATACCTAGAATCTTTCAGGGGAGCCACCTGAGAACTTTATCATATTCATTGAGTTTAAAAGTATGTAACACTTTCGCAACATTTAATAATTTTCAGGATAACAGAGACTTTAATATAGATACTATAAACAAATGAGTGTGCCAAAGACCAGCCTTTACACTACACTTAAACCAGCACTGAGTTATTGTTAGGGGTGGCTCAAACCCAGAAACACAACAATGGACACAACACAAGAGTAGAAGATCATTGCATGAATGGTTATTTAAGTGAATTAGGGCTGCAACTAGCGGCTATTTTCATTAGCGATTCATCTGCTGATTGTTTTCTCGATTATTGGTTTGGTCTTTGAAATGTCTTTTAAGTATTTTAAAGTTTATTTGCTTATTTTCTCCAAAAGCTCACAACTCAATTCAATTTAGCTTACTATCACAAAATAAAAAAGGGATAAATAATCCTGATTGAGAAGCTGGGAATTGCTAGGTTTTTGTATTTTATTCTCAAAAACCTCAACAATGAAATTATCAAAACACATGCAAATTTTTCTTTTTCTTTTTTTGTATTGGCAGCCAGATGATTTACAGTTTACAATTAACAATTACTTTACTTCACGCCTGTTTTGACAGTTATGCATCACAACAAAATGAGGTGCTTATAGGACAGAAAGAAACAAGCAAGCAAAAGATACTAACAAAACATCCATTCAGGATCAAATCAATTTCGATTAGATTCACCATCAAGACAGCCATCACTATGACCCAAAAGCTTATTCTTGGAGAAGGTGGTTGCTCAAGCACCAAAAACAGACCTCATATGCCAGTTAATATTCAATTTTCCAACACGTAACCTTTAACAACCTGATAACCTGACAGTGTAACACTACTGTATTTCTTTGTTTTGCTTCTGCCTCTCAGCTGTCAATAATGTTTCAATGTTTTGTGCTTGGTGAGATTTAGTTTTTCCAGAGGAACCCATCCAAAACTTTCAGCATGTTTGTAAGCAAGAGGGGTGAATGGGTGACAATCACTTTCAACGTGATCTTCATTTTTTTTCATTCATACAAATGCATAATGGTTTATCCAGTTAAACGGCAAACATAAAGAACTCTCATGACGCTCATACAGCTTAGTTTGTCTAGCTTGTCTTCTATTTGATCAGATTTCAAAAAATTCTTAACAACGAACAAAAATCCTTCACAAGAATACAGTTTTGTCAATCATTTAAACACAATAAAATCGGCTGACTGAAACGTTACCTTGGTTGCAAAGATAGCGGCTGGCCAAGGGGAGCTGTAAAGGGCAGGAGTGTGTGTGCAGAGTGCAGCTGGGATGCTGCCAAACTGTCAGGGAGTGTTTAGGTAGCGTCAGCTGGGGAAGATTAGTAGTTTAACCAGAGCTGATGTTATAATAATAGGGATGGAAATCCAGCTGGATAAACAACCCACCATTTATTTGGTTATAATAACAAAGAAACCCTATAAACATATTTTAAGTAAAGGATTCATTCAGCCTTGCGAGTCCCCATCAGGCTTTTGTTCACACACACATTTAAAAGCACATCTACCTTTTTGTTATGAATAGTTGCTCTTGGGACTTTAAAAGGCTTCCTGTTGTCAAATGTGAACAATGTGGGGGTCCTGATCCAAATCAACTCCTCCCTGGTGGTGGTAGCAGATTAAAAAGGAAAGTGGAGCAGCATGAACATATGCAGCATATGCTCAGTCAACCATAAAATAGCAGTATCAAAAAACTAACAGCATATCCTACAGCATATCTGTCTTCATTATTAGCTTTTTCAGCAACTTTTTTCTAAGTGCTCATATTGTGCTTTTTGGCTTTTCCTCTTTCCTTTATTGTGTTATATATCTCTTTTTGTGCACATTATAGGTTTACAAAGTGAAAAAGCCCAAAGGGACTTACTATCTTCCAGAGAAAACACTGTTCACAAACTGCTCCAAACGGCTCCATTGTAGTCCAGCCTTTACTTCCGTGACGAATGTGCGTCACTTTGTAACACACGTTATAATGCTCACCTAGCTGCTAGCTAGCTAACTCCCTCATGCTCTGCAACTGACAAGCTAGCAGTACTTACTGCGCATGTGCGACTCCCAACAAAGATGGAACAGAAGTGCGATGCCTCACTCTGTAGCTAAAACAGAGAGCTCAACACACAGGGTGAAAAGAGGAGCTGCAGCAATGTGCAGTACAACAAAAAGATGGTGTTTTCTGAAAATTAAACCACATAAGCCTATTCTGGTACAACCTCTAAATACAATTATGAACCTGAAAATGAGCATAATATGAACACTTTAAAAGAGAAACTGTTGCTTAAAGGGAACCTATTATGCTTTTCCGTATTTTTCTTTCAGAGAAATCCATGTGAGCAAAACATCACCTTTCTCAATGTTCCGAACGCTTGGCTTTCAACATTTTTTTCTACTCTTGGCTCGGTGTCACATATCAGCGAGCCGGGTTTCTATGATTGGTCCAGGCAGGCTATTGCAGTTTTTTTTTAGGCTACTGCTGTGTTTACATAGGACCAGCTACATGCTAAGTCAGGGAAAGCTTTAATCTTGGCTGCCATTGTTGTTTATTTCTCCCTGATTTTGAGTCCGGTTTGGGTAGTATTTGGTTCAGAAGCTTTTATCTGCGATTTCTGACGGTAGAAAGTGCTGCTTTATTCCATTACAATCCGCTACTAACTACAAGTAGCTGCATGCTAACGCCAGGGAAACCTGTAATCTTAGCTGCTAATGTTGTTTATTTCTCTACAATTTCAGCTACATTACTGCTGAAACATGACCAGTTGTGTAGTTTTTTATTTAGAAGCCTTCAATGGTGATTTTTCACGATACAAAGTCCGGGTATATGTTTTCAGAAACATATTTTAGTGCACTGTTTAGATTGATCAGTGCTGCCTAGTTTGACAGTTTGATTGGAGTTCACAAGCTCCCATTGACACTGCGTTAGAGACTCCTCTGCTCTGATTGGTTGTTTATCTTCTGGTGTGGTGGAAACTCACAAATGCCATTAGGATCACTAAGGGGAACATGGTTTTAAGGCGAGAAGGGCGAGATTCGCTAATGTTAGCCAACACATTTATGAAAAAATACACATCGAATAGTATCTTCAGCATTTGATTGTTATTGATTTTTTTTTAAATATTCGAATTATATTCAGCTTCCCGAATTTGTTGCACCAGCCCTAATCAGTGCAGGACCTTTAAACATTATTTAAAGTCCTCTGCTTAACCATACTACCTTAGAAGGTAAACTATGGGACAATTACGTAACATCAATTTACATCCACTAAAAGTGGTTGTTTTTGCCACTTACCGGTTCAGATTGTTATTACAAACATAGGTGTCTGATTACATTATCAAAGGACCCTACAGAGAATTAAAACGTTTTTTCTTTACCTTTTGCTTGATCATGTCTGTTTGTTATTGTGTCTAACTAAGTCTCACTTAAGGAGAAGTCTTGTTCTGAAATAGGTGACTTGTTGCCTTAAAACAGCGGTGGAAATAGTTTGTTGTCTAGGAGTACATAAAGCGTAGCTTAGTGTTATCTAAAATATTTTCAACTCTTGCGTTTCAAAATGACACTTCTCTGTGAGCGAGACTTGGTTAGACACAATAACAAGCAGACCGGATCAACCTCTGCACCAAAGTAAAAACAAAACATATTTTATTGTAAATAGCATAACCTTCTGTTAAATGTTGCAGGGAGAGTAAATTCAACTGAAACAGAAATGACGCAGCAGCTGAAGTGTGATATTACTGTGACCAGACTCAATATCAGTGAGCCAAGTTTTATTGATTTTGTTTTGTTGTGTTGTTTTTTTGTGTCGTCTGACCACTGAGATGAAAGTTAATCACATATGTATTAAAAACCTATCAATATCAGATTTAGGTTTGTTGTGTGCTATACAAATAAGTTTGCCTTCCCTTCGGAGGTCACGCAAAGTTGCAGCTGCTGACACTGCAATATTTCCATACCTTTCAACAACAAGGCAATTCAAAGTGTTCAACGTAAGTCATAAAGATATCATATAACATATAAAAAATATAAGCCAATATAAAAAGGCTATATGCAAATACACACATATATAGGATTTAAAAGGATAACAAAGTTAAATTAGAAGATCAAAAAAAAAAGTGCAGTGCAACTAAAATGAGGTACAAGATTGGAATAAATGGTCCCACATTTAACTTAATAAAAACCACTGGCAAACATAAGAGTTCTTATGCCCTCATTTGAAAGAACAGAGAGAGAGCTGGAGCAGACTTTATTTCTGGGAGTTTGTTCCAGATATTTGGTGCTTATAATTTGAATGCTGCTTCTTTGTGTTTAATTCTGGGGACTGTAAGCAGACCTGTCCCAAAGATGTGGATAGTTCATAACGGAGCAGTAGATAAGAAATGTTGTTTGGCCATTGACCAACAGTACAATTTTAGAGTTGATTCTTTGACAAACAGGAAGCCAGTGTAATAATCTGAGAACTGATCTTTGCTGCTTGCACTGGATAGAATTATTAAACAAAACTGACAAGGAATTGGTATTAAATTGGATACATCTGCAGATTTAATTGAGTGCATTTTTAAAACTTTATTTCTTATCGAAACAGAAATAGGAAGTGGGTGTTGATTTGAGTGGCTGTGATTATTGTGATGTGTGAGATGCGGCAGTGCAGTTTAGTGGCATTCATTAACCTCACATTCAGTTCCTCAATCTCTGATCTTAGCTTGTTAGATATATCCCTATGAAGGGAGATTGGGGGACAAACTTGTGTGACCCCGGGCAAGAAAGAGCTCCTCTCTTTTTGTCGTCTTTGTTATCAGCAAGGTTGGTGTCACAGAATGTGTTTTGGCGGAGGCAGGCAGATGATGTGCCAGTGGCTGAGGGGTGAATTAAATGCTATCATTAACCAGAGCTTTCTTTTTTTATCAGTGAATCCCAAGGGGGTGAGGCAGGGGAAAGTGGGGGGAGGCTCATTAGGAGACTGATCCATGAGCTGCTTATCAACACACTGAGGCAGCTGTGTGTCAAGTGCATCATCTTAGGTCTGGCCGGTAAACTAAAATGGTCCATCAGTACTTTAACTCAGTTATATTATATTTACTCAAGCGCAATTTACCTTTACCTATATTGATTTAGCTGAAAATGAAGTGTATCTACTATTCATTAGATGCAATGAGCTGCTAATCCTCAGTTATTTCACTGTAATTGTTGAGAAAAAAAGGTAAAGATTCTGATGATGTTTCATTAGTTTTTCCTTAGTATTCTCAATCAATTACCCTGCAATTAGAGCTGCTGAGGTCAGCTACAATTTCCCCAAGTGGATAAAAAAGTATCAGACGGAGTGACTATCAGTCTGTAAAGCGGCATTTTTATTTTCTTGGGTTTGGCGGAACAGTGTAAATACACAAAACTGACATACTTTCACTGTACAATCTGTCTGTCTGCCTGTCTATCTACCTATGTGTGTGTGTGTGTGTGCGAGTCAGACTATGAAAAACTTTACAAATTATTTAACACACATAAGCCTGAAATAAACACATGCACACACAGGACCTACTGTATAGACATGCATTATTGTTGTGGAGAGATGGAGCTGCCATAGTCAGGTGCTAAAGCGGCACTGGCACTGCCCAGGAAGTGAACCGGCACCTCTCCAGTTACCAGTCCACACTCCATTCCTAGTCCATGCTGGACTTGAACCTGCCATCCTTTAGTCCCAATACCAAGTCCCTACACACTGAGCTACTACTGTAGGGTGAAACTATGTCAGTTTTGTGTATTTACCCTGTTCCGCTACACCCAAGTGGCCCAGAAAATCAATTCTGTTTCAAAGGTACCATATGGAGTTTTCTTTACCAGTGGTTGGAGCTATTGTTTTATGCAGAGGAACATGCATTCAACATGTTTGTTAGACCACAGTGATACAAACAATGTGTTTTGGTGGGACAAAGTCAGATTGGTAAGATTGTGACGTTTTTAACGTCTAAGTGACCAGGGTGCTTATTCAGACACATGGAGCACCTCACTATGTAATCATCAGTGACAGCGACTCAAAAATGATAGATGCACCAGCGAAACCTCCTCTGCCTCATCACAAAGGATGCCATTTCTAGATTATTCTTTGAACCCTGACAAAAACTATTAGATATAATGACGATTAAATGAGCGGCGATTACAAGAGCGTCAATCTCTTGGCTTAATCAGTGGCTACCCCTGGATGTATTCAGTGGTGGTTTTTGGGCATGGGCGAAGCGGGCAGCCGCCTGGGGCGCATTTTTTTATGACTCATGTGGGGCGGCACGAGCACTTAAAAAACAAAAATCCTTGAAGCGGTTTTCTACTGTATTATCTATCATTTCACCGTATGGGGAATTGGCAAATGTGCGCCCCATGCTTGCTGAGAAGGTGCCGTGCGCACACTGCACAGAGAAGCTGTGTGAGAAGGGGGGGAGGGGAGCGGGGGCCAATTCACCTCTGGGTTGAACGGGTTGCTGGGCATATAGGCGCCGATACCGTTGGTGCTCCGCTAATACTGAGCACCCACGAAGCTGATCACGGTTATGTGTCAGTTCAACTTTTAATCTCAATCCTATCCTGAGTTGAAAGAGCCTTGCCTACTTTACGGCTTTATTATCGAGTTGATAGGCGTGTGTGTTCGTGTCGGCCGTCTGAAATGCAAACATTTTTTGACTACTTTTTTTTTTTTTTAAGGGCGTGCGCCCGTGAGCATTCAATAGGGGAGCAGATTTCATACAATAACATCATTGATGATTTTGCATCAAGGAAGGCCAGAAAGTTTTAGTTTTCTGTTCTTAGTGCTATAGTACATACTAATATATACAGTTAGATTCTCTTTAGTGTGTTTTCACATTTGTGTGATGAAGGATTTGTGCTATTTAGAATAGGCCTATTTATTCTATATTTTATGTGTATATTATTCTTAATATTTTATATTATTGTTGCTCTCTGCTGTTGTTACAATTTTTATATATCTGATTGTATATATTTTTAGCACACACGCACACACACACACATATATATATATATATATATATATATATATATATATATATATATATATATATATATATATATATATATATATATATATAGGGGGTCTCGCCCTGGGTGTAATTTAATGTAGAACCGCCCCTTCTGTTCATTTAAAAACCAATGCGTTTAGGGAGAAGGCGGAAGGTGATGCTACCCTTCCAGTTTTTCTACTGTTACTGCAGTCAGATTAGAAAACTAATAAACGATAATAAAGCAATTGATTGCTTTGCCTGTCATCGCAGTCATTTTAAATCAAACTGGGGTTTTGATGAATGGCAGCCCGCCACAAGGTACACCGTTTTTATTCACCTGCCTCATGTTTAATCTACTTGCCAGTGTCACAGCCTCACCTGTGTCTTCACAGACAAGGCCAGCATGAATAATGTACAACTGTCAACCTTCCTTCGCACCACACTCAGTGTTGCACAGCCACTGTTGAGCTATTTCACATTTTTCATCCGGTATTCTCAGAAACATTCTCGGCCTCATTGATCTATGAATGTTTAATCATGGTTTATAGGTCACTCTTTCCTGACCAGTTTACTACTGTGTTCTTTGATCTGAGACAATGTTGTTGACAGCGTACTGGAATATATTTATGGGAAATGCATGCCATGGCATCTCAGCCATAGAGTGCTGTGTAATTGAATCTGACGCTTGGGTTGGCTATATCCCTAATTAATCAGTGATTTCCCTTATGTTTTAGAATTGCAAATTGGATATCTTTGAGCTGTTCTTTACACTGACTGCATAGTTGGTCTGAGAAACCCTCTATGAAACTCTTTATGGCTCAAAGCTAATTATTCAGGCTTTGGAAGGCTGACTCTAGGTGTAGGCTGTGTGTGTGTGTGTGTGTGTGTGTGTGTGTGTGTGTGTGTGTGTGTGTGTGTGTGTGTGTGTGTGTGTGTGTGTGTGTGTGTGTGTGTGTGTGTGTGTGTGTGTGTGTGTGCGCGTGCGGTGTTAGAGAAAATAAGTGTGCTCGCATGCATTTGACATTTCAATACCCTGTTCTTGTATTTGGACCGGTTATTCATTATAAATGGATGTGTTTTACATTTTCATAGTCCTCATTCTGCTGTTTGGGGACAAACATTTTTTCGTGTGCGCATAATGTACCTGTGTGTGCACATGCCTTTTTGAGTCTCTACGTTAATTTCTTTTGACAGTGTGAAAGGTTCCTTTGGGCTCTTGTTTGGGCTTTATAGCTGTTGAGTTAAAAATGGCTTTTTATTACATATTCAGAAAAGAGATTACAGCCGTGTTGCCAAACATCCGACCATACAATGAAAAGCAACATGTGCTCAAGATCAAAATGATGTCAAACCTACACACTTGGTTGATCTTGCAGCAAATTAGATATTTTGTCTTGTTGTGTACAAAGCTGTCTTATAATAATTTGGTTAGCCTCTACAATGCATGGCAAAAATGATCTAATGTTATAATGACTCAGCTGCCACACATTGCAGACAAAATATCAAGAAGTAGCTATATTCTGTTTTGATTTCTTTTTATTGCTTAATTGTTCCTCAGAGCAACAAGACATTAAAAAAGGAAAATAAAATAAAAACTGCCCTTCTTCAGTACCCAGGGAGAAAATGCTCTCCACTGTAATTAGCAGAAGAACACTGATGAATGCTGACAAGTAAACCTTTGAATCTTATTAAACAATGCATTAAAACATTGAGTGAATTAGAGCACTTAAGAGGAGTTGGCTCAGAGGCCTGTTTACTTGTATTGATGAAGCCTATTTAACTTGTCTGTGTTGGACAGAGATGGTTCGTTGGCAGACCAAGTATGAACTAAAGCTTCACCATTAAAGCAGTGGAAAATGGTACAAAAAGTGGGTTTGAATAAGAAACAAGGTAAGCGGATAACCTGCACAGACTGCTTAGGAGTTGATGTTTGATGTGTTTACACAAAGGACATGTTGGAAGACTAAAATACTGCTCTAATCCAAGTTGCATGGAAGATAAAATATGAGCAATTGTAACAATAAACGTAGTCGTGGTGGTTATTTTTCTTTGCCTACTTTCCTTTATGTAATCTTCCTGTTTCCCTACGTTTGTTTAATTAAGGTACTTTTAATTATAATTTCATGTGGTGCATTTGACTGGTTAATGTGGTTCGGGAAAGGGAAGTTTGGGGTCCCCTGCTGGAGCTGCTACCCCCGCGACCCGATACCGGATAAGCGGACGAAGATGGATGGATGGATGGATTTGACTGATTTCTGTACATCTTTCTCTTGGAAAAATGGTAAATCCCTGAAAGTTAGTACAAGATAGTATCACAGTAGAGGTTTGGTCTTTCTGTTTTTATTTTGCCCTCACATAAAAATGGATCCATAATATGAATTTGTGTGCACAATTTAAGAAAACTAAATGTTAAACAATATTGTTAAAGCTAGAGTGCAGAATCTTCAGTTCTTCCAGTGTAGTTGCTTATTCTGGCTCTCTGATTGGTTACACGCAGGGGTTAAAGTGGGCCGGAACAGCGGCCCTTTGATTAACTGGTCAATTGATCTAATTGGCAGTTTCATACATCAGTGTTTCCTGGTTGTTTAAAATAACGCCAAATATCCATTCCAGTGTTTACGCTATTCACTCTCAGCAGCGCGGCACCGTGACTACATGCACAAGGCAAGTGGTGAGTTCACATGTCTGTAATAAAAGCAGGACAGTCATGGACTACCGGTAGCCTACTGGTTATAAAACAGGCTCTTTAGTGATCGACGTGTTAACGTGCTGCAGATCCAGTGTTTTAAGCTGAGCTGGATATTATTATATTATTATTATATTCAGTTAAAACTGGTGATGCTGTTCTGCCGTTGTTCTCTGTGAAGTTAGCTGGAAGTTAGTCTATATCCACGACGTTCCACTTCCGGGATTGTTTAGGTTCCGCCGGAAATTTCGCCGTATGTCTTTCATGTTGGCCAGATTTCCGTCACCTTCCGCTTTCTTTGTGTTGGAATTTTAAACTCCGGTCAATTCATGAGGACTATGGTTAACTGCTCAAGTAGAAAAGAGAGAGTTCTCTGCGCTTCTGCAAACCACAGCAATCTGGTGCATGTTATGTCTCATCAAGTTTGCTAATTGTAGTCACTCATGTCTTGTCTTGTTGTGCACTTCCTGTTTTATTTTGTATTCACTTTCCCTCTTGTTTCAGACCCTGACTTCTTCCCTTTGTGTGATTTTCCCGCCATTGTGATTGTCTACCCCTCCCCTGATTGTTTTCACCTGTTTCCCCCTACCTCAAGTATAAATGTTCCTTGTCTCCCTTTGTCTCGTGCCAGTTCGTCTTGTTCGTTCCACGTGAAGGTGTCGTCAATATTTCTAGCCATACCTTCATGTTTCCAGGTTTTTGTTAATTGCTTTTGTATATTGACTGATCCTCCTAGTGAGCGCTTTTTGTTGAACCTTTTTGCCAAGTAAACTTTTAGTTAAAACTTTCCACTGATTTAAGAGTTGTGCATTTGAGTACACCAGTCTTGAGTCTGAGGTTGTTACAGTGCAACCAGGGCAGGACAAGACTGTAGAGTAAAAAGATTGTCGGTGCAAAACAGATGTCTTCTTAATTTATTTATTTTTTTAATTTTAAAATTTAAAATTTTTCATCAGAGGACTCTGATGAAGATGTAACCTTACATCGAAACGTTACTCAGACATCTATGGTTAACTGCTCCTCAGATCTCTGCATGGTAAATCCAGACAGCTAGCTAGACTCTCTTTCCAATCAATTAGTTTTCTGTTGCACGACTAAAACAACCTTTTGAAACCCAAACACCCAAACAAGTTCCTTCCCGAGGCAATTTTGAAGCGGCACAGTGGCTCCGTCCGGCGCTTAGCGCCACCCATGACCATTGTGATTGGTTTAAAGAAATGCCAATCAACCAGGGCACGTTTTTCTCCCATCCCGGAATGCTGTGTGGACTAGCCAGACCCTCGCTGTGGAGGAAGGTCTGGCAATGCGAGACTAGATGGAAGTGAATGTAGCCCTGGTGTGTTTTATGTAAACTGACTGCGTCCGACTCGGTTTAAAAATTAGCCTTTGCAATGTGGTAACTTAGGAGGCAATTTGGCCTTGTGTGATCTGATTAATTTGGCATGCCTATCACAACAGTCATAATTTAGTTTGAATGAAAACTCAACTCCTGGCTGTTTTGGTACAAGGAAATAACGAGAGTAACAGGTACATTTTTTTTTCCACTTCTTTATTGAGAATACAGATATACAAACAAACAAGGCAGATTAACAAATTAAATTGAAAAATAGAGCTTTTACTTTGGGTACAGCATAAAAACAACAAAACCTAGGAGCATATACATAAAAATTACAATTTATCTCAAATTACCTTAAGGGTCTGAAGTAAATAAATAATGTAAGGGCCTTCTTGCCAGTTTCAGTGACTAAGCTAGTCTTTTCCAATTTTGGTGTGGTGTTAGCACCCATCCCGGATCTTAGGGTTCCTCCATCTGCCAGATCCCACTTTAACCCCTGGTTACACAGTGTGTCAGTGTACCTGTATTACCGAATACCTTGGCAGGAAGGGGGAGGTTACCACAGGGGCGTTATTAGGAATGTCACTGCACACCGACATTGTTTCTGTAATTATTCTCACTGCCAGTGGGTGGAGACAAAAGTTCTACACTCCAGCTTCAACAACTGTTTGAGATGTCAAAAATTTAAGCCAAGTTTTCTTTTTTAACATTACCACAGAATAAGCAGAAACATTGATATGGATCCCTTAAATATAATTGTGACCAACATTGTTTATTATCTGGGACATTTTTCATCTCTCCCTGGTGGGTAAACTATGGCAGCACTGTTGCTAATAATGGCCTCACTAATTTATTGATCAAGCTCTAGTCAAAGATGACTAAATTCCAAAGTAGATCAATGTGTCTACGTAAAATAACAAATAAGGTTTCTTTCTAATTTGTTATTCCTATCAGGAGAGACTTAATTTAGAATGAACAATAATTTTATTACAAGATAACAAAAACAAAAAAGAGTCTTTGGCGATTAGACCCCATCATAACGTAGTAGGCTATATTTAGAGGGGTACTGATCCCGTGTTTAGATCAGGATATTTCTCCCGGCATCTAGACACTGATGGTGGTGGTGAAGAGAGTTGGCTGAAGATCTGGACGATGGAATGTGGAGCAGGACTGGGCGCTGATATGATGAAGACTAGAGGTGTAGCCATGGAGGAGGGTCGCATCAGATCGTACTGAAATGAAAACCGACAGCAGCAGAGAGGAGAAGGGATTTTAAAGTTCGATAAGATTGGCTAGGAGAGAGTGGCAAAATCTGGTTGGACTACGTAGAGTAAACGCCCACAGAATAGAAGCTGCGGAGAGAGAGGCAGATACGGGGAAGAATGAATGAGTATAAAGGGAGTCTTCCTGATTGAACTTTCGCTAAGCTTCATTTACCCAACATTTGCATACGTGCAGTGCTAATGTAGTTTTGTTGAGTGCCCTTTCTGATCAACGAAAATGAGATTGAACAGAAACGCAAACTACAACGAAGTGTATTACAATTTTGTCAATTTGTCAAAATAAATCCTAATCTCGCAATAGACAAGAACAACAACTGCAACCATGGAAACTGTACACAGAAAATGGCAACAAGCCTCAAAATACGCAGAAGACAAGTGGTACCTATAAGAAAATTAAGACTTTCACTGACAAAAACAAAAATGTCTTGAGGTTTTGTTGACTAATACCCACACACCAAAAACTAGCAAGAAAAAAATATTCAAAGGACATAGACTATAAATATATACTTTCCTACAAAAACAAAAGAAGGAACCTTTATTCACATACACTGTCTTACCAAACAAATTTCAAACTTCCATTACCGTAAAAGGCAATAAAAATGAGCTGGAACTAGTGGAGAGCTCATGTGGAGCTGTTCTCCTCTGCTGCACACAAACCTTTACATTCATGCACACAGCAATATCTCATTGCACTGTAGCTGTGTGGCTCGGCAGCAGCAGCAGCAGCAGCAGACAAACAGAGGGGGGCGAAGGACAGCGCCAGTTAACACAGAGAGAGACAGGCACTCTCATCAGTGACGGGCTCACTGGCTGTGTGGACAGAGCTGTGGCGCAGGAGGAGGAGGAGGAGAGGTGCAACGGGAGGACAAGCTGCCTGTAAACCAGAGCAAAGAAGAGGAGCAAACCGCGAGAGAGGGAGGAGAGATCACTGAGGGGATAGAAGTCATTCGGAGCAGGGAGAGGAAGCAAACTGGATGAAGCTGACAAGGACACAGAGGGAGCAAAGTGCACAGAGAAGCCTTCGCTGACGGCGGAGAGAAGTGAGGGAGTGCGTGCACAAAGTGGAAAAGAAGAAGAAGAGGAGGAGAAGAGGGAGCCTGACAGGAGGTCGAGCTTACGGGGCTGGACACGAGAGCGAAGCGGAGGAGGAGGGGGAGCGTGAAGGCAGATGATGGAATGATATGGGGAGAGTATTTTTAGAAGGAGGAGCGGAGACATGAGAGGAATATTGAGATTCTCTGATTCTTTGAGTTGGGGAGAAAAAACTAGGAAGGAAGAAGAAGAGAGAGTATAGGGAGACAGAGAAAAGGGGGAGAGATGTTGAGATCAGAGTGTGACAGAACATATTATCTCTGGTCTGGTTTCCCGCAGGAAACCGCTGTGAGCGTGTGTCCATGCGTGTGTGAATGCGCATGAGTGCCTCCTCCTCCATGTGAAAGTGTGTTGTAGCATGTTTCTCACTGTGACTGTGGCGCTGAGAAGCAGTTCGCTACAAGATGAAGCTACCCCGTGGTTACCCGCAGGACCTAATGACACTGGTTAAAGCCAAGTGGGGTGAGAGACAAGAAACAGACCAGTAACATCACAAGGAAGTCTAGGCATCAAAAGTGAGACCGCAAAGTGGGACAGAAATGAAATGAGCATGGGAGACTTTTGTGAATTCAATTAAAGCTTGTACTAAACAGTGACAAGGAACTGATTGCTGCCTTTGGCTCCCGAAACGCCTCTGCAAGCCAGCGAAGCCTAAAAACACACACGTGTGACTCAAAAGAAGAGAAACCACAGCGCTGGAACAAGGCAAGCTCTCCTCTAACAGACTGCACCACACCAACCGATTCCCTCTGCTGTCGTCTCTTTATTTTAATTACTTTCTCTTCTTTCATTTGTGTTTTTGTCCTCTGTGCTTAGCCCTTGGTGTTTTGTATTCTATCCTCCTCTCTCCCTCTCTCTTCCCCTCCCTCTTCTTCTTGCTTTCACTCTCTCTGTCTCATCCTCTCTTGTTCACTGTCACACTAACTGCGGTGGGCACTGGAGTCACTCGTGTAGAAGACACCTTGCTTGGAGCACATTTGCCTAGCTGTTTTTGAGTTGGATGATTGGAGCACTCTCAGATCCAGAGACCAGGATAGATGACCAACAAGTAGCTGATGCTGAGTTAATCAGAGCTCCACCAGGAGAGGAAGGACAACTTCAAAACACACTGAATTCCTTGTGGGTAGTTGTGGGTACTACGTCTGCATATAGTATATTTAAAATTTAGACTGAGTGGACCATTAGTATTCATTCAAACAGATATCCCGGTGTGGATTACAGTAGTGGATTTATCCTGGAGCTACATGTGGGCCCCAGCCCCTGAGGCCTGGCTTGGATATGAAGCCTTTCCTGTGGCTGTAGGAGCGCTGTGGGCAGCTATGGCCCTGGAGGGGCGCTGTCTCCGGCGGGGATCCCCAGCTATGATCAGAAAGGGTCGTCAGCGGCATCCTATAAAGCCAACTCTGGCACGGATCACTTCAACTTTGCTATCAAGGACACGCCTGCACGGCCTGAGGCAGGTTTGCATCCCTGGTGGCTCTGTGGGCCGCAGAGCCTTCTGGCTACTGGCCCTCTGCACCTCCCTGGGGCTGCTTTTATCCTGGTCCTCCAACCGCCTACTGCACTGGCTTTCCTTCCCCACACACACACGAGTCCACACAGAGTGGGCCAGAGAACTGGCCTTCCCCACAGTCACTATCTGCAACAACAACCCTATCCGCCTCTATAAGCTCACCAAGAGCGACCTGTATTTCGCCGGCCACTGGCTGGGCCTGCTGCTAGCTAACCGGACAGTGAGGCCCATGGTTCTGGACTTGCTTCAAGAGGACCGTCGGGCCTGGTTCAGGAAGCTGTCAGACTTCAGGCTCTTTCTGCCACCCAGAAACTTTGAGGGAACCAACCTGGAGTTTATGGACCGACTGAGCCACCAACTGGATGACATGCTCCTCTCGTGCAAATACAGAGGAGAGCCATGCGGCGCTCACAACTTCTCTTCTGTAAGTCCAATTTTCTGTTTTCTGGAAGCTTAATGCCAACTCTGTCAGCATTAGAAACATCCCTCTTGTACTTTTATCTCCTTACATGTTGTCCCAGGTTAAACAAAAGCCAGAGTGTAAAAGTTGCAAATGCATTATCATTTAGTAACAGTAGCCGTGGTCATGTAATAATATGGATGAACTGGGTTATGTATGACTTTGCGCCTAGGCATAGCTACAAACTCTCCATATCAAAAATGTTCTTTTACAGAACTGTGCAGCCCCCCAAAGGCCCTAACTGCCTCATATCTATCTTATTTTCTGTGTGGGTTTGGGGATTTGTGTGCCCACGCTTCCTTGGCTCCCTTGGCTTGACTGAACCGTGGCAGATGTTTTCTCTGCGGTAATGCAGTAGCTCAAACTGTCTTTAAAACTTTTCTTTTTTATCATTTCATTTGTGCTCTTTTTTATCTTTGTACTGTGGCCTCGAGTTGGTGACTGACTGAAGCAGAAATGAAACATGGCAGATAAACCTGTGCATTGTGGTTGGTGTGTCACTTGTTAAAAGTTCTGTGTGGTAGTCAGTGTGTCGCTTGTTAAGTGTATTGTGCTGATGTGGAGTTTGTTGCCCTCTCTTTTCATACTTTAAAGTTATAATTATCAAGATGTTCATCAAACCCTAGTTTTGATACTATTTATAGCCACAATCTCTTCAGCAATTGCCATTAATTGTATTTCCAATGTCAATCGTTCCCTTTATTGTTAGTGACAGATTCCGCCTTTCTCGTAATTGATTCAAATTGCTAACCCACGCACAGTAGATCAAGATAATGCATTCATATAATGGGTGTGATGAGGAAAACAATTCTGTCCTTTGTTTGCAGTCAAGTATTTAAAGGTGAACTCTTCCAATTTTACACATCAAAGTCTGTTTACAGGTGTGGGAAGTACTTGGTGAAAAAGTTATTTTGGCTCCAAAACGAGCTGCACAATGTCTGATCAATTGCCTAAAGTGACCCCACTTGGCAGCTTGGTTGAGAGTAAAGAGACTGCAAGTTTGAAAAAAATAATTCTGGGGCTGTGGAGTTAGAAAGAGCCCAGCCCGCTCCTCATTTCTGCTTGTGTGCAATTTGCACTTTTTTGTGTCTGATTGTAATTGCTTCCATGCGTATACATTTTTCCTTGGTGCCAATTACACAGTGGGTAGAACAACAGCGGAGAGAAAAAGAAATACAATATTAGACCACGATCGGCAGGTTCAGACCGAGGAGGTGCATAGGGATTCCTCAAAACTTCTCTCAAGTTATTAAAATGTGACAGAGAGATTTAATATCCCAGTCTGTCACCGGCAATTTCCACTGGATGCGGAACGGCTGCGGAACGTCGACGGAGCCATTAGGTTTCCATTAAAGTCTATGTGTGTATTTCCACTGACTGCGGAACGTCTGCGTCCCTACTCCGTCCCAGCTCCGGCGGTCCGCAGCCCTCCGAAGCAGATACGCAGAGCTTCTATTTTTGCCGGACACCGGAGAGCTCCGCAGCAATTCAGCACACGGCAGATAGTGTGGGACAGGAAGTCAAGCACAGAAACAAAATAAAAATCCGGTTAATTTTCAAAGTAAAATCCACTGTGCTCATGGCGGATTATATTTCCCTGCACTACACCTTGAAAACACAGCACAGAGTTGTTTCCCCTCTACTCCTCCGGATGGAAACAAACAGTTGGTTTTGTGGTTCTATTCTACGTGAATTCACGAGATATTGTGGGTCCTCGTGACTACAGCTGTCAGTCATGGCTGCAGCCGTGCCGCAACAAATTTGGACCTGGTGGGTATTGACGGACGGCGGAGCACTCAGCCGTTCCGCAGCGGAGCCGGTCCGCAGACGTTCCGCATCCAGTGGAAATCCACAGTCAGTGCTGTTCAGAGGTGTCAAAAGTATTTGCATTCATTACTCAGGTAGAAGTATAGATACTAGGGTTTAAAAGACTTCTGTAGAAGTTGAAGTATCAACTCAAACTTTTTACTCAAGTAAAAGTACTGGTTTCAAAACTACTTAAAGTATAAAAGTAATGTAAGGGAAAAAAATAATACAGTATGTAATATCAATATGCTTTTTCAAATTAAACGGTGAGTTTTGGAAACAATTAGCTCGTGGTACTTGGGTGCGCAGAGCTTGCAGCACATTCGAAAGGAGTTGTTTTTGCATCCAACCATTTCTAAAAATTCTTCCAGGTACGGCCAGGGAAGTAGGAGGGTTGGCTGGTCTTCCTGGCTACCAACCTCCTCACTGGTGCTTGGTTGGGACATTTCCGCTAGAGTTCTCTTGAGTCTCTGGCACGGACATCTTCATACTAGGGTACATACGTCTGCTATTTCCTTGCTGGAGTGTGACATGATTTGTGTCATGTCCAGGTGCGATTGATCGCGTACAAACCAATAGGGTGACAGAATGGTATATGTTTTTACATCTTATCCAACTACAATCACATTCACTCTATCCGGATGGCGCAATTTATCTGGATAGGTTTTAGTTTTTTTGTGTGTTTTTTTTGAACGATGACAAGCCGAAATGAAAAGAAACCGAACTGGAATAGGAGTAACGAGGCTATTTTTAAAATGTAAGGAGTAGAAAGTACAGATAATTGTGTGAAAATATAAGGAATAGAAGTAAAAAAAGTCTGCTGTAAAATAATTACTCCAGTAAAGTATAGATACCCAAAATGTCTACTTAAGTAAGATAATGAAGTATTTGTACTTCGTTACTTGGCACCTCTGGTGCTGTTCGTGTTTTCAAACGCACACCTTTGGACTGTAAAAGAAGATGGCATGATTTGAAGCAAAGGACATCTCTTATAAATGCACTTCATTACCACAAACTCTCTGAAGATGCTAATAATGTCACTGTAACTGTGTGGCTATTAGAACTGATCTTTGTAAATTGAAACTGTTTTTGAAACAAGGCTCAATTGCATAGAAGGGAGCCAATTTTGCTGCAAATGTATGCATATAACCTCATTTAAATATGTGCAAATAGCATAGGAGTACCAAGACTTTTTTTTTTTTTCAGCATGGCAGTTTGGCGTGTTTTTCACTCTTTGTGGATGATTTGAGAATTACACTGTTTCTTTTTGTCTTATTTGTGCAGGTTTAGTGGGCTTGTGCAGGTTTTGGTGAATTTGCTACCTTGACTTTAATAATGTCGGACTGGAAGGTTTTTAAATGGTGATGTGTATAACATGATCCAAAGAAAATCCCATTTTAATGATACACAATTTTATTCATAAATTCATAATGGAATTTCCTGTGACGTCTACTATCCTCCTTTTGCCTGTGGTCATGTTCACTTCATGTCGTGGAATTGCTCATAACAGAATAATTTACCATTTTAAGCAACACATTTATCCTCTTGAATGTCCAGCATATAAGGCAGTGGATTTCCCAACATTGAAAATCCAAACTCATGATTGCCATATTAGGGCTTCATGATTACAATAGGTACTCAAACAGCATACAAGTGCTCCCTTCTTTTCACTAAAATGCAGTATATAAAAATCACATCTTCAGGTTTTTTTTATTCGTCTTTTACAGTCTCATGGTGTATTTGTGTGTACATGATTTGATAAAACTGGTAATTTTATTAGTTTTTCCAGCTCTGGTGGGTGATGCTGCCTTTTTGTCCTCTATGTGCTGTCTGTTTTACCCTCTGTCAAAAACAGGACATGGTGCATTAGCCCACTGCCATACAAATGAAGTGCTTAATCAGAATGTTGCCCTCAAGCCAGTATCCATTAACAATGTTTTGAAGCAACCACAATAATTTTAGTGCAGACATTTTCCTTCTTTGTTGAATTTCGATGTAAGTGCAGCACTGGAAAGGTTGTAAATGTTAGTTGATGTGCCTGCTTTAGTACCTCAATGTTCACAGGTCAGATTTTATGGCAAGGTAATGCATTCTCGGAGTGTGACTTCACTATTACTATTACTAGTTCTACCATTGTGGAGCTTGCGATGTGAAATGAATTGAACATGTGAGCCATTCATGTGGATTTGAGTGTAGTGGCAGTTCGCTCAAGCTGAATGATTTTCTGACATTGAATGTGTCTGAAAATTGTGTCAGAATGGACCATGCTGCTGATAATGGAGGGAAAATTGTACTTTCAGAACAGCTACTGTGCACATTTTAGACAACCAATCTGTACACTCACTCTTAAATATGAGTAAATCCAAAGGGGGTGAGACCACAAAGAACAAGATAGCTGCGGCAGCCCGATACAAACACAATGACACTGTGCGGTCTCCATTATTATGATTCCAAACTCACTAAGACCAGTAAGGATATGTCTAAAAATATAGGCTACTAATTTAAAGTGTTTTTCTGTAGTAGTAATATTTTGGTAGTTTCATGTACAGTGTGTTGGATATAATTGTCAGCTTTACTTTGCAGAGCACAGCCACATAGATGCCCCATTCCTGCCTGCCCCCTCATCTTGCTTTACCTCATAGGGTGCCTCATACCGTTAACAGGCCCTCTGTGTTGTTTTTTTTATCTCGTTAGCCTGCTGCTGCAAGTCAGCAAAGAGTCCCCAAAGCCTATTCATTATCACTGCATTTAGAGCACTGCCACTCTAAGACCAGAGAGAATGCAACACCCAGATTAAACAGGGGCTAGGGAACCCATGCACATTGAATTGCGAGTAAATAAACACAAAAATATTTGCTTTGTATGTGTACAAAATCCGTAAACCTGCATCCATGATTGTCTTGGAGTATCAGTGAGAAATCCAGTTTTGATATAGGTTGAATAATTGATTTGAGCTGCTGAGCAGCGGGTGGTGTGGGGGGGGAGGAGACATGTACAGTTAGTGGTTGGGAGTGAGAGAAGATATTTAAAGTGCCCATATTATGAAAAAAACACTTTTTCTGGGATTTGGGGTGTTATTTTGTGTCTCTGGTGCTTCCACATGCATACAAACTTTGAAAAAAACCATCCATGCTGTTTTGAGTGAGATACGGGTTTCTGAATGTGTCCTGCCTTCAGTCTCCGGGTGAGCTGTTCAAAATCTGCACGGCTTTCTACGTCACTAGCCGAAACGAGGGGCCTAGGGGCTAACTGTTAGCATGCTAGCTCGTTCTCAATGGTAAAACACTGCTACAACACACACAAATTCACCCTAATCTACAAAATAAATTGTATAGAACTACTTACATGTCCCTGTTCTGCAGGTATTCCGAAGTTGGAGAAACAGCTAGCTAGATCACGTAATCCTTACCTAGCTACTGCGCATGTGCGACTGACAACAAAGATGTTACAGAAGTTGAGAGGTCTCACTCTGTAGTTAAACAGAGACCTGACACAGGGTGAAAAGAGGAGCTGCAGCAATGTGCATTACAACAAAAATATGGTCTTTTTTGAAAATTAAACTATGTAAACCTGTTCTGATACAATCTAAAATTACAATTCTAAACATGAAAATGAGCATAATATGGCCACTTTAAAAAAAAGTCAGGTTGGGAAATCGGAGGCCATGGTTCTCAGCAGGAAACCGATGGAGTGCCTTCTCAAGGTAGGGAATGAGTCCTTACCCCAAGTGAAGGAGTTCAAGTACCTTGGGGTCTTGTTTGCAAGTGAGGGGACAATGGAGCGGGAGATTGGTCGGGTGCGGTATTACATTCAATTTATCACACCGTTGTGACGAAAAGAGAGCTGAGCTAGAAGGCAAAGCTCTCAATCTACCGGTCAGTTTTTGTTCCTACCCTCCCCTATGGTCATGAAGGCTGGGTCATGACCGAAAGAACAAGATCCAGGGTACAAGCGGCCGAAATAGGTTTCCTCAGGAGGGTGGCTGGCGTCTCCCTTAGAGATAGGGTGAGAAGCTCAGTCATCCGTGAGGAGCTCGGAGTAGAGCCGCTGCTCCTTTGCGTCGAAAGGAGCCAGTTGAGGTGGTTCGGGCATCTGGTAAGGATGCCCCCTGGGCGCCTCCCTAGGGAGGTGTTCCAGGCACGTCCAGCTGGGAGGAGGCCTCGGGGAAGACCCAGGACTAGGTGGAGCGATTATATCTCCAACCTGGCCTGGGAACGCCTCGGGATCCCCCAGTCGGAGCTGGTTAATGTGGCTCGGGAAAGGGAAGTTTGGGCTCCCCTGCTGGAGCTGCTACCCCCGCGACCTGATACCGGATAAGCAGACGAAGATGGATGGATGGAGGTTGGGAATACAAATGTCATCTCATAATTCTGGCAGCCATCAGCAGTATGATTCCATGTGCTGAATCTACTTTATCACAGTGAATGGGAACCATAGTCGAAGGCTATCTAATCAATAAATCTATTAGCTTCATGCTGTAGTTTATGGTGGTCTATTCTGCTTCCACATGTCCAATACTGATATACTGTCAGCCACCCCACAGCGAGTCCTAATCTAACAACAGGGGATAACGGAGCTGGAGTAAGTGCCAAAGGCCAAGCCTTCCAATCATTCACAATAAAATGTAAGTGATACCTTATCAAACCATAGCTAGCTAAGCCTCTCGCCATGGGCCAGATACACATCTCCCTCTCTCACAGCTCCATTGAGGACTAGATAACTCCGCCTACAATGACAAATTAAACAATGCTCAGAGTTGGAGAGCAGCACCTAATCACACATGAGGCAGAGAAAATCTCATAACTGCAGCGTCAAAGTAATACTGCACTTAAAGTGTTTGGCCTGAGCAGGTTTGCTCATATGTATTTTTGAACTGCGAATTGTTGTGGGCAATACTGCGTGTCAGATTTAGTGTTATTAATGTTGGGGCTTTTTAGTGAAGCTGCTATAACCATTTTTTTTATATAAACAATGGATCAAATGTCAAAGGGCCTGTATTGAACCCACAGAGAATTATCACTCAACTCTACAGTTCCCCGCTGCCCCACAAGCTTTTAGTGTCTTTCTGCTCATTGTTTTGGTTTTATGGTCCGCAACTTTACTGTTCTGGTTCACTCTCACCAACCTTGAAGCTTTGAGATGTGAGCAGAGTGAACAGGATAATGTATATTGGACAGAAACACGAACATCACATGAACACCAGTGTTGCTTCTCACAAGTTTAGTTCATGCAGGTTTAGTCTATATCCTTGACATTACACTTCCAGGATTGCTCCAGTGCCGCAGGAAATTACGCTGGATGCATGTATTTTTGCCGATGTCCGTTTCCTTCCACTTTCTTTGTGATGGAATTTTAAACTCTGGTGGATTTCTGATTGAGACAAGGTTAACTGCTCCTCAGATCTCTGCATGATAAATTGAGACAGCTAGCTAGACTATCTGTCCAATCTGAGTTTTCTCTCACCCGACTATTTTGCATCGCCCATGACAATTGTGATTGTGTTAAAGAAATGCCAATAAACCAGACCACGTTTTTCTCCCATCCCGGAATGTTGTGTGAACTAGCCAAACCCTCCTCTGCTCCTCTGCGGGATGGTCTGGAAAAGCGAGACTAATGCATGTTTAACTAAATTCTTCTGTGCAGACAGGTCTTTATTAATAGTTTGATATTCAACTCATAAAGTTTAATAAATGTAAAGTAAACTCATGCTGCTCACAGGAAAGGGTGCAGATTAAGAGTCAAATTATTTGCTCTAGTGTTAAATTTACACAATCACAAAATCTTCTGTTTTACTTGCAACTCTTAAGCAATTGCTTCGGTTCAGCTTAATTTCCATCATTATTTCTTAATTATTTTTCTCTTTGAATTACTCATATTCCTTGTGTTTTTATATCCTGCTCAGTTCTGTGCATGACACATTAAACAGCAGTCTATTGATACTGTGCGTTATCAGGGGTAGGGATGGTGGCTTTAACTGCACTCTTGAGTCAAATTTCTCTCATTACCTAAAGATTGATGGTCTTTTGACAGAAAGCCCTGCTTTATGAGAGGGTAGCTTTGCAGTTATAAAGGTTCATTGGTTAATTATTGTCACTGTCTGCTCTATAGGATGTGTTTATAGAATATGTTTCAAAACTAAAAAAGGAAAACATGAGGGCATCATTCATTTTTTTTCCCTGCATTGTTTGGTCAGCAGACGTACACATCTCATTGACTTATTTTCCGCTACACCTTCGATTATTATTCTGCAGCTCTAATTATTTGCAGTTTTATTGTCAGCACTTTAGAAGAACTGAAAAATTGGCACAAATGTGTTGACTCTCACCCTCTTACGTATTAAAGGCAATGAGGATCCTGACAGTGGCTTATTTACACAGAGTTCCATAAAGCCGTTCCATAAAGCCGTTCACAAAGCCTGGTCAATCACTGCCGAGCCGGAAGGGCCTGCTGATTGGGTTTGAAGCACATCCAGGCAATAATGCAGGTCTCCTCTGCTCTGGTTTGCCATTGACCTGTTCAGTAGGATTCCGTCAAGCAATACTATAAACTATTGATCTGGCTTAGAATAAACAAGAGTGGGAGTCAGGTGGAAGCTGCAGCTCCAACCACAACAATCTTATTAACACAGGTGGCCCTGTGCTTACTGTGCTCCGCACCAAATCCAATTTCCCACTTCAGAACAAATGGCTAAGGTGGTTTCATGAGCTCCTGCTTCCAGCTTGTATTAAATACCATAACAGTACTATGTCTTGAAATAAACAGCCATCGTGCTGGTCATTGATATGCTACAGCCACTGGATGCAGCCAGCATTCAACCCATAGCCCATAGCGAACAGTCAGCTTAATCTCCCGGTGTAATGCAAGACTTGAATGCAGATGAAACGATTATACATGGTTAGTATTCATAAGGTCATGTCAATGCACAAACCACAGGACTTGTAAAAGGTTAGTGTTTGAAATAGAAAGCTAATGGATGCTGCTCTCTTCTATGAATACAATTAGCTAAAGCTGTATCTAATCTTCAGTGCACCTTATGGGACATGCATATGTTATAACAGGTGAGCTCCACATGCTCTCTATGTGTGTAATGTTGTGGAGGAAAAAAAACGTGTTTTTTGCAAGACAAGTGAAACCAGATGAAAAAGACTCAACATTCATGTTTTTTTCCTCGCACCTCCTCCGATCGCGCACAAACACATTCTGTACTGAAGATTTGTATACTAGTACACCCACGATTCTAATCTATATTCACTCTCTGGACCTTTGGGCAAAATTCACCCACCTACAGTATTGTCTCTGCAGTCTGTGTGTGTATGTTGGTGAGAGGGGGCAAGTATGATAATGAACACAATATAACAAACTTTAGTACAATACAACAATAAAACATTTTCAAAAAATTACCCTAGAGTTGCTAAAGACCTCTGACACAAAGTCAACAAAAAAGATCACTAATGTCATCTGTTATTTCAGAAATATTTAAGCATGTCAGCTTCTTCCAACTTACTCACCACCTACACTGTAAATTGCATTAATAACGTTAATTAAATCAACTCAACTAAAATGTATTAACAATTATTATTATTATTATTATTATTATTATTATTATTATTATTATTGAGGTAAAAGAAGAATAACTATAGCTACAAGTTGTGGAAAAAAACACAACTTTAAATGCTTAAACTTAATGCTTTTTTTTACAGAGTAGTTATTAGTCCTGTTTATTTGAGTCTGCTTGATGTGTTCTGTGAAGACTTGAATCCATTTTGACGACATCAAACCATTTTCATGAACCTGTGCTTTTGTTAAAACTGAAATGTCGAAATGTTTTTGGGTGGCCATTAATAGCGCATGTGTGAGAAGCACTGCAGCTTCATATTAACAACCTGTTCATGATTGATGGAAAGTACAGGGACAGGAAACAGAGCTGGCTGTGTCCACAGGACTTGTCTGGCGGATCAATCACCAGCAGGCAGGGCACTGGCACTAATATGGGCTTCCCACTGTGATACTGGCTCTGTCTGGCTGTGCTCATGTGTGCCCCTTATCATGTAACAGAGCAGCAATAAGCCCAAAGCTTTAAACACACTAACACACAAACAAATGCAGACACACACACACACGCACACGCACACACACAAACACATGATACAATTGGAGAACTTCTGCGGTAGAAATAATTGTACGTGTCTTGTAGACAAGCTTAGTCGTAAAAGTATTAAGATTGGCACGTACACAGGATTTCATTTGACATTGGCAAATCTTATATTCCATTTTCTAACATGCTGGAAACAAGCCAAGAACATCTTTCCGATTCATAACATCCCTAACACACCCCTAACGCTTTCCAGACTTTTGTTTTCACACTGTATATGAGATTAACAGGGCATTGCAGTCCCCTGCGGTTATTTGAGCTCACATGGCCATATGGGTCTATGTAACGCTAATCAGTTCAATTTTCTAAACACAAACGGACATTTGAAAAAACAGAAAAATGGGTTCAAATATCCAATTTGAAATTTTTTTCCGCCTTGACAAATTACAAAATTGGATCTTTAAACAGTTTTTCAAATTTACATGTTTTTAAGAATAGACCGAGACCACTGAAGAGATATTAAAGTTAATTTTACTTGAGAACCCAACAAGGCGGCCTTCTCCACACTATGTAATAGTACAGATAATGACCTAACGAAAAGCTCTCAAAAGCTGCTTTTCATAATAAATGTAATAAATCATGATACACAGTAGATGTCGTCAATTGTTATCTTGTCAGAGTCGATGATGTCTCCTCTATCTGGTCTGGGAGGGCATGTATGCCCTCAGAAACACACCGTGCTTTAGACAAGGACAAGCAATGGCTCCAGTTATCTTGTTTAGAGTATTCAGTATAATATCATTCTATGCAAATAGTTTAATAATAACAAGAAGAGAAAGTATGTAAATCAAAATTTCTCTAACACCAAATGTCCATATGTGCTTCGAAAATTGAACTGATAAGCGTTACACGGAGCCATATGGCCATTTTAGTCTTCATGGTTCCAACCTTTTCCTTGTGTGCTGTGTATAGGTTAAAGTCCGCAGGGATAAGCCCAGCTCTGAGGATGTCCAGGTCAAACTGTAGCTCCGCATCAGAAGGCACACGTTCCCAGGCTCTGTGCCAAAATTGCAGATTCAGCCATGTTATGGATCTTAACCATGATGTTCGAATCTTCCCAACCTGCCTCCTCCTTATCAAAATTGGCTCCCTAATATGCATTATTGACATGCATTACAACAGCATCTGATTTGATCAAAAACTTGTGGATCATAATGGTGCAGGTGTCAGCCACATCAGCTATGTGCAACAAAACGAAACAGCCATTTCTTCTCATATTATTCTTGCTTTTTTATCAGATTTCTTGCATGGAATGCTGCCACTATTTCACCCAAGATATGTGCTTGCTGGCAGAATCTTTATGGTTTCTGGTGCTATCTGTCAAAAACAGATAGTGGTTTCTTTATGCACCACTAGTTTTCTTTTCCAACTTCATATCAGCAAGGAGTCTCAAGGTAAGAGAAGCAAGATTGCAGCCATCACCCAGTATCCCCTTCCAATTACTGCTTCCTTTTGTGCCTTTCAGCAAGCACTTAATCCCAAGCTGCTTCAATCAAGTTGATCAGGGGTGAGCAGCTTTTGGCTGTTGGACGGCTCTCAGGTGTGCGTGTTTGCAACTTCCTCTAGCCTTTAACAGTTGCTGTAGATCCCACTTCCCCAAGCAAACATGTTTAAATCAGGCTTGAGAGTGAAGGACCACAGCAGAGCCAAATGGAGAAAGACTTAAAATGGCAAGTTAGTGTTTGTTCTCATTTGAAGCTTACCGGAATGTGCTCTGAAGGAGGAATCAACAAAAGGATACAGACACTGTATTCTCCACACAGTCTGTTTTATGGTTGTGCATCTATGATGAAACTAGCTTCCATTGATACTGCTGTAGCACCCATATACTCATACACATACTAATCTACATTTCCCACAAAGACTTAATTTCTTGTTCTGGCTCAAGGAACCACTGTTCATTCCCAGTGATCCTTCCTGACCAATTGGTATGCACGTTGTGTTGAATTGTATGCCATTTATGTCTGACTGGATCCATATTTTATTTCCACATGGGGGGGGGGCTGGAAGGAGAGGAGGTGGTAAGTCAAAAGCAAAAAGGTAAATAAGCAGAAAATGGAGCAGGAAAAGAACACAGCGGCTTGCCAGATTTAACCTGAACAAAATCAAAGAGAGAAACCTCTGAGATCTTGAGCTTCCGTCAATAATTAAACACACTGAATGTCTCGTTGTTGTTTGTGCCTGTCCTTCAGACGTGAATACCTTCATGAATAATGGAAACACAAGGAGCAATTCACCCTGTCTACTTGATAGCACACACTTTAATACAGCTTTGCCTTCTCAACCATATGCTGTTGTATATACAAATATAGAAACATGTAAATCATTTTCCATTGAATACGTATATCTACAGTGGGTGCCAGGTTTAATATTCAGTCGATCTCTTAGTATTCATAAGGTCATGTCAAAAAAAAAAATGTATATATATATATATATATATATATATATATATATATATATATATATATATATTGTTCTCTATCGTTAAATGATATTGTTAACAGTACACTTGTTTTATTATTATTATTTAGGCTCAGTCAGTTTTGGTATATGGATATGCAAAAGAGCAGAGAAAGAAAAAACATTGCCTAAAATTAAGCTACAGACATAAAAATACTTGTTCGGCGTCTTTATCTTTGTTGTTCAGGAATTGGCAATCACAGTTTTTTTTTACCAATAAATCCATTAGGACAAGCGACACAAGCATTCAGACGATCAGACAAATTCTGTGTTGTCTAATTTAATAACTTTATTTAACAATGTACAGTCATTTCATTACATCAACAAGAACTTTTACAGTGAGAAAACGTTACAACCAGCATTAAAAGCAGTGTATATAAAGACAGACAACCAATAATCAAACAACAAAAATAATTCAAGTCTATTTCATAAGTTATAAAATCATTTCATAGTTAGGCTTAAAAATGTCCATTAAGAATGAATATATATTAAAGATGCTGTACTCGAAATACTAGCATTGCCTCCGCACAGCTCTCACAAACAGTTCCCCAATATGTGAAATACGCTTTTTCACGGCCACATGCACATGCGGCTGAAACGGCTACCAAAACAAAGAACGGAGAAGTTTGGATTACAAAACACACAGTGTGACGTCATTCCCCGCTCATAACAACATTACTCCAGTATATCTTTACATCAAAACTATTTGTTTGCTGCTACATTAATGTTCTGAATGTCACGCCCCTTTAAGAGTTCTGTTTGAAAGGTGCATAGTACCTGACCTGCCAAGATTAGTGTCAAAGTATGGAATATATAATGTTAAGGGATATAGAATTGTGTTGAATTGAGATTACAAAAGGGATGTTTAGGAGTTTGAAAGCTTTTTGGTTTTAACAAATTCCATAAAAACACCAAAACCAACAATCTTTCTGTCCATTTCTCAATACTTTCTGACTTCCCTACCCTGTCTGTGGCTCTCAGCCCCAAGCTTGTTTGTTTCCACACAAGATTTAAGTCTTAAGAACCAGATAACAAATATATTGTTTCATTTTTCAAGGCTCAGTAGTTTCCTAAAACAGCGGGTCACTATAGTTTTTAGCAAACTTAGTGCATTTGTTGTGCACTATTTTCAGCGGTGGATTAATACACTATTGGTGGTGTAGGGAGTATTTCTGGCAGCAGGACTGTGCATGTGGGTTTTACTCAAAATAAACTACAGTATGTGTGTGTTTCATGGTAATGAAGGTACATGTCACCCAGTGCTCAATTATGTGTTTTTAATAGTTTTTGGACAACATTGGTTACAGAGGAAAAACCTAAATCAGGCTTTTGATACACAGGCAGTACTTGTTAGTACAAATAATTCCTTGGTGGCTTTGGTATTTCCATGGGAGTTGTTGACAATAAAAAAAGAAGATATATTTCTACTTTTGTCGTTTTGCGGTAGAGCTTTATTGATGAATGGCATCCCATTATTACCCCTTCATGTGACAAGGAAGTTCATTAAACTTTGTGATGGACTTACTTTAAAAACTGGGTATTCGTACAACTACGGCAATGTGAGACCCATGTCGTAAAAATGTTTCCAGCAACCCATTCTTACATGTCTGTGAGAGTGCATGTGCACATAAATTACACCTCCTCATTCATATACATTGACCTAAGTCTATACTGTATGAATAAGAATTTGGTGCATTTGGTTGTTTAGTGTTTAATGCTGAAATTGCCTGTTGCAGCAGTCTGTGGAAGTTAATTGCTGCTCCCTTAGCACAGCAATTAGAATGCCTTTGTTTATTCCTTCCACAAAACTTTGTGGTCCTATTTTAACGATTTAAGAGCATGGCGCAGGTGCGTTTAGGGCATGTCCAAATCCACTTTTGCTAGTTTGATGGCAGAAAAAAGGGTCTGTGTGCCGGGCGCATGGTTCAAAAGGGTTGTACTTAGTGTCTTCATTAATTCATAGGTGTGTTTTGGGCGTAACATCTCCCATTCCCTTTAAAACCCAGGCGCATTTGTACCTTGGTGCATTGCTATTATGATGGTGGATTTGCATCGTAATATTTTTATTTGTAATCTTTTGAATGTTTGTGTACTGCTGTGCTTCCCTGTGTGTGTGTGTGTGTAACAAGCATAGTGTGCGCGCGCTGTGCATAAGCCTAGGCTCAGTTTACTAATTTGCTGTTAAAATAACAATGAAGTGCTGCGCTATTGACTTTAGACCAGCTTTTTGTTGGTCAATGGCGCGATCACTTCCCACTGCCACAAGATAACAATACGCCAATAATTCACCTGAACACACCTCCCTGTAAGACCAGCACGCCCATGGGCGCAAAGATGGGCACAGTTGCATTTGCTTTTTAAACGATGCTGGTGCTGGACGGGAAATTGACAACTGCGCCGATCATAAACTAGCAAAGACACTTGCGTCGGGCTTTGCGCTGCGCCGTGCCGGGTGCAAGATAGGGCCTGTGTGTTCCTGATTATAGACTGGTCAACAGTGAATAGTAGCAGCACAGCAGTGCAGAGCAGCAGCACAGCAGTGCAGAGCAAGCCCAAGTTCCAGGAGCAGCCAGTTACCACCAGGCCTAAGCAGCTCAGTGTTCCAACTGGATTTAAGGTAACAAGATGGACACAAAAGAAATTAAAAAAGACATAGAGGAGCTAAAAGCAGCCATGAACATGATGGGTGAGGAATTAGCGACCATAGCCAAACAACAGCGTACTATAATAAATCTCATGAATGAATTCACAGAACTTAAGAAGTTGAATGAGGGACAGCAGAACTAAGTTAACTCCTTGGAAGCTTGTGTATCAGACTCGGAGCAGTACACTCGAATTAATGATGTCTTGATAACTGGATTGAAGATCAAGCCACGGTCTTGCGCTCAGGAGAGCGCTGACCGTCATGATTCAACTGAGGCTCAGGTAACAGACTTCCTTCATGATAAAAATATCTCTATAAGCAGACACAATATTGAGGCATGCCACATTATCCCATTAAGGAACCAGAAAGATAAACATGTTGTCATTGTCGCTTTCCAAACAGAAAGCACAAAATTGACCTGCTCCAGCAGGGCTGCAAATTGAAGGGCACAAATGTTTATATTAATGAGCATCTAACCAAAACAAATGCAGAAATTGCAAGAAAGGCAAGGTTCACACATTCAAGCTACTTGGTCCTCCAACTTCAAGGTGTTTGTTAAAATGAATGGCATACCAGAGAAGGCTAAAGTTATGTGTATCAGAAGCTTTGAGCAGCTCGAAAAGTTTGAAAGTACCTAGATCAAATTCCCTGGTGTTGGAACATTTATGGAACACATATTATTTTAGTCTTCCATTGTTGAAGCATTAGCTTTTTGTCATGTCTAACAACATGATTAGTTTTAATTATACTAGATGTTTTTACACTGACCAAATTATGTCTGACTTTGAACAGAATATTGATCCTGAAAATAACTTTTACAATAACATAAATAACTGTGGCTATCACACAGAGCAACAGTTCAACACTAATATTGAACATGAGTACGGAATATCTATCATTCATTTTAACAGCAGAAGTCTGTATTCTAATTTCCAGAGTATAACAGAATATTTAGGACAGTTCAAGAAACCCTTTAATATTATAGCCGTATCAGAAATGTGGCTCAATGCCGACAGTGGCATGGATTTTGAGTTACAGGGATATGAACTTAACTATTTGAATAGAGATGTGGAGGCACTTTTTGTTGACAAATGTCTCATTTCCAAGGTTGTTGAAAATATGGCAGTAGTCATTAATGATATAATGGAGTGTATCTCAATTGAATTATGTATGAAAATAATGAAGAATGTCAAAGTAAGTTGTGTTTGTAGGAAAACAGGATCCAACATTGAAATATTTACAGAAAAAATGGAAAAGAAATTTAATAAAGTAAAGCATAAAGTCAACTATATCTGTGGCGATTTCAATATTGACTTAAATACCAACAAACACAAATTGACGGAAGAGTTTATTGAAACATTGTATAGTTTGAGTCTTTTTCCAACAATCACAAAAACAACGAGAATAACATGTAATGGTGCCACTCTGATAAATAATATGTTTACAAACAATATGGAAAGCAACTCTTTAAGTAGAATATTAAAGATATAAGTGACCACCTGCCAATCTTTGGGACTCATAATTGTAATTATAGTGGGAAAAGGGAGTGCAATGAGATTAAATGCAGGAGAATAAGAACCTAAGAAATTATATCTGCATTTAGAAATTAGTTAATAAAGTATAATTGGAAGGAAGTAAGCAAGGAAGCTGACCTTAGTAATGCATATTAACTATTTGTAGACATATGTACAACTCTATATAATAAAAACTGTCCATTAAAACAATATTGCAATAAAAGGAAATATTCACAAAAACCCTGGTTGTTCAAAGGAATTCAAAATGCCTGTAAAAATAGAATTATCTTTATAGGAATTTTATTAAATACAGAACAAATGAATCTGAGTTAAAATATAATAAATATAAAAACAAATTATCTAATATAATGAGGGTATGTAATAAGGATTATTATAATAAATTACTGGAGAATAACACACATAATGTGAAAGGACTATAGAATACAATAAACACCATTATTACAAAAAGGACTTAATAAACTGAATTATCTGGAAAACTTCAAGGATAATGATGTGACTGACAAATATGAATAAGGTGGTTTACAGATTCAACAATTTCTTTGTTAATGTGGGCCCTAAACTGGCCAAAGATATAAAGTACATGGGGATGAAATGTTCTGTGATGGATCATGTGGAAAACAAACCCATACTCATTTTGTTTGGGAACTGTAGAAAACAAAGAAATTTTAGAGATTTTAAGTAAAAGTATTTATAACTTCAAAAGATTGTGATGATATTGATATGTCTCTAATAAAAAAAGTAATAGATTTGATTGTAGACTCACTAATATATATATATATATATATATATATATATATATATATATATATATATATATATATATATATATATATATTTAAAAGCATGTGTGTTTCAGTTTGTGGGGCGACCTTATGGAATGGACCGAACAATGACATCAAACAGAGCCATGATATCATTCAGTTCAAAAATAGATTAAAGAAATCAATCTTTTTTTTTAAGATTATTTTTTGGGGCTTTTTTGCCTTTAATCAACAGGACCGCTAGGTGAGAAAGAGCAGGGGAAGATAGGGAGGAAATCGCCACAGGTCGGACTTGAACCCTGGACCACTGTGTCGAGGCATAAACCTCCAAGTATATGTGTGCCTGCTCTACCCACTGATCCAACCCGGCCACAAAGAAATCAATACTTGCCCAATACAGAAAGGAATAGACTGAAACATAGAAATGGAATTGTAATGTAAAGGTTTTTCACAGCAGACATTTTGACTTGTCATAGTAGGAAAAGCACAGCTGAAATGTATAACCTTAACGATGGCTCAATTCCATCAAGTGTCCCAGTAAGCTATTTCAGTGAGTCAGCATGCACAACACCAGGGCCTCTCCTAAGTGGAATGGAGCCATCATTAATGGTTTTGAATACACCTGTGCTTTTCCTACTATGACATGTCAGCATGTCTGCCGTGAAAAAGGTCTATAGTTGTAAGTTATTGTAAGACCTGAAATATTGTATGCTGTATTTGCATATCTATTTGTTTTGTAATAACATGATGTTGTGAAGTAGGGTCAGGCCCTAATAAGCTGTATGCCTCCACCTAGTCCTTCTCGAACTTATTCTTTTTAATTTTCTTTTTTTGGTTGGTCTTTGGTAAATTCTGATGTTTGTTTTTTAATTTTAAGGTTTTAATTTTTTTTGTTTTCTTTTGCAACATTGTTGATTGTTCAAATCAAATCAAATTAAAGCCTTTCTGAGAAAGTCCACACTAGCATTGCAGCACAGTAAATGTGCTCTGACACTGACCTCCTCAGTAAATGACTCTTTTTCACAAAAATGCAGTTTTCCTTACAGTGTCCAGGCAAAGCTTTTGAATCTAACAAGTGAAATCGGGGACACGAAGGAGCCTTTCCAACATTAATCGGAGATGTGAATCGGGGGAACGACAAAGCACAGTGGCATATTGGCCCCAATGCTCATCAGCATTACAGTCCACATTCTGCGGGCATCGTGGGCACAGGTGTCACTGGCTCATAACTCAAATTCCTATGGTCTATTTTTTAACAGCAAATAAAAATATGGATTCCTATGAGCACATTCCCTGCTGCTTCATGCAGTATTTGTGTGGGTCATAATGTGTGGGAGGCTGCAAATAAGAAACAAAAATTGAGACAACCTCAACTATTTCAATGAAAAAAACACATTTTAAAATCTTGAAGTTTTCCTTCACATCCTGCCATTATACAAGGTGAAAGTAACACATGCCAAATAAATTAAACCTGCATTCTGCAACTCACCCATCCACAAATTTTCCAGACAAAGATGTATGCAGACCGTGTAAACAAAGAAGGCTACAGTGTGCGAGAAACATAAATAAAACAAGCAGGTAAAAGTAGATAGAGTATGCACAGAAATAAGGCAGGGAAGGTCTGCTAGACTGGCAGAGAGATTGGTGTCAGACTTGGCAAGATGAAAGTGTAGTTCTCACACTCTCGCACATGATATAGTGAGGCCTACCATTAGTTATTCATGCAGGCTGATTATATAGGCTAACGCAGGAGCACATATAGTGCACAAATACATGTTAAATCCGTAGATTAGGATTGGGCTATATATATTATATCGACATCGTGATATGAGTCTAGATATCATCTTAGATTTTGGATATCGTGATATGACATAAGTGTTGTCTTTTCCTGGTTTTAAAGGCTGCATTACAGTAAAGTTATGTACTTTTCTGATCTTACCAGACTGTTCTAGCTGTTCTATGATTTGCCTTTTCCCCACTTAGACATTATGTCCACATTACTGATGATTATTTATCTAAAATCTAAGTGTGAAGATATTTTGTTAAAGCACCAATAGTCAACCCTAGAATATCGCCACAATATCGATATCGAGGTATTTGGTCAAGAATATCGTGATATCTGATTTTCTCCATATCGCCCAGCCCTACATACCCTACTGGAATAGATTGCATGCAGTGGTGTTGACATTCATGATAAGATATCTGTGTTATCAGACTGTAATCATTCTCTCCTGCATGGTATATGATCCATATGTTGGCACCACTCAAAATAATGTACTCTTCACTTGAACTTTATCCACTGCCAGAGCAGTGAATGCAGTGCTCATATCACTACCGTCCTCAACAGATGCCATTCTGCTGACTTTGAAAAGCATTAAATCTTCATCAGCAGCATAAACAAAGTACACTGGGGCTTCTGAGTGAAGGTTATATTTCCAGAGAGTCTGTAAAACATACACAGAGACATGATTAATCCCAACTGAACAAAGAACCAGTCAGGAAACTAAACCATACTGTGTGATACAGATAACAGATAACAAATAATCACTGTACTGTGTGTAAAGTATTTCTGATAGCATACTGTGTTTGCTCCGGTGTATGTTGTAAGTTGGTTACTAGCACAAAATATCAGGTATACTAACCTGCCATTTCTAAAGCTTCCCTTTACTAAAAAAGCTATTCCAATGTGGACCATTTTTCAAGGCCGGTGTAAACCTTGTTGCAGTGATTAGTAACCACTAGCTTGCCTTGGTTCCTGCAGCATAAGGACAGCATGCACCTTCACTCAGCATTTCAATCCTTCATACTCGTCACCTCTCCACTAACCCCGAGGCGTTATGATTTGCAGATAGAACGGCAGTTCTGACAGCAGTGTTAAGCAGAGGTCTCGCAGTTCTTCTGAAGGACAGGTGCTTCTGGCCCCTAGAGGAGTGGCTTGGACAGAGGACAGGGAGAGGACATGCTGGAGCCATCCTTACTGATGATGATGATGACAGCTTTTTAAACGCTTTAACCGAAATGACAAAAAGAGTAGAATGCCCCGGAGTAGAAGTCAGGCAAGGAGGACTGACTAAAAGCCTCTACTGGCTTAACCCGGCCATATCAAAAGTTTCTGCGTAATCTTTGATGACCAGAGGAAAGATTCACCTTTTCAAAGTCAAGCATGCAAAATGAAAATCTCCCACTGCCATGTTACCATCGCTCGTAGGCAACATGAAAACCTCACTGGATTTATGATTTGTCTACTCCACTTTGCTGTTCTCTGTGATGCTGCCAGTGGAAAAACAATGTTGTGGTGAGTAATGCACCTGCCCATGGTGGTTCATGAATGAGTGGTCTCCCCCCTGAGAACGGCCATTTGCTCCCCAGCTCATACACTAAAAATACTCTGCTGCACGTCACCCTTCTGCCAGTTGCCAAGGAGTGATGGGTTATCAGCTTCTTTTGGTAGGTTTTTTTTTAAGATCAATTTTTTATTGTTTTTTCTTTATCATTGAAAATACAGAAAAACAGATGAACACAGATAAGAACAAAAACCCTCTCCCACCCCCCACCCTCTGCAGTCTCGAGGAAAAAAAACAAAACAAATAAACAAACGGAAATCATACCTTGCCTAGTCTTTCTCCTGTATTTTTTGTGGCGCTGAGGTCAGTAGGTCTGATATTTGTGCTGCTGTGTTTTTTCATAGGTCGATGATTTGGCTTTGTTAATCCTTGCTGTATAGAGCTCGAGCATAACTATGTCCAGAAAATATGCCAACCACTGTTTTATACAAAGCGAATGGTTATACATTTTCTTGGTTGCAGTTCAGCCGGCTAGCCAAATTTTCTTCTGTCTTCCAAGCAGGTGTAATTTAGAGTTGTCATTAAGTAACGAAACAATCGGGTCAGAAGGAATATGACATCCTATCACATCAGATATTATTGATGTTGTTTTATTCCAGAACTCATGCACCTGTTCACACTCCCAGACCATGTGCAGGAAGGTTCCAGTTTGCTCAGGTTGACAGAACGTGCAATAGGGAGTGGGAATGACTTTAGAGACATATCTCTTCTGAGGAGTGCAATATGTCCTATGACATGTGTTGAAGTGAATATACTGGTGATTTGGGTTCTTGGAACAGTGGGAAATGTTGTCCCAAACTGTCTCCCAATTAATTGTGTTCCCCTCAGGGCTCAGCTCTCGCTCCCATTTCCTTGCTATTGGCAGTTCTCCTATGGATACTTGCATCAGTTTTGCATAGATCTTGGACACTAATCCTTTCACAGGAAAATCAACAAACCATTTAATGACTGGGTGTGCATCAAGATTGTTTCCCCATGGCACACCATAACATTTTAGGGCTGATCTTAAGCAAAGGTACAATAAGAAGGATGTCCTGGGGACCTCAAAACTAGCTCTCAGTTCTTCAAAACTCAACATACTTTTCTCAATGAATAGCTTGTCTAAAGTATAAATACCTCTGTCGCGCCACTGCTTACAAGCAAAGGGTTTGTTACCAGACATTAAGTGGGTATTGTGCCAAATTGGGGTGTTCAAATGCCACTTATTGGTGTAGCGTAGTTGCTCCTCCACCTGTTTAAAGTTGGTCAATGTATTGGTAATAATAGGGCCATAAGCTAGGATACACTTTATTGAACACACACCTGCAAAGGCAAGGTCTTGCAGTCTTAGACTTTCAGACTTAGTCTTAGGTTTTGCTCTATTTCTCTCCATGGGACTGTAGATGAGGGGTCCATTCACACTCTGAGGGCTATGATACACTTTAAGGTTGGGGAGGTCCAAGCCTCCCGTGTTTGTGGTACGTTGCAGGGTAGAGTATTTTTTTACCTAGGTTGTTTGTTATTCCAAGTATACTGCCGTATTAGGTTATCAAGTTTCTTCCAGAAACGTATCGGTGGGGGTAAGGGGATCATTGTACTTAAGAAATTCACACGAGGAACTATGTTCATTTTAACAACAGCAATCCTGGAGTGTAGCGATGCCGGCAGCTTAATATAGTTTCATAGTTGTTCTGGACAACTTGCTGTAGGGATGTGTGTATGGTGATGCCCAAATATGTAATTTTGCTTTGGGTTGGCATTTCAACACTGATGGTTGATGCCAAATGCCTGTTGTTCAATAAAAGAAGATTAGATTTAGTAATAGTAATTTTATGGCCGGAGATTGAGCCAAATTCGTTGAAGATCTTAAGAATTTTTGGAATACAGTCCTCAAGATCAGAAATGTACAACAAAATATTGTCTGCAAATAATGACATTGAGCTGCTATTGGATTTAATCTGGACATTACAGATTTTATTTTGCTTTATGGCTTGGGCTAACGGTTCAAGCAAGATTGTGAACAGCATGGGGGAGAGCGGGCATCCCTGTCGCGAGCCTCCTTCCTCGATGGGAAATGGCTGAGAGTGCAAGCCATTGGTTGAGACTATGACCGTGGGATTCGCATATAAAGTACGCACCATGTCAATGAATTTGGCCCCCAAACCAAGCCTCTCCATTACTTGCCACAAGTATTTCCACTCTAGGCGGTCGAAAGCCTTTTCCGCGTCCACTGATTAAACTGCTGCCGTTGTTGGAAGGCTTTTGGCTTCTTCTGTTACATGAAATACTCATACGCATACATTGTCTTCAGCATGACGCCTGGGTATAAAACCTGATTGGTCCGGGTGGACTAAATTAATATCAGTCCCGATGAGGCTGATGGGCCTGAAAATTGAGCAATCTGTGAGATCTTTGCCCTTCTTTGGTGTAACGGAAATTAGCGCAGTGTTGGTTTGTTGGTGGAAAGTACCCTTCTCTATGGCTGAAGCTTGTAAAATGGTAGGTCCTAATATGTCAAAATACTGCAGAAGAAGTTCTGATGGAATTCCATACAACCCTGGTGTTTTCCCTTTTTTAACAGTTTTTAATGCTGATTTAAGTTCCTCTAACGTTATAGGTTGACCCAGTTCTCAGAGGCAGGTTTAGTTCTTTTAGGAAATTCTGACACTGTGTCGGATCTGGGTTGCAGGAGGACTCATACAACTTTGAGTATAAGGATTGAAAAGTGGCATTGATATCCTTAGGATTTGTTGAGATACCTCGGTCTGTGTAATTTCAGAGCAAGCAATTTGCTTGGTTTACAGCCATTAAAATAGTAATTTTGCTTCACTCTGTGCATTATGAATTCAGCTCTCCTTCTTAGCACATCATTCAGCTCTGTTCGACTTGTGATTAGAAGAGTATGTGTAGATTTAGAAAAACAATTCTTATGAGACTGCTCTAATGATTTACAGCATTCTTCCAACTTTGCAATCCTTGCCTCTCTTTTCCTCTTCAAGTTGAACGTGAAGGAGGATGTGAAATCTCTAATAAATCCTTTAGTTGCCTGCCATGTATATGCAGGGTCAGAAACTGAGTCGGTATTAATTTATATAAATTCTGCATCAAAAGCTGTGTTCTAGGGAAGGGAATTATTAAATTGCCATCTTCTAGATCTTTCTCCTAAAATATCACAACGGAATGTGGTTATCAGCACATTGTGATCAGACAGAATTGTTGATTCTATTGCTATCGTGTGGAACATTGTCTTCAGCTCACTAGAGCACAAAATACAATCAATGCGGGAGTGGGTGAGGTGACGTGTGGAAAAGAAGGTTTAATCCTTGCTAGTAGGGTTGTGCATCCTCCATTTATCTGTAAGATGGTGAGATTCCACAACTGCTCTAAACATGTCTGATATATGTTTCTGGGTTTTTGTGTGATTGACCCCTGATCTATCCTGATTCAAATCTAGTACTGCATTCATGTCTCCCCCTATAATTAGTGAATAGTCATTGAGAGAGAGCAATTCATTGGTTAGGTGCGGGAAAAAATGTTCTACTACTCCTTATCGTGGTACATATATAAGATATCCTGCCTGAAGTCTTTACTGCTTTTGTCTACGGTGAGTGTGCATTTCCGCGACAGTAACACAATGGAGCCCTTGGTTTTGGTGTCGTCACTAGATGAAGCAGCAACCTTGAAGTATTTATTTTGTAGACGATTTACATCTCTTTTACGTAAATGTGACTCTTGTATAAGCGACACATCTATGTTTTTCCTTCTTAAATAGTCCAGGAATTTAGCTCCTTTGATCGGCCCGTTTAGCCCCCTGATGTTAACTGAAAGGCTTGAAAGCTCAGCCATCTTCAAAATGTACACGCATGAGTACCCTACCGGAATTCGCTGACAAATCTGTAGCAAAGGGTGAACTGTTATCTTTGAGCAAGGGGTGGTAAAAACATAAAAAATAAAATAAATCACCTAACCCTCTGAGACCGCAGACCTCCCTCCTCTATCTGTAAGATACGTGACCACATCAAACGCAGCTCGCGCAAAACTCCAGCTCAAAACTGCAGCTCAAAACTGCACCTCAAAACTGCACCTCCTGTCTTAAAGGACAATTCCGGCGCAAAACGAACCTAGCGGTTATTAACAGATGTATACCCACTAAGTTGCTCTCTGGGACATGTTTTCATGCTAATCGAATGAGTTTTTAGCTTGAAAGACAATAGCGCGGTCTGCCGATTAGCTTACAACGCTAGTATTCGGGGCACAGGGAACGTAAAAACAAATCGCTATTTATACCACTAAAAAGGCTCAAAATATCACCAAACTTCAATGGTAGCATAATGATGGTCCCTAAATGTTAACCGAAGCATTGAGAACTTTGTAAGCGTACAGACAGTTTATTGAAAAGATATTATAAAGACACTCGCATCCATGTTTACATGCCGCCACCGTCTTGGAAACCAGTCATGACTCTCTCTCTGAAAGGTCGACCTCCTTAGAAATCCCTTCACCTTTTGTGAAGGTAAATACAAGCTAGACAGTTGCCCTCTTAACTTACATTGTAGCTTGTTTCGCCGCTGCCTACTGCAGCATTCTCGCTTCATACTGGACCATTGTCAAAAAATGTTGTTCCCATCAGTCACTTAGACACAAAAACATAGGAAAATAGGGTTGAAAAAAAACGGTAGTTACTCTTTATTCTATGCAATGTAGGGATGGTGTAGTGTATTCCAGGTCGCTCCTTCCCTTCACATTTTTCTTGCTCCTTCTTTGAAAGAAATTTCCCTAGTGAAAAGATTAAAAGGTTCGCCTGCATAAATTGTAAACCAGAGCTAATAAAACATAGAATGATCACACATTGGTTGGATTTCACAGCTCCTTTAGCAGACGACAGATAAAAGCGGCTTTAACATTCCATCATTTTCTGAGTTCATGATTGCATTTTACACTGATTACACTTGTGCAGCGAGAGCTGATACCATCTGACTAAGATAATTTAACAAAAGACTATGCATACAATGTTTTAATAATGGTACATGAGTCAAAGCCCTGTCTTTTGTCTCACTTGTTTCACACTTTGAGAAAAGTTAAAGTTTTGGTCTTTTTGTGCAAATTTTATAAGAAGACTTTTATTGTGTTATTTTGGACTTGAGAAATCAAAACTGATTATCGAAATATCTCCACTTTTCATTATTACAAGATGAGATAGCTGTTGATGACTTTGACAGCAAGCTTTAGTAGTGAAGTAAGTCATTTAAAATTGAAATTGAAATTCCTCCCAAAAAGTGAGATCAAAAAATGCTAATTATGAATCACAAGTATGCATGATGATTCAATTGTTTTTTTCTTAGCCGGAATTTAATGTCTACTTGTGTATTGTGCCTGGCAACAACAAAGCACTAATCTATTTCTGCTTTGTGTATTCATCATCAGCTGCTGACAATTAGATTTCATTTATGTTTTATTGTTCTCAGGCTGTGTTGAAAGTTATTTTCCGCCTGATAATTAGCAGAGTAAATGACACTTACTTTCAGTCGGTAATGAAGCAGATGAAAAATATATTCAATGAGTGAACAATGAAAGGGGTTGTCAGAAAGTCGTGGCAAGTATTAGTCGCTTCCCCTCCCATCCTTATGACTTGATCAAAGCAGGCGCTGTAATTGAAGGTGTCATCTATCATCTCTCCCTGAAAGTTACTGCCGTCAGGAAAATAAAACCCTTCATTTTCTTCAATAGGAAAAACACATTTCCTCATAGCCCGGCAGGTTGCAGCATGTACTTTGATTTCTGTTCCCACTCACACCTTTGCCCTGTTTCATTTCTGTGTTGAGATCTTTCTTGTATGCCACCTCTGTCTCTTTCCCCTTGTCTGTCAGCTGCAGTAAGCATCACAAATGGTCAGAGTGTGCCTGAGCATGAAGGTATGACAGGTGGTATTTTGTCAGTCGTGTCCAAACATCACAGAACCCCCCCCCCACACCCCCCCCCCCCCAGCATTCCTATCATGCCTGTGGTGCTGTGGGCCAGGGCATCTCTTCGACCTTCCAGCGGGCCTGTGGAGCTTTAAGACCAGGCGGTATTGGTGTGTTAAGCCACTGCTGTCCTCATTCAAGCTTCTCAGGGCCTCAGCAGAGTGATCAAAGAGAAACTGTGGTCGAATATAGCTGAACTGATCCATCTTGTGTGGGTGCGGGAAGGAGGGAATTACAGAGAGTTTTGTGTGTGTGTGTGTGTGTGTGTGTGTGTGTGTGTGTGTGTGTGTGTGTGTGTGTGTGTGTGTGTGTGTGTGTGTGTGTGTGTGTGTGTGTGTGTGTGTGTATGTGTATGTATGTATGTGTTAGGGATGTTATGAATCAGAAAGATGTACTTGGCCTGTTTCCAGTATGTTTGAAAATGGAATATAAGTTTTGCCAATACCAATTGAAATCCTGTATACATGCCTCTTAATATTTTGCAACTAAGCTTGTATACAAGACTGCCGATATAATTATCTGTACTACATCACGATTAACGTACAATGTCAACGTTCAGCGCCAATACAGTAAGTACTTTGCCCTTATGTAGCTATGTAAGTAAGGGTGTTGAGGACGGGTTGGTGGGAGTGTAGTGTGTCAGATCAAAGCTAACCTTAAAGGAATAGTTAAACATATTGGGAAATATGCTTACCGTAATTACTTTCTGGCAGAGTTAAATGAGAAGATTCCTACCACTCTCATAGCTTTGCCTTAATTATAATTTTGGTTTTTAATGACTATTACAGTCTCATCAGGTTGCTAGTATACTGTAGCTTTGGTTTCACTGTTCACTCAGCTTCATTGTGGATAAAGTAGTCTGCAGAATATTTTTTTTAATCTTTAACTTCTAGCACCATCAGTTGCCCATCAGTTATCTATCAGATTATTTTGTTAGTTGAAATTTTAAAGATTAAATAATACTTCACTATTTTCTGTTTTTAACTCAAGGGCACAGTAAACAGACATATTCCAATCCGTTTGATGCCATTTGACAAAGAGAATGGTGAACTGAATTGATCATTTCTTTTCCTTACTCATTTAGTCATGCAAAATACATTTGGCGGATGTCAGTAGTTGCCAAGGTGCTCTCGTTTTTAATATTTATATAAATGCCTTAGGACCAAGCCCATTTATTAGGTATGCTTTGTGATATGGCTGGAAGAGTGCTGCAGTAAAACATTCACCTTGGGTTGAATCAAACTTTACTGGAAATGGAAAACCTTTGCAAGTGTGAAAGAATACAGCACTCCACATACACTGTTTGTTTTGTAATGAGTTAGTGCTGCACAATTCTCATAATTTCTTAGTTTAGTTTTCCTCAACTCCTGCAACAAAGACAAAAGAATAAATAAAGAAAAACATTGTTCATTAATCAGACTATTGAAGTGTGTCTTGTTTGGTTCATAAGTGTATGTGCCTATACATATTTAAACATTTAATAATAAGAATATTTAAAACAATATTAAATAATATCATAAGCCCACTGTTGATGAAGGTTAAATAAGTTTCTCATAATTTATTCTTATATACAGAACTCCTGTAATTAACTAATTTGCCTAATGGCTAAAATGCCATCTGGAATGATGAGTTTAATTACTGAGAATAAGGTCAAATATTTTATGGCCCACCTTCCTCTGTAATAATAATTCCCATCCAAATGGAGATGTAGACAGAAAAATAAAACAAATAAAAAGACTCCACAGGAAATGGCGATATTGTCCTTTTGATATTTGATAGTAGATAATCGTAATTTGGAGAAGTTGATAAATTTGTGGCGGGGCAGTGTGCTTGAGTTTGACACTGAAGGCGCATCACTGATTTAGTCTTTGGTCATATAGAAAAAGTAATCCATTTGATGACAGATATTTTAAACAATTTCAAATTAATTAAATTGAGAAACAGCTTGAGAAAGATGTTAAATGTGCTCACAATGATCTCCATATCTGTACCTGCAGCATTAATTCTCTGTGGTTACATGCATAGGAAGGTAATCATTATTAGAGAGTGTTATTTTTTTTATAACCTACATTGGAGACAAGCCGGGAAATCAATCTCAATAGCTTTTAGTGAAGGCCTGCCTGCTTGTCTCGCGCCACCCTCATTAACAAGACACATGGAAGTCATACTGACTCTGTGGCATGTGTTGAGACGTTCATCACAGTAAACAACCCCCCCCCCCTCTCCATGTTGATTGCTGCTGTAACTTATATCCACTGTTGCGGATGCAGAGCTTTAACTCATCTGTTCAATGGAGCCGTGCTACTTCTCAGCCACGAGGAAGCGGTATGAAGCTGAATGGCCCAGATAACTCGTTTCATTCAGCCGAGGAAATAGCAGCCATTATGTTTCCCCTTCATGATCCATTCCCAGTGTGTCGTCCTGGGAGGTGACGAGTCACCCAGCAGCAGACTTCTTATTCAGCCACCTGCCATTCCCCAATCACACTTCTAATTAGCCAAACATGAAGATTGGATTGAACACAGCAGGGACCATAAAGCTTGTTTAAAAGTGTATAAATAAGATGCATGAATTTCACCCAAGATTAAATACATCCTTTACCACACAGCACTGCATTTGTTGACTAGCGCTTCTTGCTGGTTTTTATCACCATCTATTTAAAGCATCATAATATCATGTGCTGTGTATCATAATGGGCAATCCACTGAGGAAAACAAATAGTGAACTCCTTGCCTTATATGCGGACAATGTTATAGTATTCTTAACTGATATACATAAATCATTACCGGTGCTTTTGGAGGAAATTGGAAAATATGGAGCCATTTCAGGATATAAATTAAATTCAGCTAAAACTGAAGCCATGGAAATAGGATGCAATCTCCCAACAGAATTTAAGAAAAGGTTTAAGTTGAAATGGGATCAGAACAAAATAAAATATCTAGGCATTACAATTCCCAGAGAAATTGATAAATTGTATTTATGTAACTATAAAGTCCTGGAAAACTCCTTAAGGCAGGATCTAATACGTTGGAAAATGTTGCCACTTACAATATTTGAGAAAATAGGTATTATAAAAATGAACGTATTGCCACGCTTTCTTTTTTTGTTTCAGAACCTTCCCTTATATCTAACAAGCTCATGCTTTAAGGAGTGGGAAAGAATGCTAGGAAAGTTTATTTGGGATGAAAAGAAACCAAGGGTAAAACTTAAATCTTTACAACAAAATAGGGAACAGGGTGGGTTGGGTCTACCAAATTTGAGTCTTTATTACCATGCAGCTCAAGTTAAAAACATTTTAGTTTTGATGAATAGTAAAATGAATCCTAAATGGAAATCTATTGAGAATAAATTGGTAGACTCACCCACCTCTCTAATTTTCTCAGGGCAAACTGCAGAAAAGGTCAAACATTTGAATCACTCTATCTATCATACATGGAAGAGCTGGAAAAGATTAGGTAAAATTATGAAAATAAAATCAACTGATACGGTTTGCCTGAGGGAAATCAGGGTCCAGATTTCACTCCAAATCAAATGGATGACTCTTTCAGGATATGGGAAACTAAAGGACTTACAAGATTCCATAAAATGTTCAAAAACCACGTAGTTGATACATTCGAAAATTTATCTAAGGATTATAACCTTCCAAGTACCCATTTTTTTAGATACCTCCAAGTAAGGAGCTATATAATAACAAACATACAGTCTTTTCAAGACCTTAGTCCTATCGTGGAGCATATCTTGAAAGTGATAAGTTGAGTTTTAAAAATGTAATGGGACAAATTTATAACATTTTAGATAATAATAATGATAATCAAATTAATAATATTTTGAATTCTTGGGATAAAGATATGGGAATAACGGTGACTGAAGAGGAGTGGAGTCAGGCATGTAAAAATGTTTTCTGTTATGTAAAGTCCCCCTATTGGCAGGAATACGCATGGAAATTATTGGTTAGTTTTTTGAAAATTAGTAAATATACAAATCAAATACAATACTGTTGGAGAGAGTGTGGTGAATGTAATGTTGACATGGTTCATGTCCTCTATACATGCTCAAAAGTCCAGTCATATTGGGTAAATGTGTTGGAATTAATGAAGGATTGATCAGGGCCCCTCTGGTAATTTGAAGTGTGTATCATGTCCGGCTTTGCAAGCTAATAAACAACAGTACGCTGGGCCGAAGAACAACAGCTCTTCTTGACACACATGCTATTTGTCAGATTTTTGCGAAAACGCACCCTGTAAGTCAATAGCTGTCATAAAAGCAAGGCATGACAGTGGCTTCTGCCCTTCCCAGTAACGGTCATGACTTGCATCCATAAAATGCAATGATCAGACTGTCTGGGGCAATTACATTGATTAAACATAACAAGCTACATTAATTCAATGAGCAAATATTCATTAACTTTTATTTGATACAGGAAAACCTATTGGGACCTCCTTATTTACAAAGGTACGCTGTCTACAATAAGTTTCAAATAAAATAAAGCACGGTTTTGTAAACACAATAACTAAATGACATATGAATATGGCAGTGCTAATAAAACTGAATTTGTTCTTTTTTTAATTTCATAAAGGTTATCACACATAAGCAATTGAGTTATTAATCATAGACCATACGTTGGACTGATTTGATCATAATAATGGCACATATACTCCTTCCTTTAGTGCAGATCCTTGAGGTGCAATGCATTAATTATTTCTCTGCCTTCAAGATGTTAAGTGGCTTTAGAAGTTTGCCACTTTATCTCTGCAGCTGAGAACTTCTCTTGTTATATCTAAAGCTCATTTAAAAAAAACTTCAGAGCATTTTTATCACTTCCATGCTGCTGTTATTTTTACTCGGCTGCTTCAAATCAGGCATGATATTTCTGTTTTGGCTGTCAGTCTTGTTTATTATTTCCAGATTATCTGGGAAACCCCCAAGACCTTCAACACAGCAGTATGCATTATGGACCCATTTAAACCAAATACCTTTTTATTTTTACCTGTTTAGTGTGTGCTAAAGCTGCCTCTCTGGCTACATGTAGGCTGTTTTATAAAGTGTGGTTGTAAAAGGACTTTCTTTATATCACTGTGCCACTGCAGAGCACTGGCCTCTGTCTCGATCACTGCTGGACATGTAGTGCTTTGTTCCAGCCAAGTGGGAAGACAGAGCCACACTAATACATTCTCAGCCCTCTGAGAAAAAAATAAATAAAAAGTTGCCCTCTTACCCTTCTTCTCTCTGCTTGCATTTTTTAAATCATCTGCAATACTTAAAAAAAACATTTATAAGAAGCATGGTGCTGCTGGTAGCTCTCAAATGTTGCTTAAGGTTATTGTCCTTATCATAATGGATTTTTAATTAACTAGTCTCGATAATAGTTAAATAATAGATCAAACTGAGTCAGTTCATAAGTTAGGAAATTGTTACAATGAACAGATCGGACTCAAATGCAAAGGCTCTAAAAAACAAACAATTTATTAAGCAAAGAACACAGATAAGGCTGGCGAGGAACTCAAGGGCAGGAACTAGGACGGCGAGGGAACGCAGGGGCAGGAGCTAGGACGGCGAGGGAACGCAGGAGCTAGGACGGCGAGGGACCTCGGGGGCAGGAGCTAGGACGGCGAGGGACCTCGGGGGCAGGAGCTAGGACGGCGAGGGACCTCGGGGAAACCGGGGCCGAAGGTCCGACGAGGAGGCACTGGAGAAGGGAAGCAAAGGACCGAAGAGGAGCTGGCTGGACGCGGAGATGGAGGTCGGGTGAAGCAGGGTGCCGTGGGAGGAGGACTGGATGACGAGGCCAGCTGACTGGATCTGGAGACTTGGAAGTGGTAACTGCAAAATGAACACAAAGAAGGGTAAGGCAGGAAAACACACAGGGAGAGGTAAATGCAAAATGATTTTCTTTTAGAAAGTGTATGCGAGCGTCACCGATGAGCAGACACGACGATTCAGCGGAGGTGGTCTGTTGAGTCGGGGTTGAAGTACTGTGCTTAATTGTAGATGGCTGGCAGGTGTGCGTGGCTGGAGAGCGGTGATGGTGATTGCAGCAGGTGTGTCTCGTCAGCTGGCAGGCAATAGACAGGAGGAGGAGGGAAAGCAAAGGAGACACAGAGAGTGAGGCAAAGCCGACAGAAAAAAAAACAGCAGCTAGGGAAAAATAAACAAAAACTCACAGCCAGCCGACCCCAACCATCACAGAAATCACTTTAATAAAAGAGAACTTACTATACACACTGATAAAAGTCAGGGTTTCAATCTGGTTACAACTAATGAAGGACAAGTTAAAAAGATAATCTGTTCTTTAAAGAATTCTAAAAGTAGAGATGCTTTTCACATGGACAGTGTGTGTGTGTGTAGTGGATGGGATGGGGAGATGTTGTTTGTATGTTTTTTATCGTGCCCTGCCATGTGAATGCAGATGGAAATTAGCCTGAGGCTAACTCTGGTACAATGCATCAAATGGTAACATTTATGTTTAAAATTGTACATGGTCCCTAATAAATAAAATAAACAAAAAACAAAAAAACAACAACTGCTGTGGTTGCAAAAGTGAAATAAAAGCTCAGGAGGCTGATGAAAACAAGGAAGAAGAGGGAAGAAAAAGCATGATGTGAGTAATTAGTTGCAGTAGAGTGAGTAGGAGGGAGAGACTTGCGAATTAATGTATTCTCGGCTGTGAGCATAGGCATACTGTAGTTCTCATAGTTCTGGTACCCACAGCTGCTGAATTTTAGCTACATCCAAAAATTGCACTAGTGTGTTATAGTATACAGCCAACAGCAGAGTCCATTCCAGAAACCTTCCCAACATGATTTCCCCCTGCGGTGCATATCTTTGCAGTTCATCCTGGGACCCTTGAATCAGCTTTCAGTCAGTTCCATCACTAAACCTTAACAATTAATTGAAACTACTTTAATGCATGTTTACATATCTATTCATTTCAGTGTTCCAGGATTTTAAGCTTAAGCAACATCTACGAAGCCAATTAGCTTTTAAAAAGGCTAATGAGTTGTTTTCAGTTGCAGTTAAGCCTCAGCTGTTAGTGACATCCACCAAGGGGACTGAGCTCTGGTGCGGCAGCCAAACAGGCAACGGTGTGTATCAGGGGCTGCGTGGTCAGACAGACAGTACTCGTCTTCAGAGGCTCCAAACTGGGATGTCTGGCTGCTTCTCAGCCCAGAGGCCAGAACTCACCAATCCCCTTGTGACTCAGATATCTCCTCTCAGCTTGTCCACTTGCACTACAAAACCACATTCTGCTGTTGTTTTTGGCAATAGCACACCCACATTAGCAAATAGGATCTTTCTCAGCCTGACCTGCCCTACACCAACACCACCCAAAGCAGTTGAGATAGACACCATGGAGTTAAAAGGAAGATATGATGCACCGACAAACTTGCATCACTCCCGACAGAACTTTTAATAACAATAGTTTACAAAGGGCAAAAGCACTTAAAATGAATAAATAAATATACACATCAATCAAATATGCATACCCATAAATGCACAACATAGTGATAGTGAAAAAAGAGAAATGGACCAGCACTAAAGGACAGAAAAAAATCACGATTCAATAACGACATGGAGTTAACAGGCAGACAATGAGAAAGACGATAATAAGATAGCATCACATCAAAGCAAGTCTATAAAAGTTTGTTTTAAGAAGTGACTTAAAAGAAGTCACTGATTCGGCGACCCTTATCTCTTCAGGTAGGTCGTTCCAATCACCTCTGGTTTTAAGCCTCGACCTTGGAACGGTTAAAGATATAGTCTTGAGCTAGTGCTTGACAAGCTTTAAAAGTAATCAGTAAAATTAAATAATTTTATTTAAAATAAATTCTAAAACGGACAAGGAGCCAGTGAAGTGAAGCTAGGTTGGAGAGATGTGATGCGGTCTGTTAAAACCGAAGAGAAGAAGGTTAGAACCTCTCCTCAGCTGCTTTAATGTTGATTTGAGTGTAAAACCATGCCGCTTGCCATGAGAAGACCTTTGCACTCAACTAGGCTGTAAATGTTTACTGAGCTCATGCAGCTCACAGCTACAGCTGTGCACACTCTCTCACTCGCACACACACACACACACACACACACACACACACACACACACACACACACACACACACACACACAACATAACAATTTAATTATGGGATGGAAACAACAAGCAGTTGCAGATGAGTTTATTACTCATGCTGCCTTATTGGTGATTTATCAGTGTTTGACGTAACAACCCAGAAAAGCTGCACAGGCGAGTTCCATTCTGCACCTGGCTGTTAAAGTAGGGAGGGAGTTGCTTTGTTTATGTGACATTAAAATCAGATTGATTTTCCTCTGTATAGCTTGTGTTAACCTATTGGGGTTTTATGTCCATAAGTTTAATTCACTTAGACTCCCCGCACATCAAAATTATATTTGTACTTGTCCAACACTGTTGTTGACATTCAGCTGCAAAATGCCCTGTTGTCCTCTTTAATACAATGTCCTTTAGCATCTATATTTTAAAGTTGAACTGCAATACATCATATAAATACAGTATATTTAATATTTGTTTTGATTGTTTTACATTTAATCTATGTTTCTGCAGTGACAGCATCCTCTGCTGTATATTAATGTTTTCCAGGGAGCTTGATTTTTTGGTGCCACTGACAATGTGGGTTCTAGTAATTTAATATGTGCAGACACTAAACTTACTTTGTTATATCACTTTAATTCCAACAGATTACCAGCCAGAAGGTCCACATTAGTAGCTGTTGCTTAGTCCCCTTTATTATTCCAGCACTCCCTTCGTTATTCTGTGAGAGAGTTTTCACTGTCTGGTCATTTGCCATCACCACACCTGTACACATGAGTAAAAGACGGCAAATGCTAGCTACAGTACACCCCCTTCTTTGTATAATGCAGCACAACAGTGACAGGTGAATTCACAAAAGGATTGTGCCATTTTTTTAGATGCTAAACCTGCACAAATAAGACAAAAGAAATTGCGTAATTCTCAAAGCACCCACAAAGTGTGGCTGTGCTGCCAAGCAAATAGTGTCTCAGTGCTCCTGTGCTATTTGCACGTTTAAATTAGCTAATATACATACAGTACATTTTGTGCAAAATTGGCCACTTTCTAACAGTCATATGCAGTTACAATGACATTCTTAGCATCTTCAGAGTGTTGGTGGTAATGAAGGGCATTTATAACAACAACAGCACTAACAGACTGGCATATTATATCCCAAAAGTGGTTTCTCTCTGTCACGTTTAAAATCCCTGCCTGAGGTTTTGAGGATTGCCTTTGTAACTTGTCGGACAGGACCTGTAGCTCGCGGTCTGAAAATTTAATTTTTCTTTTTCACTCTGCCGTTGTTCTGCCTACTGTGTTTTTGGTGCAAGGGCAACATTTATACTTTGCCACATGGATAACTGCAATAAGAAAAAAGGGCAAATTGCACTCAGCTGAAATTCATGGTGCTATCAGCGGCCACAATCCATTCTTTGTGAATTAGTCCATGAGTGTGCAGGAGCTGCCAATCAACAGGTCTGCAAAAAACATGAACAAAAAGTCAAGTCAGAATCATTGCTACACGATCTTTTCGTATCAATGTTTGTAGGCTATACAGTATGATGTTCCTAGTCACTAGCCTACCATTAAAGTTGTCAGTGCATCTCTCTCAACTGATGACATGGGAAACACCTTTCCGCAGGTTCAAGGCTTGACACAAATATAAATAAAATAAAGCAATAAATAGTACGCAAACAGCTGTATTATTGTTATAGTTTATATTTCCTTACACAAAAAGTAGGTAGAATCCAAATTCCAGCTTGACCTTGATTTACAGTTCTTGTTATTATGATAAAATATGAAGGTGTTATTTCAATTGACCACATGGTCCAATAAGAGCTAGTATACAAGAGATGCCAGAAACATGACACACAAGGCTGGTGGTAATGTTCTGTAGTTGCAGTGGACAATCTATAATAATGAAAAAAGTACAGATGTGAAGGATTCTTTCTAAACATTACCTCTCCTCTGGTCTCTCAGAAGTGGCTTTATTGCGATAAGCTTGGTGTTTACTCGAGACATCAAGGGTGGCATCCCTTTGTTTAGGTTTAGAAGCAGGTTAAGGAGTGTCTCTGTACTGCACCTTGATAGCTGAAGTAACAAAGACTGCCTAAAGACACAACGAAATAACATTTTCAAAAGACAAAGAGCAGACAGACAGGGTCGAAGAGCGGGCAGCCCCCCAATCTAAAATCACAGGATTCAAGCGTCTCTTCTCCTACTGTGAGTTACAGTTGCATGCTTTGTCATCGGCACACTTCCCTGCTTTGAGGGATATGTGAGTAAGCAAACAGCAAAAAGTCACACTGTGTTTATTTCTGGGTTTAACCAACATCATCTAACCCAAACAGCCCCTAACTACATTTTTGTATTGCTGCTATATCCTCAGTCTCAGCTCGCAGCTTTAAATTCAACAGCCTCTGTTGAATCTTCCAGTCAATAATCTGAAACAGATCTCCTCTCCTCTTTTTTGTTTTTGATGAGAATTTTATGGTCTGTTTGTCATTCTCAGTCTGTTGTCACTCAATTTGTACCTTCCTGGTGGGCTGCAACGTTGTGATTGTCAGATCTGCTGCTATTGGTGGGAATATGTGGGTGTATTTATATTTATATATTGGGAGCTTGGTGTGCCTCTCAGCAGTGTAGAGTGTGTTATCTAGAGGGTGTGACACTCCTGTCAGAACACATTACATTAAGTGTGACGTCTACTGAAGAAACGAGGCCAAAGATTTTAGATATGCAGAGCATGCCTTTATGAGGCAACAAACCTACTGTCATAGATTCATATACTGTACTACAATATCTACCCATCTATCCAAATCTTATCTATCTAGTCGGTTTGACTATTTTTGTGTACTTTGAGTCCGCCACTGTTTTGAATGGTGTGGAGTTTGTAGTTCTCATAAGAGGAAATGTTATTGCTGCAGCATGCAATGACATTGAAGACAATTGTGTTTTACCAACTTTGTGGCAACAATTTTGCGGTAGACCCTTACCCTACTGAATCAATATGCCAGTGCCTCTATGCACAAAGAAAACATATTTAATGTATAATAATATAATATTTTTTCCCAGTTTGCTGTGGAAAAACTTGACTGTCCTGCACAGAGCCCTGGCCTCAACCCCATCCAACACCTTTGGGATGAACTGGAAGGTCAGATGCAAGCCTTACCCTATCATACCCAGCATCTCTTGTGGCTGAATGGGTTTGCTTCCATTTCTGCAGCCAGGTTCAGAAATCTGGTGGGGAGAGACTTTTCAGAAGAGTGGACGCTCTGTTCAAAAATCAGAAATTGGTATAATGTTTGTGTGTCCACCGACTGTTTAGCCATGTAGTGCCTGAATTTAGGTTCAAATTCCATTGTGAAAAAGCAGAAATTTAAATTTGAAAATGTAGACCTTAATACGGTCTTCAAGAACCAATATACTGATCAGAGTACATTATCTGAACCATAGTTGTTTACTAAATTATTCAATGGACAAAATGTAATCAGCAACTTTTTGATAATCATTGAATCATCAGTAGATTTCAAGCTAAAATGCCCAAACAATTGCTGGTTCCATTTTATAAAGGATTAATAGTTTTACAGTATATGTCTTTTGTGATGTGAAACTCAATATATTTTGGTGTTATTTGGGGAAAACAAACAATTTGAACACACCACCTTGAGTTTAGGGAAATTTCAGGAGGTTTTAAGGTTTTTTTAAGCTTAACGATGAATCAAGAAAATAACCAGCTTATTAATTGATTTTTGATAATTGAATTATCTGAATGCAGGCGTTGGCATCATCCAGTGCGCAGCAGACCAATGAATTGAACTCTGCATGTGCTCATGTAAAATATTCCGGTCTGTCGAAGCTGTCGTTTTACTTTAAGGAAGTCTTAAAATAGTCACCAGTCTCAGGGCTCATCATTATCATCTCTCCCCTCACTGACTCTCTGAGCTGTTTCCCTCTCGCCTTCTGTCCCTCCTCCCACCATCCCAGTCAATCAGTCTGGCATTATTATCCCCCTCCATTTCCCTGACATTTTATTTATTCATACCCTGCTGTACAATGTTTTCTGTTTAGCCTTTTATTATTCAAGCAGATCGAAGCAGATGTTTGTTTAAAAAAAAAAAAAGAAAAAAAGATCAGTCAATCCACTCTGTGCCAGTGCGGTGTGCATCTGTTTGAGTGTCACTTTTCTGTGTATTAAACCAGGTGATAGGGAAAGAAAGATGTGCATGTCAATGCCATGGCAGCTTGCAAATATGAAATAAATCATCGTCCGGTTTTACCATACCATGAGCGCTGCAGCTACGAATCTGTGACAGTGATTTATTTTTCTCTCTCTTTTTTGAAGCTGTCATAGTTTCAGAGTGGAGTCTATATTACAAAGTAAAGTGGAAAAAAGGGAGGAACGAGTGAGAAAGAGATTCTTTGACTAAAAGAGGCAACCGAGTTGGAACTGCCTTGACACTACTTGTCATCCGATTGAAAGCTTTTGATGTGAAGAAAACAGAATGGTAGAAAAAATATCTCCTGGCTAGACCAAAGCCATGGGCTTCCTTTGAAGCGTCTCTGATGCTTTTCAAATTTTTTCCACACCCGTGTGCATGTGTGTGTGATGCCGATATACTCATTCTGTGTGTGTGCAGGTGATGATACATACATTCGCCCAGCTTGCACTTTTACACTTGGGTTGTGTGAGTAGTTTTGGATGGAAAAGCGGGAGGCGGGGGGCTGATGAACACTCCAATATTCCCATCAGGTACAACGAAGGATGTGGATTGAGGTCACATTGAACACAACTGCAGCAGAAACATCAAAGGCCCTTCTGGCTTCATACGGTAGAGTGCTTACAGTAGTTACGCCCCAACATGTAACCACATAGCAGCATGGCAACCGCTGATCTCTAGGGAGGTCTATGTATTCTGTATGTGTGTTTGTCATGTTTTTGGTCATATCATGCAGCCCTAATTTGAACCATGCATTTTCTTGGAGAACCTTCTTATCTCTTTCTTTTCCATGTCTGTTGAAACTCGTTCTTGCCTACCTTATCTGGTGCTGCGGTGTTTCTGAAGAAAAAACTCTTTGGGGCTACAGTATACTGACTGATGATGGCAAAAGCAATAACGAATGTAAGCAAATGTAGGTAGTCTATATCACTGAAGTCATTGGGCCCTATTTTAACGATCTGAAACGCAAGTATCAAACGCCAAACACAAGTAGCTTTGTGGGTGGATCTCGGGCGCTGTTGCTATTATACCGGCGGGATAAATGACTCTTGCGCCTGATGCAAATTTAAAATGGGTTGGTCTGAAGTAGCTACATTACTCATGGGTGTGGTTTGGGCGTAACATGCAATATACCAATCAGAGCGTTATCTCACATTCCCTTTAAAAGCAGGCGCGCTTGTTCCATGGCGGATTGCTATTATAATATAATAGGATTTGCTAGGCGCACGCTCTTATTACATCCATGGGTGCACGCCAGGAGCGGTTCACAACCGAGGAGACCGACGTTTGCTATTGATTTTTCTTTTTGACAAAATGTAAATAAAGAAATGTCACAAAAACATACTTTCCGATGTTTTGGGCTCACTCTCACTGAATCACGAGGTTATGAATGCATGGTGGTATTTTTGCAATGTAGTCTAACATTAGACCAAGATTACCTCAGTATAGACGATGCAGCTCTGTCTCTCCTCTCCCATGCTGCTGCTGGGGCATTTGGGTTAAGTGGTGTCGGCACATGCAGTTCACATCACATCTCCTTAAGTCCTCTAATATTTCCTCATTTATGTCATCAACACATCCATGATTCATGGAAATGTTGTGTAAAACAAGGTCATATTTTTCCTTGTATTTATGTATGGTTTGCAAAAATGAGAGATGAGAGAAGCAAAGTGTATGCGCGGTGTGCACACTCTACATTACGGCCAAGCATGCGCCCTTAAAATAGCATCTGAATAACGCGCCACTGACTTTAGACTAGGTTTTTCCTGGTCTGTGGCAGAACTGTTTTCTGAAACTGCAAAATAGCACTAGGGAACGTTTGTGTTGGAACACGCCTCCTCTTTTTGCTGAACTGCCCCCCGAGAGCGCAAGTTCATTCCCTAATTTACCGACGCGAGTCTGTGGAGGGAAAAGTCTGCTGTGCATCGGGTGCAAAATAGGAATGATACATGCGTCGGTGTACAAAGTCAATTACGCTGGGTGCAAGATAGGGCCCATTATCTTGATATGAATAATAATCAATCAATATATATTACAATATGGAAAATATGCCAAGTCATACATGGCCAAAAGTATGGAAACATGTGAACATTATACCCATGTGTGATTGTTGAATAGCTCATTCCTAAACCGGCTGCTGTAACAGCCTGCACTCCACGCTTTCCACCAGATTACTGAACCTGGCTGCAGGGGTTAGCTCCCATTCAGCCACAAGAGCATTAGTGAGGTCAGCGCCTGATGTTAGGTGATAAGGTCGGCTCGCCGTCATGTTCCAGTTCATCCCAAAGGTGTTGGATGGGGTTTAGGTCAGGGCTCTTTGCAAGTCAGTCAAGATCTTCCACACTAAACTGAAAAAAACAATATTTCTTTATAGACCAGGATTTGTGCACAAGCAGGCCTTGTCACATTGAATCTTGACTATTAAAGGTGCTGTAGGTAGGATTGCGAAGATCCAGGACTTAGCCAAACAATTCGAACATCGACAACTTCTCAGCCCCTCCTCCCTTTCCGCTGAAGCCCAAAACGGTCTCCTAAGCCCCTCTCCCCACAAGGGAGAATGAATGTGTGTGCTTGAGCAGTGATTGACACGCAGTTAGACACCCCCCGGTCCTGATTGGTGCATCTGAACAGGGAGCTGTGGATTTTTGCAAATCACACTACAGGCTGTAGGTGGTGCCAGAGGAGCTGGATTTTTTAATTACCTGCTTCATGCAGTTCTCCTCGAACATAGGGTCACTTTCAGCAAATCGGTTCCGACATTAGGGACATTGACAAATGTGTGTCTCTCCTTTCTTATTAGTAAAGAGCAGTAAACACAACATCCATCTACCAGCTTCTTTATTTAAGCCAACTGTGACCTTCGCTTTCGCCGGATAAAATGAAAAATGTCACTGCATTACAAGGCATCACTTTGTAACACTGCTGTACAACTACCAGTGTTTTTGATGTCTCAACAATTCCAACAGATTGATACGTCTATTCTCATCCCCTGTCTCTTATCACGTGTCAGACAGAGGAAGAGCAGCAGAGAATTAGAGACGCAGACATTTGATGGAGAAACTGTCTTAAGAATCTGGCCTGCTTCTGACTTCTTGAGAATTGAGGCTATTAGCTTTACAATCTCATCTCCTTAAAGGGTTTCAAGCTTGCTTCCTTTTGAAGGGAGTTGTTTGTGTCGGCAAAACGCTGAGTGATCAGCAGGGCGGATAAACCCGAATACTCCCAGATTGACGAATCAGCACACTGAAAGTAGGCGGGGTAATCTTGACTTTTTATATACGGTACTTTGGCTCAGATTGTCATATCTGTTATTCTCCCTTTCTTGTTTAAATGAGTTTGTGTGTGTGTGTGTGTGTGTGTGTGTGTGTGTGTGTGTGTGTGTGTGTGTGTGTGTGTGTGTGTGTGTGTGTGTGTGTGTGTGTGTGTGTGCAAAGGTTGTCCCCCAGCAGGCCTGTTAAGCCATTATCAGTCCTGTCTGGGCTTTTATGTTTGCCCACAGAACACGACCGGCATTCCTCCGGGACAAAACTGCTGACTGCCACAAGCTCACAACCTCAACCTAAAAGCTTATCGGCCTCACTCTTCAGGCAGGGATTATGCAAAGCGGAGACTCAGGTGAAGCATCAAACAGGCCTGGAGTTTTAATGGACTACTGTGTTTTCACACATCACATCTGACCTTAGCGTGTGTGCAGTGTGTTGGCAAAATACAATTTCCATGATTCTACAATGCCTTGATTTGCAGGAACAGTGTAATATGTATTTAGCTGTACACATTTTCAGGTTTCTTCTCACCTTTTTTTTTTTTTTTTTTTTTTTTTTACAGTGTAGAAGATAATGAATTTGTATCAGGTCCGAGCTACCATTGAGGATGTATTCAGTACTTATTTCTGGATATTTGAGGGTTTTAAGGACTAGTGGAGGAGTTTGTACAATTACATATAAATGAAAGAAATTCGGTTTTGTGGCTGTTTCTGAAATTATTTGGTGTGAAGGGTTTTAGTTTTTCTCCACACAAATTATAATCCTCCCAGTGTCGAGATTTGTTGCCAGCTTGTACTGTAGACCATCATGCAAGGGAGATAACAATTGTTTATTTATTTTTTTTTTTTTTGGGGGGGGGGTTCGACACTCTCCAATTGCCCTACCAGTTCTTTATATCTTTGTTCGTTCACATACACATATGAACATGAAAATCAAAAATAAAACCAAGAAAATCAAATATATGGTATACAAGCACCTCAAAAACAAAGAATAAGATAAAAGGGGAGTTTAAAGACTTTGAGTTGGTAAAACCGGATGACAGTATCACCACTTTTTAAATGCACTCTTAGTTAAAACTGCTACTTTACCCGGCCTTAGATGGCACCAGAAATAAGGGATCACTGTGAAAGATCTGTCGTGTTTAAAACTGCATAAGATAATTGAATTGAAGATTGACGCGGTTCTCACATCAGCCACAAGTCACTGAACTTTCCGAGCTCACTCTCGCCGCTTGCCTCATTAAAATGTTACAAGCTAACGCTCAGTGATGTCTCACATTCTGTCACCATCCTACAAATACAATAATATTAGGTCATGCAACGCTGCCACGACACAATGTAGTCTCTCTAGCACTATAATCATTTTACAGAAAACATACCAACATAATTGCAAGTCATATAGAAATATGTCACACCATCTGTTTTCTGTTACCTATGCAATCAAGCACTGAGTGAAACTCATGAATAAAGAGATGAGTAGATTTACAGGTTAATTAAATAGTTGGTTAATTGGTTATTCACGTTGTGTTTGTGGCTGCAACTGCCATGGTATGGTGCATTGTGATTCCAACTGGAATGAAATGTGCTATATAAATAAAGTTTTGCTTGCTAGTCTGAGTTATTCTGGACCTGAACACAGTGGGGTTAGGTGAGGAGTAGTGCTGAATTTTTTTAAAGTAAAGAATATACCCTGAGTGCCCCACTGTTTCAGCTCCAGCCAGAATCCATCCCCTGCCACTGGACTTCTTTTCTCAAGCCAGCGTTCTCTTATCCCTGCCTGAACTGTGAAGACTCTGATTTAACAAAGTGTACTTCTGAAACTCCCCCTTTGTCTGAAATTCCCATATTTTTTGTATTGTTTTTAGAAAATTCTCCTCTTTAATCTCCACTCAAAGGATAAGACAATCCCTCCTAATCAAGGCTCTACACATTTCACACAGTCTCATCCGTGTCAGGAGATTCTCCTCAGCTCCCCCTCTCCAAACCTCACACATTTCTACAACCAAAAGCCATGACACGCTCCTGTTATTATTCAATCCAGCCGATTCCGTTACCCGTTTTATCTCTGCGTACGAGCACAGGAATGTTAAATCCAAGTCAGGGTAAATCAAGGTCTCTATTTGGTTGTTGTTTCCAACACTGGCATGTAGAAATGTTGATTAATGAAGTGCATGTAGGGACGGCTTCTGATCCCGTTTAATGGGGAGATGGGCTTCATAGTGACTCAATTATTGTTACGAGGTAGCTTTGCAACAGTAATATAGAAAATGGTAAAATGTAAAATTGGGCCTGCTAGGATGGTGAAAACTGGTACAGTTGGTAGTGTACAGCAAATACACCTGTGATTAGTTTGTTGTGTCATTACTATAGAGGAAGGAAGTTCAAGTTGAAAGCTGCAGCAGTGAACGTTAATCCCAAATGGCTTCGCAACAACAACAGAAAAATGTTAAGAGAGCAAGGGATGTTTCCTACTGCCTCACTCCAGGCTGAAACAATCAGTTTCACAAGACGAAGGCAGCTGGTCTAAATATACAGACCTGCCTGCGATGCAGCCTCCAGATGCTGGTTCAGGTCCAAGTCCAGGTCTACCCACACATTTAGTTTAAGGAGTTTTAAACTCAGCCTCTCAGGCAGTAATTACACAGAGGCTGTGCACCGCCTCCACCAGGCTCTACCAGTCAAATGCTGATGTTTAAGTAAGAACTCCACCAGTTGCAAAAAGAAGTCAGATTGTATTGAAAGCAATGAGAAAATGACCAAACCTCTCACTTGATTTATTACCTCAGTAAATGTTTTCCTGATGAGGAATTGCAATCGCTAGTTTCAAGTCTTCTTCAATACAGAACAGAGATGTATAGTAACGAAGTAGAACTACTTCACTACTGTACTTAAGTACTAAAAAGCTATATCTGTACTCTACTGGAATATTATTTTTTTCTCCTACTTCCACTTTTACTTGAGTACATATTTTCGATAGAGTTTAATACTTTTACTCCGATACATTTTTTATGTGCTGCATCGTTACTCATTACTGTTGTGAATTCGTCATGCTACGGAGATTGTAGGTTACAGTGTGTGTAGTTATGGCTACATTAGTTACATAAGAAATCCCCAAGATCGCTTCGTGTTTCTTTTCATTACGGTTGCCTGTTCAGAAGTCAGAGACAATGTAAGTTTGTACTCTTATATTTAGCTAGTGTTAAGCTATTCCTGAGTTGTTTCAATCTGCAATGAGTACTGAATGTTAACCGTTTTACCCTGTATGTGAAGCTGCTAGTTTAGCTGTATTTTGCTAGCTTGCTAATGTTCCACTGTTCATCACACATGTTAATAGCTAGTGTGTGATAGTTTTTTTTAGGGCTTTAATCATTATTGTGCTGGAGAGGATGTTCATAATATATTTAATATTTGTTAATTCCTTTGGTAACAACCAAAGGAATTGTGGGTGTCCTTTCGGCTAAACATTTGACATAATATAAACAATATGATATTCAAACTTTTGACTGCTTTCTTTAATAACTAAATAACACAGTACTTGTACTTTTACTTTCAGTACTTGAGTAGTAAATTTTAAAATAAACTACTTGCAATACTTAAGTATAAAAATGTTTGAATACTTTAGTACTTCTACTTAAGTATGGTGCTTAAAGAGCACTTCAACTTCTACTCAAGTCACTTTTTTGATAGAGCACTTGTACTTTTACTCAAGTATGGGTCCCTACTACTTTATACGTCTGATACAGAATGTTTATTTTGTAAATGATGGTCCCATGTAGAGTAAAATAGACGATAAAGCAGGGCACGTTGTTATTGACGAGTTGCTGGTTGTCCGTCAGATCCACCCCTCACTCTTACCTAGCTCCACCCTCTCGTCAAAATATTGTCATACATACATGCCAGATTCGAGGGTTCAAAACGGTAGTCCACAAACCATTGGGTCACGTCACGGTGGCTACGTCCACTTCTTTATACAGTCTATGGATCGGACCTAGGACCTGGGACCCGAGTTGGGCAAGGTCCAAATACAAATTATATTCAGTGTAATCTAAATTGATGGGGTCAGGTTGGATTGTGACAGGTTAAAATAAAAACTGCACATTTCATGAAGGTTATAATTAATGATATGTTACATTTAGTTTTATGCAACTGGATGCAGAAAAAAAAGAAATAAGGTAGAGGGGGGGATGTTAGAATCCAAAAGTAACGATCAAGTTGTTGTGATTGTGTGAAAAGTCTGTCGGCATCTCTCTTAAGAGCGTCTCAGAGTTTGTCTTTGTGCGTCAGCAGTCACTGCATTTTGATAAATGATTTAGGACAAAAGCTGAACTATTGACAGCTTCAGAATAACAAGACTGAACTGAAGCACAAAACGGAAAACACCAGAACAAAAAGTAACAAAAGTACATGACAAAACAGCAACAAATGTTGAGTTACTGAGTCGCTGCGGACGACGCTGTCAAAATTCAGTATGTAGGTCATATCAGGACAAGACTGCTTCCCTTCTCCCTCCTGTTTTGTGTCTGAATAGTATATGGGTTTCTTTATTTTACCAAGTAAAGAATAAGTTGTTACTTAGCATTGATTCTATTTCAGTTTGGATTATTGCATCCATACAGCTCGGCCTGGTGTTAATACTTCTGCTACTGAAATCAATAAGAGTTAAGAAAAGTATTCAGTAAAAACATTTTCTCATAACTTCACAACATGTACGTCCAGTGTGAATTTATTCAGAAAGGTTTCCCAGTAGAAAAAGATGTGTAAACTGTGAACAGACCTCCTCCTGGGCTCTGTGAGGGAGGCAAGAACTCAGCCCTCATGTGTTTCCATTCTTTTTCCTGCTGCCTTCCAGCTAGAATCATGTAGCTCTCGCTTTCTTCTGATATATATCGCAGAGGTTTCTCTACTCTTAACCTCCTCCGCTGCATAAAAGATTGGAACAGCATTATTATGGCTTATATTATACCTCAAGATAGTAGCATGTGTACAGTATCAACAGATATCGATTATGCAGCCAACCACCTTCCATGTTCCCCTGGATGTCTGTAATAGTCTGCCATTTTTTCAGTTCCATCAAATCCCTTATTCCTCATGGATTTAGCTTTCAGCATTTGGAACAAAAGGCCAAGATAACGTAAAGATGTGACAAAAATCTTTACTTTTTGTTGGCTGTCAAAGAAGAAGTGGTTTTTAGTGGCAGCCTTTTAATTGCTCACTAACTAAAAAAGAAATGAGCAGCAGAAGCTACGACATGTTGACTACATACAGTATGTGTCACATAAACCCAAAAGAAAATAAGGTGTAGCCTACTTTTTTCATAAGCTACTTGGAGGCCCGAATACAGTGCAATACTATTGAGTTGATAGGCTTACATTATTGATACAAATTAAATGAACTTTTAACTGAGTAGATTCCAACAACAATTTTGAGGTGATATAATAACTAGATTGTTTCATTGGAGGATATTCATTACTCTGGTGGCCTTGTTGAACTACAAAAACACACATCCACTTGCGATACAGAAAGTTACGGGTCTGTGTTTTTTTCAACTCACAAATAAACTTTGCAGAGAGTGTCATTTGGGTCTTTTTGACAAGTTACTTACAGCAAAGTTTTAGCTGAAATCATCCGCCGTTAGCATTACAGTCAGATCCACCGAAAATGAGAAGCCTGCTTAACATGAATGGTTTTGCACACAGCTAATACAATATAGAGCAGGAGGTTTCAAAGCTATGCATGTTAAAAGTATGCCGAATCAGGGTGCGCACTGCAGAAGATCCAGGGGAGCTTGCCTTGTCTTAATAAGACATGGGCTCCTCTGAAAATGTATGCTATTTTTGCTGTCATCATCAAAACTTTCTTAGTCCCACTAAGTCTGCATGCCGAATTGCCATTATTAATTTCTTGGTTTTGCAGTCATTCATGTTAAAAAAGAAAACAAGGAAAGACATTTTGGATTTACTAAAAGATCTAAGCCAATCGACTCAGCCAGAGCCAGAGGCATCTTCTACCGCAAATGTTAGCTGTGCTGTATTAGCTATTATCATTTCCTCTTTGCAAAGTAACCATGAATGTCCAGACAGCTATTACTGGATTACTTTGATTCTGAAGAAACCTAAGAAACGTCATGATTCTTGTTATAAGGAGCGTCTCTTTCCTATGATTTCCAAGCAGATTTATGGACATCTATTTATGAGCAAAAACTGATATGTTGATATGCTTGGAAAGTTGAAGTCATGCTGCATCTAAAAACATTATATTATCGTTATGACTCAGAGAATGAGTCTGATTGTTGATGCAAATTTCAGCAATATGGCGCTAAGTGTTCAGCAAATCAGCAGCCCAAAGTACAATAACTCATTTCCTATACTATGTTTTTTTGTGCTGTTAAAAGCTGTAAATTGAAAGCTCAAACAGTAGCCTGCAATGTAAAAGTTGTGATGTTTCTTCACAAAGGATTTGGTGATAATAGCAGTACAAAAGACAAAAACGATTCCCAAGGCCAAGTCCGTCCAAATGAGCAGCAGGTACTGTAAGATGGGAGAGCATGGTTTTCTTATTTTCCTGCTGCCAGCATTTTCGTACTGTTTCAGGCTGTGTGCCCGGTTGTTTTCTGTTGGGAAAGAAAGCTCTGTTTGTTTCCACTGAGAGGATGCTGGCAGTAATACCAGTCGTCACAGTGTCCCACAAATATTTGATGTTGGTCCAAGGAGGGCAGTAGTTATACGTATGCAGAAATATACAGTAGTAGAGTTAAATTATTGAACTGGGAGTGTTGTTTGTAGCCCTTTCTTTGCCCTCTTATTTTTACAGCACTTTAATTACAAAGCTATTTCTGCCATTAATTGTAGTTAACTTTAGACTCTACTTCATGCACAATAAAACAGGTAATTAGCTTTGACAGATATTTTCTCATTTGTGTATATTTCAAAAGCCACTGTCTGTATCTAATGCTCTGCGTTTACATGCACAAACCAGTTTTTGCCCTCATTCCAAAAAAGACAATATTCTTGCAAAGCTGTTTACATGGCTCAAAAAAATGTAATATTCCACTAATATTTCTGTCGACATGCAACTGTCAAAATAGATTTTATAGATAGAAGTTTTCCACCGGTGGCGGACTTATTTGACCAGCACAGCTTCCAAAATCCTGTTGGTATCCAAGTTTTGTATGTAGGTGTGTTTCTCCTTCTGACCAGAAACGGGGCTTTTCTTTTGGGCATGCATTTCTACATCAGCCTTGCAAACTGTTGGCTAGTTGGTTTGTGTATAATGCAAAGAACTGACCGTAAATAGGCAAGGAGCAGTCTGTCGGAAACTGTGGTAAAAACCAAATGCACTGTTTACATGTTCAAAGAATGCTCCTAAAACCTGAACAATCTCGGGATATTCCACATGCCTTAATCAGAAAATGCTACATTCAAAATAAATCCTAAATCGCAATATCCAAACCAAATATGCTGTTTACATGACCAATATCAAATTTGGAATATTGTCATATTATGAATAATAGTGGAACATTAGTGTGCATTAGGGCTGTCAAACGATAAATGTTTTTTAATCGCGATTAATCACTGAATTTCTATAGTAAATCGCAATTAATCACATATTTTATCACATGATTAAAATTCTATTATTTTGCATTTCAGAACTGTTTTTAAGTACATATTAACAATGGAAAGAAATTCTTAGCAGTGTATCTTGATTGGGAATCAAATGAATGCAAAGAAAGTTACTTAGTTGGCTTTAAGATTTGTATTTGTTTAGTATTTATTTACTGTAAACAAAAGAACAATGTGTGACTCTGTCATTATTGCACAATTCCTCCAAATACCTAACAAAAAATCCCTATCCTTACCAGAGTCAATATAGTGTTTAGTAACTCCTAAATAATGTCGATTACTCACTGACGTCCAGTGATCACCGGTTAATGAGACAGCGTTTGCAGCACCTTGCAGCTGTTCCAGTTTGGCTGCTTTCTCCGTGTCGTACAGGCTGTATGTGCGTGAAAACTACTGTCTCCCTCAACGGCAATGAGACGGGTCAGAACGTGCCAACCGTAGTACGTCTTTAAGACCCAAGTCCTCTACAATGCTGACAGGTCTGTTAGTTGCCACCCATTTCGCAAGAGCTGTAGTAATCTTTGGGGATTTGGTTTCATCCACAGGTCGGCAAGTCACACTCTCCAAAATACTGCTCTGCCTGAGTGGGTAGCATGCTAGCGGGTAGCATCAACCAGAGTCACGTTAATTAGCTCGTAGGTGGTAGCTCAAGCTTGACGTGCTTCGGTGATATTTTAATTTGGCTTTACACAATGTGCATATGACTTTCGACTTGTCTACGAGCCGTCCGGGAGTTTTGGAAAATAAAAAGCATCATTCAGAATTGTGTTGCTGCTGTCTCTCTCCATCATGCCTGCAGCCTGCAGCAGCAGGATGTGTTACGAGGAAGTGGCAGCTTGATGATAAGTAACGGTGCAGCAAAGGGTCAAAATAGTAGCCCGTTAGGCACGACGCGAAGCCGAGTGAAGTGTAAAATAAATTAATAAATTAATTGATTAAAAAAAATTAACGCGTTTTGCCCGGCCCTTAATCACATCGCGATTAATGCGTTAATGCTGACAGCCCTAGTGTGCATATAATATCAGTATGTGGGGGCTAATGCATAATAAAGGAGTCAAGCAGTCACACTCTAAGTTAAGAGAGGAAGGAGAAAAAATTTGCCCAGAAGCCACAATCTCTCAGTCTCAGAGGTTCAAAGAAGATTCTGTGGGAATAAGTTTCATTCCAAATTTCTTCATTACCACAATCTGGCTTTCTTGAAATTCATCAATCAATATTTAAAAACACAGATGGTTCAGTCCACAAAAACAGAGCTTTTTTTGTCTGAAAAAGTCTTAAAACTCATAATTCATTAGCAACCTAAAATGTGTTTTGCTTTTCTGCCAGCAGTCTTTTATTCATTCATTCCTTTTATAATTTTTTTTCTGAAATGGTGCATTTCTAATTTTAGAACCATGTCCGCGTTTTTAAATGGCAGCACTGAAACGAAAAAAAACTACAGTGGGCACTACAGTGTGTGTAGTTTCTGGACTGATAACTGATGATCACCTGTGTCAGAATAATCCACTGTCATGTATCAAAACACAACAGATCACTTTAAAACATTTTTAGGGCGAGGTTGCTTTCTTTTTACATTACATAAATTGAACTTGGATTACCTAAATAGCCACGTTGTTTTTCACAGTCAGTTAGTGATGATGTGGACAATCTGGAATTCATCAATCAAATATGTTGAGGTGATGGGCAGTAGCTTTATGACTCAAAGGATCATTTCAGTTTATTACACTTCAGATCTTATTTTTGTAGGTCTGGCCACCATTGCTATCAGTAAAAAAACACTCAGCATGGCCCAGGAGGCAAACTGGCACCTCTCTAGCTACCAGTACACACTCCGTACTTGGTCCGTACTGGTACTTGAACTGGCAAACCGCTTTTCATGCCAAGCCCCTACGGACTGAGCTTCAGCCTCCCCTGCACAGACCGAACTCTGGTTCCTCTTTAAACCATACTTGGTTATTCTATCGTAACCTATATAAACGAGGGCCAGAGTAACAAAAATAGTACCAAAGTAAAAATAAAATCCACAACACTATTTTCAAGTATAACCAATAGGAAAAAACAATGTAAAATCCTGAATCCTGTAACAGAGGGCGTGAACAGGAGCGTTGGCCTGAACATGAGCAGAAGCAATCTACGACCCCAGGGTCCATGGACAGTTGTCAAGAACTAGTATATGCATTTATAATTGACACAACAACAACAACAACATCAACACCAGAAAAAAAAAAAAAAAAAAACATAATAAAATAAATAATACAGATGGCTGGGTGATATTAACAGAATCAAATAGCATAAATGCATTTTTTTTAACCAAATATCTTAACAATACATGTATATACAGGTATATATCAATGTAATATGGTGGTATTTTGAGTGACTACTTTTATACTCAGACATTTAAAAAAAAGGAAAATCATTAATAATGCACATATGGGTATTAATTAACACAAATTGATAGAAATATCAATGTAGTCTTTAAGACCAAGAAAAGACAATATCATGACATGAAAATGACCAAGAAAAGTTGTAGTCTCATATCAAGACATTGATCAAATATTGATGCACGGGTCAGCTTGAATACTGCACTGCAATCAATGCTGCCTCTGTGAAGCCTACAGTATAATGTGTTTGTAAAGAATATTTCATGGAGGCATTGATTCAGCTCAATGGTAATTAATGAGACTGTAGTTTACTGTGGAGAGCCGATAGTTTTCACCGACTGATCATCAACACTTCCAGTGAACCTCCTCAATCTCACCGATGATGTCTGACCTTTGTTATGTGTCCTTGTGGTTGTAATTGGACCCCACCAGGAAAGAAAATCCTCCCCTCCAAAAACATTCATTAAAGCTGGACTACAAGAACAATTCCACTCAGAAATGTCATTGGGGATTAGGGCAGTTTTTACATCCTGTGTTCTGGGCAGCTGAGATCTCCTCTCCCCAACTGACAAAAGCGCACATCTAAACTCTGCACATCTAAACTCTGCACACACACACACACACACACACACACACACACACACACACACACACACACACACTCACACTCACACAGACTGGTGTCCCAGTGTAGAGGATAATGAATGGTATTTTGGGCCCTCAGGTTTTCCTGTCATCCCTTTTCATTCCTGTGTGTGTTGATGTCGATGACGGCTAGACCTCACGTCACGGCCATTTCTGCTTCAGCTAGGGGCCTCCTTTTTATGATGTAGGATCTGAAGGTGCTGGGTGTCAGATGCTAATCCAGCAGGACTAATAGCAGCCAGCTCTCCTCCCTCACTCTCACACACACACACACACACACACACACACACACACACACACAAACACACAAACACACAAACACACACACTCACCAGATTCTCCCTACGCCTCCCAGGGTCACTTACTTCTTTGGTTGCTGCTGCTCGCTGTGCTTTCCTGCTGTTAAGCCTCAGAAACGTGCCCTCCAGCTAGAGCCTCGGCTCAGCAGCTGGCTCCAACACAGATAGAGACAATCGATGGATAGATAGCCACGCTTTGCTTTCCTCTCTGTAGGTGCTGGATGGAACAGAGTCGGCTGTTTAGAATGTAATCTCACCAGGGGAGGAAGGATCTAATTGCAAGCCAATTTGAAAGCATGGCTGCACATATAAAGTTCTCAACTTTGAGCATCCATTTGCATGTTGATTTCCAAAATATATATAAGTATGTTACAGTATATACAGTATACATATTTATTTATTTTTTATTTTATTGGTTTACACATACCCAAATACTACAGTTCAATATACACATAATCAATAAAAGATATGATGGAGAGATGCAAAAAACCCTCAGAGGGGCTTAATCTGGGCACTCGCCAATGCATAATCAAATTAAGATAGAAAGAAACTAAAATACTGAAAAGAGAGAAAAAATATATATATATCTATGTGCAGTCTAGACTGATTCCTACCATTAACCTGTCTATATTTTCATGATCCATACCTAATTTTGGCATTGTATATATTTTGGATTTGCCCCTTATTTGTATCTTATTGTTATTGTTTGCTTAGGCTTTTATATTTGCACTCTTCCCACTTTGTATTGCAACTGCTGCACAGCAATTTCCCTCGGGATAAATAAAGTTGTATCTCTTATCTTATGAAGAAACAGAGTGGTTTGCACCAAATCAAATGACAGTAATTGAGGGAAACAAATTAAGGATTACCACAATTATACTATGTTCCCCCCATGGCTGAGTTGTTAGACCCTGTGTTGTAATGCAGACTGCTGTGGTACCATGAGTGTACCCTGATTAATTATCCATCTAATGGTTGAAACAGATACTTTCTCACCCTGACCTGCAAGGGCTCATACTAGTTAATCACCCCGATGGGATTGCAACAGTCATGAATCACACGGCTTCAAATCACATTTAACAATACAAATCCAACAAATGGATTCAATTAACTCGGGGGGGAGGGGGAGGGTGCAGTATGGCTGCCACATTCACATTATACATATAGTGCATTAATTATTTGGTTTTTCTTCTTTTCATTAATCTCCTGCTTGCTCTTTTCTGTTTCCTATTCTCTCTCTCTCTGTTTCATATTTATTATTTTCTCCAAACCTGCTGTACACATCGCTGGTTGTCTCTCTGATCGGCTCCCATACCCTCCTGCTGGTCCTCCACCTCTACTGTATGTCAGATTAGAGCATTATTATACCTCCTCTATACTCATATGATTTAGAGATAATTCATCATTGAAATAACATGCCACAGGCAACATGGTGACTTGGAGCCCAGCATTTCATACATGAGAGAGCAGAGGGTTTTAAAAACCCGAAATGCTAGTGGACCGATCGATCATTAAGGTCTTTAGTTTAGTCTTAGTTCCTGTGGTGTTTTGGGATGTATGAATTCTGCGGTGGCGCACTAGTCCTCTGTTCTTCTTAAAAAGGCTGACAACATCAACAGGGACCAGGGATGTGTGCCATGAAGAATTGATCTGTGTTGGACAGGAGATGAAAGAGGCAAGGCAGAAAGGAGCAGGAGAGACGACAGACTTTTAATTAAATTGGACCGATAAAGGGAAGATGAAAGGCTGTTAGAGAATAGGTGTTAAAATGGGTTTGACTGTTTGAATGCAGCAGCACTTTTCAATTGGAGTTATGAGGAAAGTAAGAGGACACTTGAGAGACTTGGAGATTTGGATATGTGTACCAACAGGCAAGCCCCAGAACAAGTATGAGTGTGTTTCAGTTTATAGCAAAACAATTCCAACTGAAATTAAACCCATCCCCCCATTTGATATAAAATTGGGATTCCAAAATTAATTGTGAATTTTTTCATAATTAAATTGGAATTATAAAGTACCTGTGTTGTTTCAGCAACACATTCTTCAAACTAAATAATAACATACAGTAAGTCTTTTGTCATGGCCTTTAAAAAATGACATATATGAGCCATATTTATCAGCAGTTGTTGAAAGTCATCCAAAACTATTAAAAGGGACTAATACAAAAAATATTCTTATAACTGTTTAATGATTTGCCACTCCTGTGGAAGATGTGGTAATGTTTATGTACTAAAATTACTTTAAGGTTAGGGAAAGAGCGTGGTCATGGTTAAAAGATTGAGTGTTGGTAGGAACCAGGATGCAAACCGTAGATTGGTAGATTAAACTACACTTAACTGGCTGACTAGCAATCTAAATTAGTGAGCGTGCTTTTCGCTTGTGCACATTTGTTGCCTCTCCCTAATTTATATTCAAGTCATGTTGTGATTTATTGTCACTCCTAGGAGGCTGCTGGTAAGATAAAATATTTCCATTGGTCAAAGTAAGTACGAATACATCAGAGCTGAGAACGATCAGTTGGTCGACCTAACTATTTCGAATTATCGATAATTTGTCATTTTAAAAATGTAATTTCCCTGGTTACAGCTTCTCAAAAGTGAGCATTTGCTGCTTTTCTTTGCCTTTTATGACAGTAAAATATATAATTATTTTGGGAAAAACACGATATTTGAAGATGTCACCTTGGGCTCTGAGAAATTGTGATGAGTGGCAGATTGAGCCATAATTAAAAAATAAATTGTTACTTGCATTCCTAGTTTCATATGCATGGGAAAAATTATGCCTGTAACTTCGGTCAAGCCTTCAATTAGCTTGGAAGTAATGATTCATGACTCATCTCAAATGTTAAACTCATTGCAAGTCTTATTCAGTGTTTTGTTCTGATAATTAGAAACACAGAGAGGCCGTCAGGGAGAAAATGGCTGGAAAAAGTTTTGTCCCTTCTGTCCTCCTCCATCATTATTTCTTGGTTTTTAAGTGGTGACAGCTTGACATCTTCAGTTTGTTTTCCTTAGGACCAAGTGAAGAGAGAAACAGAGCTGTTATAATCCTATTGCCCTCCAGACTTGGAATCACTGTATCTATAGCCTCACTGTTTTCAGACCATGCACTACTCGCCATCACTTTGTTGTTGTGTTGTGTTTAAGCCACATGCAGATTGCTGAGGTTAACGTGGTTCTATGTGGTAAATAAGCAGGTCAGCCCATGACTTTGTGCTTCATAGAAAATCAATGACATGCTTAGTGAGGACTGGCTTAAACACTGTTTCATGCTGAAGGAGTCACACATTTATTTATACACTCTGACTCCAGCCTTTCTCCCTCTTAATCTCCCTCCTTCTATCTTTCTTCTGTTATTCCGTACTTTTATTTTGACTCATTTTTACAGGATCTCTCTTATCCTTGGGTCTATATTTAGCTCTACTTCCCTTCATCTCCCTGCCAGAATTTCTGATTCAGAATTCATTCAGGTATTAATGTGACTTCTCCATCACTTTTCCATCAGCTGCTCGTTTTAGTCTTCCTACGCTCTCCTCCCTCGCCACTAAGACATCATCGCTTGCTTGTCATCCATATTTCTCCACTTTCATTTAAATGACAGAAACTTTCCATCAACACGCCATGTCTCACGCTGAGAGTGTTTACCAGTTGTTGGAGAAAATACTGAGCTGAGATGTAGCGACATGGGCCCAGACAGATGGCAGAGGGAAATGGCGAAATAAGGTAAAAGTGAGTCTGAGGGGACAACAGGAACAGATAAAATGAAGGACTAAGAGCAAAATCACATGAAATGGGGTGAAGGTTAACTTGTGCACTCTGCATGACCGTGTGGCTCCAAGCTCCTCTCAGTGAGCAAGGTTAGTCTGCTGTAAGATGCATTGTTGGTGCAGTGCTGCAGTCCAGGAAGAATTAAATAATTTATATTCCATACTTTACCTTGTACAAAAAACATGACATTTTACCGTAGCATGGCACTGGTGAAGGCTGGTTGTCAGAGTATCTCTTTCAAATCCCTCCAATATTTCCTGCACAGAAATGAAACTTAAAGAATACTTGCAACCATAATTTTCTTGATGAAAATATTCCAAATCAGAACCACTGTTATGAAGTAATAGTCTAATCAAAATAAAGCCTCAATCCCCACAAACAAACATTTTGATTACAAAGGTGGTAAGGACTTTGACATGTTATGCGGTGCTTGCCGCAGGCTAGCATTCAGACCAATTCTCTACAATCGACCATTTTTTTCTCTCTAATCAAATAGCAAAAAGTCAGGACACAGCATAACACAGCATGGTAGGAAGCACATTAATCTGCATGACCAGCTAAATGTACAGGCTAGTGGCTACTGACAGAAATGCACTCAAACAGAGAAACAAAGATCCCAAAAGATTCCCAAAGTCACTTAGTGGAAGTTCAGCTAAGTAACTTTTTTTCACAGCTGTCTCTTTAGCTGCTGAGGCTCAATCCTCACCGCAGCGACCATGGGTTCAATTCCACTCTTTGCTGCATATCATTCCCCATCTCTCTCCCCTTTCATGCCTAAACTGTCCTATCCAACAAAGCCCTGAAATTCCCCAAAAAATGCTCCACTATGTTCCCCAGCCTCTAACTGTGTCTCCAGTTTAGTGCTGAGCAGGTAGTGAGTGAGACAGTGGTGAGAGTGAACCATAACAGTAAAGTTGCAGACCTGACAGCTTAACAATGAGATGAAAAATCAGGTGATAATTCTCTGTAGGTTCATTACTATATATACTTAATAATATTTCCTAACCGCTTTTCAAAACTACAGAAATACAAATGCAGATATGTTGCGAGTTGTACATAACAGAAATATCCGGGCCACACTTAAACCTGGTGAATATGTCGACCGCTTGTCAATGATATTCGAAAGTTAGCTAATATGTTAAGTATAGTTTTAACATTAGGAATGCATGATTCAGATATTATTGTATATAGTTTTTTTGTGATATGAAAGTCAAAGTCTTGAAGATGTTTCCTAATTTGCTTGTGTTTTCTTAGGAAGTGCTCTCTCAGCCACCATACCAAAGCCCTTTACACATAAACCCCTGGATGAAGTATGCAAATGTATGCCACTATGTTTGCGTACATGCTTGCTAAGTTAACTGTGATACTGACCTGCTCATAGCTTCTACGGCTTTACATTATCTGTTGTTTCTGATCCACAAATGTTTTGCTTTTCACAAATGTCAAAACTGACTGAGCTCCCAAACCCAATAAACCTTCTTATTTAAATCCTTCAGAACAAAAGAGGAGAGAAGAGATGCAGCAGGTAGTGAGGAGGACAGTGGAGGAGTGGATGACAGCATTGACAGTAGCCCCGAGCAGCAGGGGTATCAAACTGAGAGTTTTGTCGTTACAAGGACTGAGCTGCCTGACGCTGTGTCCTCAGTGCTGCACTTTCAACTGTTAGTCGAATCCTCCGGGTTTAGCATGGAAACACTTGGAATAATAAAGGCTGCAGATCACTTAAAAGGGCTAATTTGGTGTTCTGATCACATTCGGTATGTGAAAAGTATTTTATTAATCTTATCTTAATTAAGTCTTTAAGTACTAAATCCTCAAATGAGCATTTTGTTATAAACATACAGGGGAAAAAAACATAATGTCTTATTAGGTTATTTTAATTGCAGCTTTTTCAATTAAAGTGGATTGCTTCACTGTTTCCAAGTTCAACATTCATGAAAACACATTTTTCATTCTGTTTTCAGGTCTTGTCTCTTGCTTTGTTGGAAAAAACAGGCTTAAAGGACTCCATGCAAGTCTAATTTTAGAATCCCAAATTAAATGTGTTGAATGATTTATCTCATCCTTTATCCCCAGTACATTTTTGGCCCTCATGTATTCCAATGTTAGAAGGATGTAAAACTCAAGCTTGCTTCAGACTGTTGCCAGTGAATGTCGCCTGCAGCCAACAGTCTGCTGTCACCCACAATCTGAGGAACAATTTGTGACTAAGTGTCTATGCAGCAAGGCAGGCTAAAGCGCAGGTACAGAATAGGCCCCAACACCCAGATGCCTGAGAAAACAGGCACACACATCCAGAGACATTTGAGGAGAGAAAAGATATATTTAATTTATATTTTATTTCTCTGACTTTGTACACAGCGCCTGTGAGAGAAAGCATTATGAGGGGAAGTGGTGGCGGAGGAGGAGCGTGTGCCAAACACAGAAAAGAAGGATTTAGTCATTTTATTTAAAAAAAATATACAAACTACACTTTATGACTTAAAGTATATAAAACCACAAGTTGTAGCACTTCACTTGGAAATATATGATGCAGTTTAGAGTCTTCTTAGGATTATAAACAGGAATTACTATTTATTGAGGCTAGTGTAGCGGTAACAAAAAGTAATACAACCCCCACTGCCACTGTAAAGCATTCAGCACTCTGAATCTTAACAGAAATGCAATAAGCTCAGGGATAAAAAATGAACAGATGTGAGGCTAGAGGACAAAGCAAGACCACAAAATTCTGTAGCTTTGGCTTTGATCGTCCATCTGCTTGTAGACAATGCACACAAGAATGCATAGGAGGTTGATCCAGCGTTAGACATTTCACTTCCGGGATTGCTCCGGTGCCACCGGAAATTCTGCCGGATGTCCCAATATGATTTGATTTGAATTTGTAATTCTGTGTTACATTTTTATTATGTTTGGTAACTTTGGAGCACTTCCCCTTTTATCTTTTCATATTTTTTTGTTATGGGTTTTGAGTGTTCCTATGAGAGGGGTTCCGTGTTGTGTGAGAGTGTGTGTAGTTAATAAATTATGCAGCAGGGGTCTCCGAATGGGAGGTTGTTTTAATGATTTAATGGGCCATTCAAAGGATTCATTCCACTGGGAGCCATGGCGGCTATCAGAAAGATATGAGGCTGCCAGTTTATTGCTGGCAGGATTTAGAAGGACTTCTTTCCTCACACAAGGCTCTTCCTGTGTTTACCCTGCATTTGCCTGCATAACACTTTTTCATGTTGAATGTAGAATATTGCACATTTCCATACTGGAATAGCTCACCAGAATTTGCTTGGGCTTGTTGCACATTTTGACAACTCCTAGACACTTCTCACAAAAAAAAGGCTGCTAGATTTTTGTCTCACTTCCTCTGCCTGATTTCATCATGTCCTCTGTCTCAATCCCAGCTCATCTTGTGGAATGGCAGATGGTTTGATACCAGAAAATCGCTTTTGCACATAAATGTGGAGATTTAGAAAAGGCACATGTTTCTCTGCTGAATCTGCAATCACTCCAGGGTACCTGTGCAGGTTCAGCGGTATGAGAAACATTTTTTATGATATTCAAGACTTTTTGAAGTAATTTGGAAACCAAACTGTGAAAGAGTAGTTATGTGAGTAATACTAGTATTTATACCTGCGGATTTTATTGTTTTAAGATTCAAAAGATTCAACATCCTTTATTAATCACACAATGTGGAAATTCACACTGTTGCATCAGCAAGGGATAGGGGAAAAGTACAATACACAGATAAACAATACACAAATATAAGTAAAGATAATAAATGTACTGTATTTACAGCATTGCAGTATTGTCAGATTTGTATTGCACAGTTTGAATTCCTTAAAAGAAAAGCGTAATGTAAGAAGATTGGCAAGATGGCGGCATGTGTGTCAGGTACTGGCAGGACAGGTGCGACAGTAGCGCTTTTATTTTATGGATTGATTTTAAATGTACTAAAGCCCACTGATATTAATATATCAGTGAAACCAGTTGAAAATGTTTTCCATACAGAGAGGACCGATACCGACCTAACAAAAATTAAACAAACAACCCAAGCCACAACAAACTTTGGCTATGGGAAACATGCGTTGGCAATAACGTTCATGTGTCCACAACTGTATCATTCTACAAAGAAACACAAGCCTTTAACCAAGATACCACAAAGCAATGCTTTGCTGATCACAATCCGCTTACTACTATCTGGAGATATTCATCCATGTCCTGGCCCGCGAGGGGAAGCAAATACCGCCGACATAAAACACGACATTGCTGTTTCACAGGTACACACTCTTTTTTGTAAACAATCACAGATTGAACAGATCCAACAAACTAACCTTGATCGTCATCTCTGCTCCGTGGGCACCGCTGGGTTTGGGTTGCCTGTCCGAGTGCCTGAGGCCTGTCTCGCGGGGGAGCCGATTGATTCGCTGGGGACGCACCTGAGAGGAGCCGCCATTGCACCAACAGACCGGCGGCATGACCAGCGATGTGCCACGGTGGGGATTCCAACAGAGACTACGTCCAACAGTTGCATCGCAGAATCACAAAATTCTAACTGTTCTCTGTTTTCAAAAGACAAAGGTGACAAACACTCCAGTTTAAGAAGGAGTTATTTATATAGAAACGCTGAACTATTAATAAATCCATCCACACCGACTACGGAACTATCAACAAATCCATCCAAGCCGTCACCGGATCAAACGGCGTGCACTGTAAAAAAGTCAAAAATTCTAAATGTCGCAATCGCTAAAAACAGGAAATTTAACATATTCCAGACCGTCAATCACTCAAGAATAATCTGTGACCTCAAATCAAAGCCCAGGGGTATTTTTGGAGGGCACCTAAACATAAGAAGTTTTAAATCTAAAAGTGATCAAATCCATCAGCTATTATTAGACTCCAACTTGGATTTCTTGTGTTTAACGGAGACTTGGCTTAACGAAAATTCACCATAATCAGCTTTACATATTCCTGGTTATAAGGTTTATAGAAAGGACAGAGTGGGTTCAAAAGGAGGTGGAGTCTTAATCTTTGTGAAAGATTATTTTCAGTGTCATGAGGTACAGTGGTCATGTAATGAGTTGGAGTGTATTGGACTTAACATAACTTTATCTCCATCCTTCTCACTTATTATACTCTATCGCCCTCCATCTTCTAAGATTATCTTTTATGAACATTTTGAAAAAGTGCTAAAGGAATGTAATTTTAATAAGGAGGTGATTATTATGGGTGACTTCAACATCAATTGGGAAGACAAATCGTCAAGGAAAACATTAAAACATATTACTGACGATTGCGAACTTACACAGCTGATAAATGGGCCTACTAGATTAACAAATTCTACAAGAACACAGATAGATCTAATATTTAGCAATAGGCCAAAGCGAATTGTCAAATCCTTTAATATGCTGACTGGACTATCTGACCATAATATGATCCTGATAGCCAGAAAGCTAAATAACAAGCGTTTCACTCCGCTTGTCCAAGAACAGGAATCTTTAAATATTCCGAAAAATATGCAGGATCAGTTTATAAGTGCTGTTCAGAGTATCAACTGGGAGAACGTACTTGTAGGAAAATCTTTGGAAGAAGACAGTCAAAGAGTTACACAACAACTGAAGAGATCAATTAATGCTTTCACATGCAGACAACGACATAGGAAAAATTCCTTGGATAACCACAGAAATCTTAAATCTAATGAAAAAGCGGGATATGGCTTTAAAATCTGCCATTAAATCTAGAGCAAGCAGAGATAGACATACTTTCACTATGCTACGTAATAGGGTAGTCAAAGAGATAAGGATGGCCAAAGCAAACTTCTTTTTGACCATAATTAAAAAAGCAGGAAGTAATACTAAAATTATTTGGAGCCAGCTAAGAAAACTAATGGGACATAATGTTAACAATGCCAAATCACTTGAACTTGTTGTTAGTGGAAAATTAATAAACAAGCCAGCTGAAGTAGCTGATGCTCTCAATAATCATTTCATTGATTCAGTAGAAAATATCATCAAGTATTTTTCCTCTGAATATAAGAATACTTGCCAAGTCAGACAGATAGAACCAGCATTTAATATAGAATATATCACTGAGGCAGATGTTATGAGAGTGATTCGATCTTTGAGGCCATCTCGAGCGAAAAATGTCATTGGTATGAACACTATTATGTTGAAAGATCTTTCTGAATCCTTAGTCTACCCAATTACGAAAATTGTTAACCTTTCATTTGCCCAGGGATTGTTCCCAATCTAGAGTAGCTAGACCGGTAGCTGGATAGTCCGTAGCTGGATAGTCCGTAGCTGGATAGTCCGATACAGCAATTGTTTCCACAACAACAAAAACACAACAGTCTCTGAACTCGCGTTGGGAGTTTCATTGAAGTTGGATGTAGTCCAGTTTGTTGTCTAATGAGCACTTGCAAGCAGGATTGATGGAACAGGTGGCCGACTAGCGTTCAACGTCCCCCGCTGATGATGTCCCTTCACCGGCTAGAGGCGTCGATCAGCACCGCTGGTCTCCATAGCAGGCGGGCGAAGCTGTGTCGAGTATTCCATCTGTAATAAAGTGTCCTGCATATTCTCCGATCTGTACCAATGTATCCCGGTAGTAGTATGAATGCATATAATTGTTTTTCTAAAATTTCCTTCGGGATGAATACATCTATCTATCTAAAGTTTTGATGCTGAGAAGCCACTTAGCTACGCAAGGATTCAAGATGGCGCAAAAATCGTTATTTTACGTCATCGGAAGATTTTTTTGCAGACCCACAATACAGAGATCTCCCCTCTCAGGGGGACATGAGGGAGGGAAGCACAGTCATTCAAAAATACTACCGTGTTTCTACTGATACAAAGCTTAATGCTAAATCGGTGAAGTATCCCTTTAAGTTCAACCTGGCAAACTTTAGACATGTCCGCAATTGCATGTCAACAAGGGCTGCAATGATGTTTATGCACTCTATGATTTTATCCCACATCACCTACTGTTTGACAACCTGATCACAAGCAAGCAACACTTCTCTCAAACCACTACTCTCCCTATATAAAAAAAAACGTCTAAAGTACTTGACAGGAAACCCATATATTATTATCATTGCCATGTTTTAAAAAAATACAATCTTTTAAGTTTCGAAAATTTGATTAGATATACAGATCTTTGTCTTACGTACAAAATTCTACATGGACTGGCTCCTCATGTATTGAGCCAGTTTGTAAACACAGTACCAAACGCTTACAGATCTACAAGAAGTGCAGCAAGAGGTGACTGCATTGTCCCGTTGAGGAAAAGTGCATTCGGTCAAACAGCTTTTTCAGTCAGCGCTGCTCGTGAATGGAACCTCAATCCAACAAATGAAATTTTAAAACATACATTTCTTTTAAATGTAACTTAAAAAAGTGGCTAATAGGTAATCAGGACTGTCAACATTACATGTAGACACTAAATCTTGCTGCTACTTTGTCTTTTCTGTCCTGCCTGTTTGTGCCACTTGTGCTATGCCTACGAAGTTGTCGGTTATATGGACTGAACGTTCAGTGTGTGCTTGCGTGCGTGCGTGCGTGCGTGCGTGCGCTGTGTGTGTGTGTGTGTGTGTGTGTGTGTGTGTGTGTGTTGGTATTGATGTTGATAATGAAATGTTTTTAAATGTTTACATTTATAGTCAATTTTACTTGTATTGGGCTATACCTGTATGTACTATTATAATCCTTTGATCTTTTTAGGTGTGACGTTGTACGATCTGTCCAGGGACAGCAGATGTAAAATAGCCTTTTGGCTAATTCTGGCACATTTTACATTTTTAATATGTATTATTAGTGTGCATTGTCCCTGTTAAATAAACCTGAAATCAATAAAAAATAAATGTAATTTAAGTGTTTGGATAATGTTTTTACTAAAATCTCAGGGTTAGGGCACTATTTAGCCTGAGAGGCAAAGGTGTGTGTGTACATTCACAAAAACACCCTAGGTTGAATTTTCACATATTTTTTAACGCAGTTGTTCGTGTTTGTATTAAAATGGGAAAGTTTCATGCTCCAAACGTAGTCTTTGCAGGAGTTTTGTTCTCGAAAGCCAGACACCCAAAATAACTCACCCCACTCTTGCTGTTAGCATGACTGTTGAAGAGGATCCAGATGAGACATGGCAGACATGTCTCCAGTGGAAATGATGCTTTGGATGACCTCTGTTACAGTGCACTGTGATGTGTTTAATCTTGATCTTTCATGATATCGGAGTCATCAGCAGGAAAGGATCCACCCAGTGGGGGAGGTGTTTTTCACACAGACCATTAATGACCAGCACAGGTCTGTGAAGCTGCACTCTGTGTACGGCACATTAATTTATTGAAGGTGACTTGGTGGCACCGCAGATATTCATCTGGAGCTGCATGTTGTCTCACATTTGCTGCTGCCCTCCTCACCGTCCTACCACTGGATTTGCCCGCTGCACAATGAGCCCAATCAGGACGTAGAGCACGGCTGAGTCATCATGGCTGGCTTTGTATCATCAATCGCCTCTCAAAGGGTTTTTTATTCCTGTCAGAGTTAAATGTCAATGACACTGCTGCCCAAAGTGCACTGTTCATGCTGGAAAATCACTATGTCTATGGCAGTCATCTCATAAGAGAGTCCAATCGGACTCAGACGGTTCACCCACGCCCACACACATACCTGGCAGTGACAGAGACACTATCATCCTCCTGTGTAAACCACAAGCCTCATTTTGTACTGTGGAAGAAACAGACAGGAGCGTTAAGCTCTTATCTTATTTCCTTTAACGTCTCCTTTTGTGATGGGAGTGTTTTTACACACGTCTGATTTAAGTGTGAGTCTTGTGATGTCTTCTACTGGGCGGGTTGTGTCCCTAATTTGAAAGGATGTTCAGCCTCTCCGCTGTATTTTATTTTCTGGTTACCTCCTTTCCATTTTGCTCTCTTTCCCTCTCTCTCTCTCTCTCTCTTGCTCTCTCTCTCTCTCTCTCTCTCTCTCTCTCTCTCTCTCTCTCTCTCTCTCTCTCTCTCTCTCTCTCTCTTTGTCTGACTGCCTCTATAGGCGTGACAAGACGCTGAGGTGCTGTTGATCCGCTGGAGAACGCACACGTGTGACAGGCAGGCTTTTCACTGCCATCAGAAAGCTATGGCAATCCTCACATTTAACATAATTATAGTCTGTGTTCTACTTCAGTGTGAACACTAGTGTGAACACTGAACATTTCTACTTCAGGTAGAAATGAGAGGGAGGGTGAAGGAACGAAATGGAAGAGTGACAAGAAGGAGAAATTGAGACATGAAGAGTGAGGAGTTAATAGAGGGAAGCTGCACGTTAAAGTGCGAAAAAAAATGTTTTCGATGAGTTCATATTTTAGTTTTAGGAATTCCAAAAATAATGTTGCAGAGAGATGGCATGACCTGATGTTTCTGCTCCGTTTAAAAACCCATTGTTTTCTTCTTGAATATTTTTTTGGGTTATTTTTTCAACAAGTCCTCCAAATAAAAAAGACTAAAAAGGTTATTTGTTTTAGCCCTCTAGAGGGACACAGAAGCATTTTCTGATTTAACGCCCTTTTCAGCAAGAACATAAGGAATTAATATGCATAGTAAGATGAATGGATGTAATAATGCAATCTCCAGGTCAAATCTGATTTGCCAGTTTGGGAGGAGGCTTTGAATATTGGATTCTAAGTTTTAGAATCAGAGCTGAAAGCAGTGAAGCCTGCAGAAATGAGGGTTAGAAATTTTGAATCACTTTTCTCTGCCCTCACTTTCCATCACCCTTTGTCCCTATTTTCATCATAGTTAGATGAAACTACGTTTGTAAAACATGCCATGCTGTTACCCTGTGATGATTTAAATCATTGACATTTAGTGGGCAGCAAGTACAGATTGTCAACAAACAAACATTATTTGGATGGCTACTAACTATCAATTTACCATTTATTATTGATGGTTATTATACAGTTTTACCCATGGTTCATTTTCCCTTGCTGCCAACCAACTTTTTGCTGTTCTTTTTTCTTTCACAGTCCAAGGAGAAGTGATAGCTATTATTGAGTTACAAAGTTCATATATTCATTTCATTCATTCATTTATTGAAAGTATAACTGTACAAGGTGATTTGTTTCCCTTGAAGATCATGTTGTGAATGTAGCTGGATTCCCTGCCTTTTAAACAAAAACCTCTGCAGACGTATTATAGAGTTGATTGCTGTGAGCATGCAGTACAGGAAGTCACATACTTGATGGTGAAGGACATTTTGTGATAGAGGCTGCGTTGTTTGTGTGTGCATCGGCACGGCTGCGTGTGTGTTTGATCAAACACTAATTAAAAGTCAATTAGCTTGCAGCCCAGTAGGTCATTGACCTCTCTAAACACGGGAAGGATCAGGGATGCGAAAAGCTCCCCAAGCTCATTATTTACCGTGACACTGTCCTTTTCCCTCTATTTACCGCAAGCTCCTAGTGTCTGTCCACCTGTCTGCATCTGTCTCTCAGTCGGCTTCATTACTCTTTATGTTAAACACCCCGACCCCCATCACAGCTGAAACACACATTGGAGAAAAATCTAATCTGAAGCTACTGACCGTCACCACATGGCTATTCTGGACTCTAATGTCCTCTTAATAAGGCACATATAGTGCCTTCATTCTTCTATTCGTGTTGGTGAATTAAACTCTCTCAAGCTGTTTTTCTCCTCACCTTAAAAGCACTTCCTTTCTTGGGGAAGAAATCAATGGTGGATTGATTGACTGGATGGCCTCCTGCTTGGGTTTAGTGGTTGAGGTGTTGTTGAAATAGCTGGATAAATACAGAACACCCTCTCCACTACCTACCACTTATACTGCAATGTATATTCCAGTGTAAGTAATTATTGGCTGTTGTTGTGAAAGTTTTCCAGAAAGTTTTGCTAAATCTTTGCTGCAGGATCAGAGAAGCTCAACAGTCTGATCATCTATCCTCTTTACACTCCTGAGTAAGGTCTGGGTACTACTTCTGCTACTTGGGCAGAGTGATTTGCCTGCAGCACCTGAGAAGCCCAGTGGTGAGAAGCAGAGATTAACAATGGTGCTTTTCAGGTTTTGTGCTAATCACTCCGCCCAAGTAGCAGTGCTTTGCCTTCTGAGAATATAGTTCCCAGTATGTATACGGTTAGAAGATGGCTGTGTCTCTGACCTTGTTATTTATACACGTTGTGACTATACAAATCATAACATGTAAATAGGAAAATGTTGGCATTATTTTGTCACTTATTGGGAGCAGTAGACTAGATGGAGCCGGTTACCTCCAGGATCTGCGCTAAACTAGGCTAGCGGTGGGTGCGTCAGACAGAGTTACGACACGCATGGAGATGAGAAGGGTATGTATGGACTTATCCCACTCCGGGGGATACGGTGAATAAGCTAAAGTCTCAAAAAGTCGGCATGTTTCTTTAATAGTCGAGGGACAACAAGGCTTCCAAACCATACAACGATATAGGTTGTTTATTCCTACCCTCTAATACAACTCGTTGGAGCGTTTCATAGATTAGCGCCCTTAGCAGTGGCAGGAAATACAACCCACAGGAGTGTTTTCCATCCTCATATCTAAACGTAACAGTCACAGTTTTAAACACATGGTTATCATTGTGAAACGGTCGCAGTTTGGTTACATTAGTAGTAGTAGTAGTAATAGTTCAGAAAATGATGATGGTTTGGGTCCAAATCTGTACATTTGTTACGTTACTTCACTTACGGTTACGCTCGCAACGCAGAGTGTTATGTAGTTCCATTAGGTTGAAAAAAACTCACCCTTTTATTTTATTTTTAAAAGGGACACGAATTCTGGTCTCTTGGGTAAAAGTCCTGTGTTTGTTTGACCCATCCACCACCCCAACCTATCTCTTTATGTGGAGTTTGGCCAGTTTTACCTCCTGGGCACCGCTGAAGTGCCCTTGAGCACTCTTTATATATAATGCATATGTGTGTTTGAGCCTGTGTGTGTGTGTGAATATATATATTATTTTTTTATTTGCACAATAAAATCAAGACAACAGAAACACAACAAGAAATAAAAGAAAGATTGTGCAGGTGAGATTACGAAAACCCCTACGGGCTTATAGAAGGAATCTCACCCGAGGAAGACAAAAAAAAAAAATAATATGAGCAATTACAAAAGTCCTTATGTCTACAAATTAAACACAAGTGAATATGGAAGTAAAAAAAACAAGCATATTTCAATCTGGTATGTTTTACACGTGTAAATACCTACCTGGATAATGTTAGGATCATTTATACATAAATGTATCATGTTACATGTAAATGCCATATCCTGAATATGATCAAAACCAGACTCAAAACTAGGATACTAATGTGCATGCAAAACGCGCACTGTGAAGAGATTAAAAGTTTCTGATTTTGACACCCCCAATTGTTGAAAAAAGCAAACATAGACAGCACCAATCTCCATCCCGATTGTCTCTGCAGACATGGAAAAACATATGCTACCTGAGTAAATTAAAAGAATCTTCACAGGGGCTTTAAACTTTGGTAACATATTCCTGAAATGTAACTTCACAGCACGCTCACCTTTGCCAACCTGTCTAGTTTGCGATGCTTTATCTCAAAAGATAACAAAGAGATGAGAAGCAAAAGATCACACTGGAAGCTGCGCTCAATGACTGCTCGCTAGGAGAATGGTTAGATTTCATTTTTAAATCTGTCTTTGTCACGTACAGTGAAGAGAAAAAAGGTGACGCTAGATTTTAATTTTTTGGAATATGAAATGCTTCTGCAAGGTCTGAATGACTTGGGGCCAAAGGATCCTCTGCTCTGCAGCCACGCTCTGATTGGTAGTTCGTTACACTACCTCACTTTCATCAGGGAAAATATTTGCCTGCTGTGATGAAATGAGGCTGTCATATCACACCACCTATTGTTGGATTTACCACCTGTTGCTTGTTTTTATTTTCACTAGATATTTCCTGTCATTATAGAGACATGTCTACCACATAGCAATATTAATATGTTCTCCAACGTGTACTCTGAAGCTAATATAAGGGATATGCATTTTTTGTAATTCATATGGTGAAAATAAATGTAATATTAACATTAATATAATGTTAAAGTAATGCTAATCTAGAAGATTTAGTCAAAATGGTCAAAGGTAAATTTAAAACATTATAAAATAATAATTAATCCACCTTGCTTTTTTGAGTCTTTTACTCATGGGCTTTACTTTATTTTCTTGTCTATTCATTAGGCTGCACGCAACACAGGTTGTATAAGCATGTTCCTGCTTTGACCTTTAACACATAAAAAACAAAGAAATGTGATGTGTGGTTATTAATGTGCAGTGATTGGTTTAGCACTAGTGGCATCATGTATTGCAGTAGTATGAAAAGTCTGAAAAGGTAGCCTTCTATAATGCTGACTTTCAATTTCTTTTTAAGGATGAATGATAGAATGAGAAATATGGAAATCAGATATTGAAAAACTGTGTTTGTCTTATGGGACTCGACTGGGTGGAAATACAGAAAACTATGCAATTCAGTTATTGTGATTCATACCTAGGCACGTATGTTAATGGTTTCTGCAGAACAAAATTAAAGTGATTTTGTGCCCTTGTGCTGACTATAATATCTGGGACCGGAGGGAGGGTAGGCATCTGCTCGTAAGATCCATGTTCCAATAAGGACGATCATCCTAGCTAGCTTAAGAGTTCCCTTTCACCACTCTCAGGCTAAAAGCAGGATCTTAGTGTGGCTCCCCACGGAGATAACTGGATAAACTCCCCAAATGGGTTACATGCAAAGGAAGTGAGAAATGGATCAGCGGTTCTTATCACTTAAGGATTTTTCTTCAGTGGGACTTCCCGCAGGTCTGCATTATAACAAATTGGAACATTTAGTGAGGAGTGCTGTCCTGATGCATAAACCCTATCAGGGGATAGCCTCTAAAAAGGTTGTGAAGAGGCTTCCAGTGTACCTGCCATCCTGATGCAGCTCAATGGAACTTTCCAGCTCTCTTGGTCAGGCTGAAGTGCCTCATCAAGGACTTTCTCTTGGGGCAATTACAGTGTGAGTGTGACTGAGAGCTGAGAATGACGACGCAGAAGTAGGCAAATATCACAACCTGACTTTTTCTTTATTAATGAGAATTCCGCCAGGAGGCTAAAGGTGCTGCAGGCAGTGTACAAGGTGTTCTCAAGGAGATAGACATTTTCTATACATTATTAAAAGACTACTGCTCTAGGCTAATAATAATTATTTTTCCTGTTTTCTGGAACACCTGCTGTTTGCAGACTATTCAGCATTAAATTATTTAGTTGAAATAACTATTGTTAAAAGAGTACTTCACAATGGACAGTAAAAAAAAGGTAGACTTGCCTTTTTTCATTACACGCATTCTTCTTCCCTCTTACAACCTGGCATCAACACTACCCACAATGCAACTCAACTAGGGCTGCAGCTATCGAATATTTTAGTGGTTGAGTATTCTACCGATTATTCCATTGATTCATCGAGTAATCGGATGAGAAATATTTTTGCTTTATTAAAGAGTAATAGTAAATATATTAAATATAATATTCTTTGTCACCGCAGTGTGGCCAGTGTGTGGGAGCCACGCTTACGCGTCAGCGGGGGTCCATGGGTTTCGCATCACTCGGCGGACTTCTGCCAGCAGATGAGCGGGAAGCTTTGATCTCAACTAGCAATCATATTGATTCACATTAAATGCTAACTTTAACCTTACCGTCCGCTCCGTGGACTGGGTGTGTAATGTTAGACTACAGGCTTTCTGCTAAAGCATTGACGTTGTGCTACTGCTACTGTGGTAAGCTAGTTCACACTGTACATTATTTTTATTTTTTTATCTTGAAATGATCCCAAACTTTGAACACTTACTGTCATTTTCTCTGGCCTGTCTCTTCTCTTCGCTCCTCGTTACTTTCTCTCTCTTCCTCTATTATGCAGTCTGCGTCATCTTCTTCACAAAACCTGTATCATCACAGTCATCTGTGCGAAACACAGTGGGCTGTATATAGTTATAAGGATTAAACAAAGTTTTGAAAAGGCTTTATAGAACTTTTTACACATATGCAGTAATACTACCCAAGACCTGCAAACAGTCTATGGTATGAAAAATCAATTTCCCTTTAAAAATTACTAAACTCTGACCAAAGGTGCTCCCACTTTAAACATTTAATTTGGAGGACTTGTTGGAAACATACATATTAACCACGCAAAGCAAACAAGCTCAACTTATTCTCTGGCTTCATTAGTATCCTCCTGTCCCAACACATTCTCACTCCTATCTCGTAAAATACGGACGCTTGGTCAGGTGCCTTTGGCGTTTTTATTGACGCTAAAAGTCAATAGAGTTTAGATATTCCTTTAGCGTCATATCTAAACTTGCTCTATTGGCGTCACTTTTGACGCTCTTAGGTTATGGAAAACATTGTGGGTGGGCTTATAAAAGGTACGTTTCCGTGACACGTGGGACAAGAGCGGGACAGTTGGGTTTAGGAAAAGACGAACGGAACAGTTGGGTTTAGGAAAAGAAAAAAGCGACAGTTGGGTTTGGAAAACGTGACACAAGGAGCAGGTTGTTTGACCCATCCACCACTCCAACCAACCTCTCTATGCAGAATTTCGGCCTTTAATACTACTCGCTACCATTGTCGCTCTTAATACTATGTCATCTTCAAACGCCGCGTAGCTGCTGCTTTGCCCGGTGCATTCTACACTAAGGCATGGATACCCGACCCGAGCCCGACGGGTCCCGACGGGTCCCGACAGTACCCAACTGGCCGGGCCGGGTTCGGACAGATATTTAGAAAATATGGTCGGGCTTGGTCACATCTGCGCCATAAGGCATTTGTTGTAAAATGTTGCTGTGGCTCCTTTAAGAGAGCTCAGTGCGTGTGGGTGTGGGTGTGTGTGTGTGTGGGGTAAGTGGGTAGAGGGCAGAGGAGAGATAGAGAAAGAGGAAGCAGACGTGTTGTATGCAACCGGAGCGGAGTTGGTGGAATAAGTTTAAGTTTTGTACACAGTGTGTGCGGTGTCCGAAATAAACCCCAGACTGAGCCAAGGTCATTCATTTTCTCACCAGAAACGGGATTTTAACCCCAACGTTATTCATTTTATAATATCGGCCCTGGAGGTAACGAGTCTCCCCTGGTTTTCTGACCACTGTCAGGAAAGGTTAACACATTGAACATTTTAACAGCTTATTAACGTGCGCTTGTTGCCCCGTGTGCGCTGATGCGCTCACCTGTTGACATTTCCGAATGCCTTCCTACAGTTGCTTAATAAAAGCGGGCTTTCCACACAAAAACGTAGCCTACATGTGTCATTAGTATGGGAAAAAAATGAGATTTTAACTGTGTCGGGCTCGGGTCGGACTCGGACACAAATTTCTTAATGCCTGCCGGGCTTGGGCCGGGTTCGGTCACGGCTCTGTCAGACGCGGGCCGGGCTCGGACAGAAAAATTCGGCCCGATCCGGATTCTATTCTACACACACGCTAAAGGGTGCTTTTAGCGTTGTATCTGACGTTAAGAGCCACTGCCCAAGCGTCCGTATTTTAAGAGTTCGGAGTGAGAACGGGTTGCCTGTCCCTCTTCCCAAAGGTTCAAATCATGTATTCAGACAGTATTCTGTCTCTAAAGGTTCAAATCATGTATTCACAGATTTCTGTCTCTAAATTTAATGACATGTCCTTTAAAAATGGCTCCAAATTTTTTTTTTTCTGTTTGCATTGCAGTAAAGAACAGCGGTCATTTAATAGAAGGACTAATGTCTTTTTAACAGTCTGACAACACCTCATATTTGTCATCACCTACAACACCCACCCCTGTTTCCTTTCGCAAACAATAAGGTAATTGGTGTCAGTTATGAACCTGTGTGTGTGTGTGTGTGTGTGTGTGTGTGTGTGTGTGTGTGTGTGTGTGTCTTTGAGGGCCACTTTAATGAGAAATTAATTGAAAAGATACTGCGATAGCATACAAATACTAAAAAGAGAGAATAATGTGTTGACATTATCTCTCAAACCTGCACAAGATGTGGCTCAACAGTTTAAACATTCCATTCACTTGTGAGAATTATTTGTTCAGGGATGTTATGAAGTTATTTAAGTGTATTTATTACAAATGAAAGGCTGCTCTACACTACAGTGTTTCATTTTTTTTCATGCTTGTTTTTCATTTGTATTCTCAGACAGCATGCACACTGACGAGACTTGTTGCATCCACGTGCACAGACACGCAATACTAAATATTCATGCAGCACACCCATCCCACACACCTGCATGTACCCTTTAAATTTCACACTTAATGTCAGCAGGCAACCACAGTTGTGCTGCACGACAGTCAGTCAGTCAGTGTCAGTAGTGGGATGCTCATTAATCATTCTCTTTTCCAACAGAGATCATTATTCATCACACCGAGGCATTGCCCGGCCCACATGCATGAGACAACAGTATATATGTCAATATCTGCCAGAAGCTGTCAGGTATTTATTTATGTATTGTTATTATTCCCTCCTGTGGGACTGCATCTTATTATTTGCTGGGGGCAACCATTTTTCTTGCTTTGCGTGAGCTTTGCAGAGGCATAATAAATGTTAGTGTGAGGAGTCCCACTGGCACACCTGCTGATGATGATAAAGGCTCAGTGGAGGGCAGATATGTTCAGTGTTAGCCCATACTGACGATGACAAATGCTGCACTGGCCAATTCATGATTCATATAAAAATTCTCTGGTTCACCATATGGTATTTCCAGGGTCTCCATATTTATTCATGATATAACATTTAAAAATGTTTCTGCTTCATAGATAGCTTGGAGGACTAATGACTCGCCTGCAGTTTTAACAAATGTTATGGGATTTATATATTGACTTGATGTCTTTTCTTATCACGTCTTATCTTTTGTTTGGTTTTGTGTTTTTTATAGATCCTCATTTAAGATGCAATGTTTTGATTGTCCTCTTTCAGAAGATTAATTATTTTACCTTTACAATTAAGATAAGACAAGCCTTTACTGATCCCCAGGGGTTAATTTGGATGTTAAAGCAGCACAATGACAGAGAAGCAAGTGAAGATGTACCCCTATTTGCCAAAAAACCCATTAACACCCACTAAAATCTGGCTTTGGCATTCGTGAGAAAGGTTACAATCTGCATTCAATCCTGGGATAAATGACTCTGCAGTAGTCAATGGTATTTATCGGCTCCAGCTCCGATCGGCAGTGATGGAAACATGACACCCAGGTGGAAGCGTTTTCAGTGCCTCCGTTGGTAACTTCTGTCACCTCGGCCACAAAATCTGTCCGTCTCCGCCCAGCGCCCGGACATCATTCCAAATAAGTCGACTGAATAAGTGACAGACATTAAAAAAGAAGCAACCACCTTAAGTGTCACTAGCCTCTGTACTGCTTATACTGTGACGTTGAACGTGACACAACAGAGAAAACCAGAAAGGTATATACTCGTCTACTGGCAATTGGAAAGGAATCTATTGTATATTTTTACCGGGTTTATTTGCTGGATCCTGCTGCTCCTGGAGGAGGAATTTGTATTGTTATTGTTTATTTATTTTTATTTGTTACTGTGAACTGAATATCTTTGACTTTTGGACTGACAAAACAAGCAATTTTTCACAATTTTCTATTATTTGTATTTATTTTTTAGAATTTGCAATCAATGGATTTGTCACTTTATTTGATAATGACAATACTCATTAGTTGACACCCAAACTGTAAATATAGTCTTGTTTAGCAATATATTCAAGCAACCAGTTGTAAATAGTTTATAGTTATAGGAATATCGGCTCATCCACATTTAATGGCATCATATGAAATGAAAAACCTCTTAGCTTAATAAATCCAGAGATGCAGACAGACCTTGCCTTCATCATTTCCCACACGTTCATTATAGCAGCTTATTTACAGTGTTACACTGCCAATGCAGGTCAATGTACAGCATCAGCATATTTTTTTAAATGTCTGCTGGGTAGGCTCAGAGTATAATAAACAAATGCAGAGTTTCACCAACCTGACACACCAGATGGTTTATTACACTGAACCATCTGAGAAGCCGTCATTGGGAACTGTTTGGAAAAGGGCAGGCACTTTCAAAAAATACCTGGCAAGTGATAGGGTGAACCATCTGTCTTTCATGTCTGCTTTTGTCATTTTGAACAAACATTTGTGGCTGTCACAAACACCTAAACCAAAGATTCTCTTTAACTAAAGAGAATATTTAGCTTCCAGTAGCTTCTCACCGGACCCTGATCGGTTTCGGTAGACTAGTAGTTCAGATATATTCTGACAAGATGTATTTTTGTGATATGTGATCCTGCAATTCTCGCATGATCTGGTGATATTGTGAGAAGGTAATATCCGTGCAAGGTAATAGTTTCACTCCCAGACTAAAATAATCTCCCCTTCCCTTCAAAATAGATTAAAAATCACGTGGCTACCAGTAATCTCTAAGCTTGGGTTTTTAGAGTTTTGGGACCTAAACATGTTCTCTTATGCTCACAAAGCATTGAAAAAACACAATATCAGGTTTTCATATTTTCAGAATTTGTCAGCAGACTGCTTCAGTTAGTTAATTAGAGCTTAGTTATAGTGTGTAATATAAAAACTAGTTACCCAGTAATAGGAACAGGCTGGGTGTAGATGGTAATGTTGATGGAAAGGTTGAATCTGTGGAACAGATGGACATGTACATAAACAGATGGACTTGCTCTCCACCTCTGAGCATTCACATGTCTTTTGGGGAGAAGCCTTATGACGTTCTGCTTTCTGCATGGAGTCAGCCAACAACTCAAGTTCAGCCATCAGGAAAAAAAGAGCAAAATCGATACATTTGTGTGTGTGCGCGCGCGTGTGTGTGTGTGTGTGTGCGTGCCTGCGTGTGTGCGTGCCTGCGTGTGTGTGTGTGTGTGTGTGTGTGTGTGCGCGCATGCGTGGGTGTGTGTTTGGGCAGGAGGGAGATTGGTATAGGGATTTCATTCAAATTCAGTGTTTGTCCTTGGTTTCTGTGAGATAATGTTGCGTGGTGACTGCTTAATTTACTGAAGGCGATGTACTGAAGGTGACAGACTGTGATTCTCTCCATTTCCACCTTCTTCCTCATCTTTTTGGAGGTTAAAGGAGGTGTTTCTGGCTCCCTCACTTTTGGAAAGGCCAGCAGCTTGTGATTGAAGGCTTGACATTTGTCAGTTTTTTCTGTGTAGGAGGTAGAAGCCAAGGGAGTACTTGCCCTGTTGTTGACATTTTCTGGGACGGCTAGGATTTTTTTTTTCATAAAGCAGGGAATTCAAGAGCTTGTCATGTCAGGGGAGAGGCTTAGATATATTGATGTATTCCTGATGTAGCTACATGACAGATCAGTGTTACCAAAGGCTCTAAAGACCAAACCTTGTTCCAGGGCGATGCTGTGAACGTACAGGCAGGCATGAGAACATAGCCATTATAATCTATGTGGTTTTAACCGTTGTTTGAACTTGTTTTGCAACCATTATTTTTGCAGCTGGGCATAATAAATCACAAAGGAGTGTATTGAACCCATAGATTTCATACTGGCATGAACAGATTGGGCCAGATGTAGCTGTCTCACATTGCAGTGGTTAATTATCTCTCTGGATATCTCACTCAATATTTATTTCCTGACATGAGTGGAGTTCAGCCTGGTTCCAGACTGTCAAATAAATCACCACTTTATAAATTTAAGGGGAACTACGCCCATTTTCAAAATGTATGCATGCTATTCCTATGGTCTAACACAATCCAAAAATATTAAAATAATAAACACGCGCAACTCTCTCAGTTGAAGCATGTGTAACCAGAGTAGATGAAAGTACAGTAGTTCTAAGTTGAATGAAAAAAACAAGTTATTTAATACACTACAATACAATATGTTTAGGCAATGGCAGCACTTGTTTAAGGTTGGGGAAAGATTGTGGTCTGGTTTATCTAATACATTTTCATTTTTCATGAGGAATTATCATCATAATCGTTTATTTAACCAGCTATTATCTTTGCTCAACCAATATACTTGATGGCTGTTCTCTGCAAACTTGCTTAACATAAGCACAACACAATGGCTGTGTTGCACAACATCTGACACAGCCAGCACGCACTGAAAGCGCTATACAGACGGAAGAAGTAGTCAAGGTGTGGTAGCCCAGAAGTGCAGATTGAGAGAGGGAATCAATGCTTTTCTGGAGCGTTGACACACCTCGACTCTTGGAAGTAGAACAGCATATTATGCTGTTGAAGTGGGTGATGATGCCACTGATGTGTGGGCTTAAATGGGAAACAATTAGTGTTGGTATGTGTTGTATGCTAACTGTACCCTGGCTAACTTAACCTCACTGTTACCTATCAAACAAGAAGGCAATGCCAGGCTGAATAATGTAGTGGTAAGGTATAGACATTCAGTATGAAAAAAAGCACTTTTCTCTAACTCAGAACAAGATTGATCTTAATCTGCTCATTAGATGCCTTTGAGTTCCTGCACACAAATACGCTTTTAACAGCGCTACACAAGATGACTGATAATAAGTTGATTAGCTGTTTTTCAGTGAATTTGAGGCTCTTACTGCCAATACAGTTTGTTAACTTCTCTGGGGCTGGATATTCTACACAGAAAACACACAGCATGTCGAGACTACTGGCAATAATTTAATCAGATTTCACATCACTGTGCCTGCACCCACTCTTTGTATGAATATGACAAATAGATAAATAAGGGAAATATCTTTTCATATATTTGGCATATCTGTTCCCAGCGATCCCCAGCGTAGCTGTTCATCCATTTCCCATCACTTTATCCAATTTCATGCAGCTGAATGAGACAATGCAGACATCCGATATTTTTTTCTCTGCTCCGTCCATGAATTTGCAGGGAGCAAAGGCTTCCATCGTGAGAACTCCTGTGTGATGGATCGTAATAGAGGGAGACATTGCACAGTTTTAGCATATTGGAAATGCAAGATCAGCTGTATTCATTCCTGCAGATGGCTCCCCCAATTACATTTAGCTGCCCATGTCACTTCTCATCTCATTGCTGCTGTAATATTATCTGTACAGCAGCAGGGACCCATTGCTTTATTATTATTCCTTTGCACTTCTATGCAAATCTTCTGCTTCTCTTGCACAACCCCGCCTGCCCTTGACAACATGGGGTGGTTTGTGCTCCACATACACAGATCACTACTTTTATCAGTACAGGGATTAGTAAGAGCACCAACCTCACAGACAGAGACATGAATTCTGAATGTCCTTTTCCTTTGATCTTCTATATGACTATTAAACAGTTCTCTGTGACAGTGAAAGCAGGAAATTACTTGTGATTATCCAGGGCTTAAGCAGTAGACAGTAGCCTTGCCTTAAAATTAAACTACTTAAAATCTGTCTTTTGAGTTTGAAACATAGCTCGGCAGTGGAAAACTGAGGCTGTGGTCAGCTTTAAGGGGCCAGTGAACTTCGTCAGAAGTGCTTGTTCGGTGACGGTTAAATAGCTTTGGAAACCCTCTCCCCCTGATTGGCCAGCTGTGTAGAGGCGAGAAAGTACGTTTTAACTTCTTCTTTCCAGCTCTTGTTTGTTACACAACTATTATTTTTTGCGTGTACAACCGAGTGCAACACTATGAGACAACAGAGTGCAACACTATAAATGTCTTCCAGGAGAGACTGTCTGGAAATGTGCACCATTATCCACATATTTAAATGATGTTGTTTCTCCCTCCTCTTTATGATGAGGCCAGCTTTGCTATCCAGCAGCCTTTTCACATCTGAGCCACCTGGTTTATTGCTAAGTCCCGCCCAGTACCAGCCAGCCAAAAAGAAAGAAGGAACTACTAAAGATCATACTGCTCAACCTAAGTCTTATCCTATCCAATCCCATCACTATTCTTAATTCCTTTGCTAGGTCAGTTTTGATGCAAAGAAACCTCCTTAACCAGGCGCCTGGGTAGCTCACCTGGTAGAGCGTGCACCCATATGAAGAGGCTTAGTTCTTGACGTAGCGGCTGCAGGTTCGGCTCCGACCTGCGGTTCTTTGCTGCATGTCATTCCCCCTCTCTCTCCCCTTTCAAGTCTAAGCTGTCCTGACGGAAATAAAGGCCTAAAATGCCCAAAATAAATAAGTAAATAAGAGAACTCCTTAACCATTCCTGCATCATTCCACTTTCCATCGATATGTTACAAACTAAAATACACTGTTTTCTGACTTAGTCCTCTTACACAATCCTGTGAAGCTCAGTGACGAAACATATAGTGGAATACCACTTCAAATGTCATCATAATGGAGCATCCTGCTCTTCGACATGTTGTTTCTTGGGATGGCTGTGAATTGAAGTACAGTACAAGTTGTCTATGTTGAGTGGTTCATCTTCAGGAGCGGGTACTCACAGATTCAGAGTCAAGTCATGTGCATTTGAAGCAGGTATCGACTGTAGTGTTGTATAAAATGACTGTGTCTGCTGTATATTTGGTGAGCTCATTTCCAGGGGCATGTAGAGAAGTCAGACTGTGATGCTGTGGTAAAAATCTTGTATTTGTATTTATCACAAAATAAACCCAAAGTTGTGATTAACTCTGCAGTACAATCTCATATTTCGAGAATCCCTCTCGGCTCCAAAGAGCGTTATATTTATGTTAATTCACATGCTGATTAAGTGTCTTTGGGGATACGCCCGATTGCTCGGTTGCTAACTTGCAAAAAGATGGTGGTGGCATGCAGTTGATTAGTTTTGCACATGTGGTGGTAATTATAGTTTCAGACAATAGCAGGCATTAAACAGTATCTCAAATCCTCCCACTTCTGGTGGTCTGATCAGCCCACTACTGCACATGTTGTACCCTCCTTTTCCTGTTTATTAATATGACTTAAACAAAAAGGCCAAATATCACCAGAGAAGTAAACTTACTGAAAAATGATATGGTAATTTGCATCTTATTTGGCTAATCTGTTATTTCTGTGCATTCTTTTCTTGACTGGCAATAAACAAAAGCCATATTTTCTGATACACACACTCTTGCATTCTCTCTCTTGATTACTGCCATACACATTCAAAATATTTTAAATTGAATCTCCAAAATCATTAACGATCTCTGTGATCAGTGGTTATGTAATTTCTGTCTGTGTTATTTCATGGACCAGTGGCTCTGCTGCACAGCAGATATGAAATGCTGCTCTAGCATGGCAGCAAGCTGCTGTCAGGTCAGTATATTACAGTGCGTTATTAGCCCAGGGTTATTCTTCCTCATTTTCAGGGGAACTAAGCCAAAATCGTTAATTCATGAGTGAGTCCCCACTTACACGAGGAGGAAACCTGGAAGAGTTACTTCTTCTCCAAAGACTTTTTTTAATCCTCTTTTGGCTCACTGTTATTGTATTTTTTCCCCAATAAAAATAACACCTTCTAAGGTTAGAGATAAGAGAAGCAACCTATAGGCTTCTCATACAATAGAAAAGGTTGACTCATACAGTAGAAAAACTTGACTCATACAGTAGATAAACTTGACACTGGGTTATTGCTGTGATGGGCAGACTTAATTCATTTTGGGGAAAACCCAGGAATGGGGAACTGGTTTCCCTTTTACAAACAACCAAGGATGCATATGGAGCCAGGAGCACGACTGCAAATGTATATGAAAATATGTAATATGTAAAGGCAACTAAAACATTACATAAAAAGTCACCAAAGTTAATACAGTTCATCTTAATGGGGACGTGAATGTCTGTGCCACATTTCATAGCAATCCATCCATTTCATAGCAATCTCATTTAAAACTACAAATGCCAACCTTCTAGTGATTCTAGAGAAAAAGTCAGAGGATCACCAAAATGGGGGACCATGAATGTCCTCATACAATTCCATTGCTATCCATTTCATAGTTTTTAAAGTCTGGACCAATGTGGTGGACTGACTGACCAATACTGTCATCTATAGACCCAAGCTGCTAAAAAACTTGTGATTGGTCACAAACTCCAGTATGACACTCTGGACTTCCCACATTGGTACTTTACATTGTAGAGCACATGTGACCATAGCCGCAGTTGGATGAGTTAATGGGTATTTTGTTTTCGATCTTTTTGTCTCTATTTGGAAACTCAACTGCAAGCATCATTGGAGATTAATGGAGCTTTGCTGCTGGTATTGATCATATTAGGGTCTGAGGAAACTTCACCGTGTTGCCAGGTCTTATATATCAATAGTGTTTGTTGAAGAAAAGATACAAACCAGGAAAGCCTATGTTCTGAGATGATGGTTCTTCTCTCAGGAAATTCCTGAAAGGTCAGATGGTCTCTTTCCTCTTCAAGAAGGCCTATTGGAAAAGAAAGTCATGGCTGACAATGGCTTTAATCTTTGCAATGCATTAGACAAACCATCCTCTCCACATACCATTATGAGAAAGACAAGACATTTCATCCAGTCAGCTGAGTTGGTTTCCTGTCCGTAATTATGGGATGCCACAGGTCCCCTACCCCTGGCTCATTACTCAGCCTTGCATCAGCTCCAGTAGAGACAGCCAGACTGTGACAGGTAAAATAGAGCCCACCGGCCATCAGCGAGAGGTGACTTATTAAAAATAATGACTGGGTGTGTGTGATGTGATTGATGAGTCAGGGGTGACAGCTGGTAGTCCGTAGCTATATGTGGACGCCTTCTGCACACTGACATGACTGACGTGCCGGCAGAGACGGAGAGCTAGAGAGAGAACATGTCATTTTAATATTTAAAATGTTCTGCACCTGCAGAAGGAGAAGGAGAGCAATACAATTATTATTCAGGGAGTACAATATGTTCAAACCAAAGTAACTTCTCTTTTATTTGATGTCTTTCTGAGGCAACCGGAGAACCTTGCAGAGTACACGCAATAATAAGGAGAGGAATATAGTGGCACTGAGTACTAGGTTTTAATGTACCTTTTATGTTTGAGACATACTGCCTTGGAAGCTTTTTGAGCAAACCTTTGTCGGCTGTAGAATATTGAAAAGAGAGACAACTGACACCTTAGGGAATTTAAACTAGAGGTAATTTTTGGGTTTATAGACATTTAAGACATTTGGGGAAATATGCTCATTTGCTTTCTTTTGCTTCTTAATCCGAATATAAACAATAAGGCTGGCCACACACTGGCCGCGTCGCGTGAGCGTGGCATTTCTGTTGCGTGTCAGCTGTCAGTCTTTACACAACAGAAACTGATGCGGTGCTGCTGCTGCTAGCCTTGTCTGTACACATGTATGTTTCCCATTGATATACTGCACTCAAGCAGTATACTTCATGTTAAAAATAAATATTTACTGATTTGATTACAGCAAAGACAACGTCGGCAGTATTGACGGCAAAATAGGATAGAGAATATTTCGTTCTGTATTGACAGGTGCAATATTTGAAAATCAATAATTATTTATTATTATTTTTTTAAATTACATTTATATCTGCATTTATGTCAAAACCTAGAGACTTTCAAACATCAACATGTCATTTATTAATATGTATTTGTGTCAAAATGACATATAAACATCTTTTCCTATTCTATTTTGCCTGGAAACGCTTCCTACACGCTTGCGTCTCGTGTGAAAAATAGGCATCGGTTCTATTTCTAGCATGCACACGTTTCCGGTGCGGCTCGAGCCGTGTCACGCAGGCAGTGTGCAAGCTTTAACCTGTTAAAGGTACAATATGTAACTTTTCTGCATTAAAATGTCTAAAAACGACCATACCTATGTTCTATATTTTTTGGAGTTGTCTAGTTACACTATCCCAAATGTTTCCATCAAATGGCACACCCAGAGAAATCTGTTATTTATTTTCAGACATGTCATGTTTCATTTAGTCGCCCGTCAGTGGCGTCATATAACATTTCACCATCTAGTTACTTGTAACTTCCATCATGACACGAGCACCCAGGTGCTAGGTTCGAGAGTAATTGTATATCATACGTCACAGAAAAAAATACTGGTAACACTGCTTTTTCTGCCAAAATGCATAATTTTGTGATTAATTACATGCCACTTTGCAACACAGTAATACAGCAGAAATCTTATGTATTGATACATATCAATATTAATCCAGCTTAACGTTAATGCTAGCTAATGCTTGGTGGATAACATTATAGGGTTACAACATCGTTCATCACGCTCATAAAGTTATTAGTAGTATGATTGTTTTGACCATGGATAAAAGCAGCACTGCGCTAACCCACAAATAAATTCACTAGTAACGTTAACGTTAGCTGTATAGATAGACAATTAAGCTAATGCTAATTTAGCCAGCTAGCACACCCTGCTCTGCCTGCCTCACTCCCCTGGCACAAAGAGACTTCATTCGGGATGATAGCTGACAACACAGCCAGGACATGTAGCAATAGCTATTTACCCCCAGCCGGTGCCGGGTGCTAACGGCAGTTTAATGAAGCGTCGGGAAACAGATAATAGCAGACCTAGTCACAACATCGGCCATCCATAATGTTAGCTAGCTACCGCTGTTTGTACCGTAAATCTCCTCCCTGCTGAATTTCTCCCGTCTGTCTTTACAGTTAGCTAGCTAAATTAATCCGACAACAGGTGGGTTAAGCACCAAAACCAATAGTTAAGATAACAGAAAAGTGATGGGGGAGATCTGGCAGCTGGGACATGTTCTCATGCTGCTGACAACAGCAATAGAACGTGCTCGCTATCGCGGAGAGTCCGCCTGCATTCCCCACCCACACCCGTCTCTCAGCCTCGTTGAGTAGCTAGCTAGCGTTACAACAAACCCCGTCTGCCCGGTAAAATCCAAAAGGTGACATTGGCATGTGAAATATACTGTGATAGTGTGGTAAAACCTGCTAACATTAGTCACTAATGTTAGCTTGCTGGCTCACTAGCTAACTGGTCAGCTAGCTACCAATACAGATTGAATCAAGAAAAACGTAATTATGTTGGGGAAACTGCAGCTATTTTATTAGCATGACATGAATAAATATTACTAAACGTTAACGTGAATAAACGTTAACATGAATAAACTAGAATGGGTAAACTCGTCCGTGAACAGATGCATTTTAATCAACGATAGTGTTTAGCAATAAAAACTTCCATAATTCCACGCAACTTCCCAACGTCATCAAACGTCTGTGTTTACCATCCATTGTTTTGGTTGAGAGACCCCTAGCGGCAGAAAGTTACATATTGTACGTTTAACAGCCACGCAGCTGACACGCTGCGTGACTCACCAGTAGCTCTAGACTGGACTCTGTGTCACCCCTTGTCATGTGACGACCTCCTTCGAACCCAAAGGTGGATGTAGCTTTGACTTGCTCTTCTCTTGATATAGATTCAGTTCAGGTTTCATTTAATGGCAACAAGGGTGGTTGGCATGGTTTCAAGTAGTTGCAGAGTCAAACAAACAATTTACGACCTTGGGATTATTTATTTATTATTTTCCAATGTGGTACAACATTAGTTACATATTGTAACTCCAGATTCTATGAATATAGGCATAGCCCTCTAAGAGCTGTTGCTATTGGGTTTATCCCTCGCTTATTACTGTGGGGTGGGAGATCGCACAGTCCAACTGCCACAGTGCGTCCCTGTGCCATATGGCAGCTGTCATGATGTCCCCGCCAGTAATTGTACAGGAGGCGGTAACCAGGGTGCGCTTGTGTGTTCTAGTGCCACTAGAATGGCCGCCAGGCTCTCTCGCTGAATGCGAACCAGGAGACGAGGAGCCAGGATGAAAAACGAGACCAGTCTCGCGCCTTCATAGAGAACCACAGTGCGCACGGTGCATTCTCTTGTGAGGTGAACAGATCCACTTTCACCCTCCCACCCTGTTCCACAGCATCTGAAGAAGAGTGGGATTTAGTTTCCGCTCGTTGTGAGAGGGACCCCCATCAGGTCTGCCGTGTGGTTTAGTAAATCTGGAGTGTACGCCATTCTGATTAAGAGAAGGTGTTTGTGTGACCCAGAGACTGTTAATATTAATGGACAGAGCATGTGTGACGTCACCCATTGGTTTGTGGAGATCTGCTATGAGTCGTCGAGTTTGCCGTTACGGGCGCAGCCATCCTTGTTGCGGATGTGACAATTTTAGACGAGAGGGAAGAGTTAGGGAGGAGCCACGTTACATTACACACTTTCACTGGCAATCACATCATAGTAACGTCCTAAAACACCCCCCGCTTTAACGCAGATTTTAAAATCAACGAGACCATAATTAAAAAAATTAACATCATTCTGTATTGCAGAAGACTTTAAACTAGCGATTGAGACCATAAACTCATTATGAAAATGTTTACTGAGGTAATAAATCAAGTGAGAAGTGGATCACGTTCTCATAGACTTCTACAGAAACCAACCTCCTTTTGCAACTGCATGTGTCGCCCCCTGCTGGAATTCTGATAGAATGCAGGTTTAAGGCACTTCCGCATTTGCAGCACTTCGCTGATCCGGATGCTTTGTCCATTAATATTAACAGTCTATGGTGTGACCACAGCAGCAGGCTCCTGGCCTAATAGCTAATAGCCAGGCTGTGTGTACCCGCCGCTGTCATGTTGTCAATATAAACTTAGCACAAAAAGTAAGGAAATTTGTGTTTGGTAGATTATTTCTCTGTGGTAACAATGCTTTTTGGCAATAAAGCTTATACCGTTGGAAAGCCTATTTAGTTCCCTTTCAAATGGTGCCCCATTTGTAAGGAACATGCATTTGTGGGTTGCGCCCATGAAAAATTTGCTAAATCTTCTCTGCCAAACAGCTTATTCTGCCATTGACTCATTTGGTGGATTGGATGATTGAAGTTTGAAGAAACAAGACATATTGGCAATTTAACAATTTATTCATTTCACAAACAGGAGCCTCAGTAGTGTGTGGAAGAACCATACACAGCCACAACAGCCTGGCACCTCCTCCTCATGCTGGTCACCAGCCTGGTCACACAGTGCTGTGGGATGGCATCCCATTCTTCAACCAGCATTTGACGCAAGTCAGCCAACGTAGTTGTGTTGGTCACTCTGGCACGAACAGCACACCCAAGCTGATCCCACAAGTGTTCAATGGGGTTGAGGTCAGGACTGCTGGCAGGCTATTCCATCCTCTCCACTCCCACATTCTGGAGGTAGTCTCTGATAAACCCCGCCCTGTCATCTTGGAGGATAGAGTTCGGTCCCAGACTGTGGAGATATGGGATTGCCACTGGTTGCAGAATCTCATCTCTATATCGCTCTGCATTGAGATTTCCTCCAATGATGACAAGCCTTGTTTTTACAGTGAGGGAGATGCCACCCCACACCATCACACTGCCTCCACCAAAAGGTGTTACTCTATCGGTGCAGCAATCAGCATAGCGTTCTCCGCGTCTTCTCCACACTTTGACTCTACGGTCCAACTGCCATAGGCAGAATCTTCCAATCCAAACACGAAATGAGTCAATGCCAGAATAAGCTGTTTGGCATTGGCAGAGAAGATTTGGCAAATTTTTCATGGGCACAACCCACATACTCAGCGTTGCTGCTCATCCCACAAATGCATGTTCCTTACAAATGTGGCACCATCTGAAAGGGAACTAAACAGGCTTTCCAACGGTATAAGATGTATTGCCAAAAAGCATTGTTACCATAGAGAAATAATCTACCAAACACAAATTTCTTTACTTTTTGTGCTAAGTTTAGACACTTCTACCTGACAGACTCAGAGGAAAGTGTTTCAGGTCGATGGAAGTGATCCAATCGCCGGGCGCACACACTGCGATGCATGTATGGCAGTCAACATGTGGAATGGTCACTCCAGGATGCACAGGTTGAACAAAGAGAGGTCCAGCGTCGGTCTCATCCCTCCCGTTTGCTCCTGTTTGAGGAAATAACGCCATTTGTGATTAGCTTCAACATCCAAGTGTTCATCATGGGTAACATGCTTTTCCATGTTGCCCATGTGCCCTCCCCGCCTCTGTGTGAAGTCGTGGTAGGCAGAGTCGAAAGTGCGGCTGCTGTATGATATATGCCGGGGATGCATGGCGAGGTCAGCGACTGAAATGTGTATTCGGATCAGAGTACCGAAAACAAGGTCGGCTAAGCGGGGGGACTGAGGACTCTCACCAATCCGCATAATAAACTGAGTAGGCTATCAACACGCACTTTGAGTGGGTGTTTGCTCCTGTTCATTCTGACACAGTGTGACTGGGCTTCGCCTGCATTACTGCATGTGAGCATGGCAGCGAGCCTGTCTGTGTGTGTGTGAGGGGAATGTGTGTCTCAGTGGCTGCAAGATGCTCAGAAGGGACAAAAGCGGACTGACTGAGAGGAAACTGCTCTTAAGGAGAAACTGTGTGGCTGTTATGTTTCCAACTCTCAGCTGGAGTGAGACATGCGTTCCCGGCGCCCCGTCACTGTCACTGCCATGGAATCCGCTGTTTGCGAGTAGGCTCAGGGGTGGATTGTACTAGGTGGGTGCTGCCCGCAGGGCCTTATGGCCAAGTCGGTTTGATGTTTGGCGGGGGATACCGCCACGGGGGAGAGGGGACGAGGCGCCGCTCTCCAGGAGGTGTGTTTTCGCATCCCCTCCACTACCTATAGCCACCAGGGGCAATGGGAACTGAGTCGTGACCTTTGCAGGCAGATGTTCCGCTGTGACAAAAGTAGCGTTCAGAAGCAGGATGGAGGCCAGGCTCTGCCGCAGTGAGGGGACTGCTGGGAACTCCGTTTTTGTGTCGCCTTGGACCCTGGTGAACAGTACATAGTGGGACCCTCGTGAACGGTACATAGTGGGACACTGGTGACCTCCGTCTCCCGGGTTCGAAGAATGCTACTCAGCATTCACACAGGTCGAGAACAAAAACCTTAGCGGTGGGCAGGGAGCCCATCTGATGCGGAGGAGAAAGCCGCTGATGCGGTGCTCCCCTTCTGGGACAGAGACAGCCGAGCTCCAGTTCTTCCAACGGGGAGGGGGGAGAGCCGGTGCCGGCTAGAAAACCATCTCTAAGGGGAATCCAAGTCAGCGGACTCTTGCCCGACAAAGAGACCCCCTTCCGGGATGTCTGGGTGACGCCGCTGGTGGTATCCTTACCTTACCTGACTGTCCACCTGGCTGCCATCGCCTGCTGCTTCAGTTCCTCCGTCAGTAAGCGTGCGCAGAACTACTGGCGGCCGGCATGGTGCCAGCCCGGCGAAGGGGGCCGAGGCACGCCTCGCAGCTCGGGTGGAGATCTGGCGGCAGGATGTAGATGGTCCGTCAATCGGTACACAGGTGGACACTGCTGTTCTTCAAAATCTTCAAACTGCTTGTCGCTGAAGAAAAATAGGCAGCAGATATCTGGTCTCCCAGCTGTAATATACAGTAACTGCGGACATAAGAGAGGCCCGTGCAGGGCACAACAGGGGCACGAAAGAAATCTTAACGACTGTGCATGCGCGAGGGATAAACCCAATAGCAACAGCTCTTAGAGGGCGAAGCCTATACGAAATAGAACTCCGTATTTTAACTGCACTGCTCTCTTGGCATCTCCATGCTGTGTTTCATCAGTGGCTAATAACAAGGAATGCACCGATCTAATACCCAGATCAGTATTCAACGCTGATGTTGATGTAAAGTGGATTGGGTATTGGCTATGCTGTGTCCAATCCACATTAAATACAGTTTCTTTATGCATGTCATTGTTAGTGCCACAGAAATCCTGGGCCTCATGTTACCTTACATAAAAATGACCCCAATGAACTCTACATTGTGTCTTTTACAGATTTAAAATAGGGCACTGGTACTTGGTGTCTGGCAGGTGTGCTGAGTTGATTGGTATTTGGAGAGAATTTGGAGTGTATCCCTATTAATAACAATTCAGACCCGTCTCCCTGTGTGACTGTAGTGCTGACCCTCCAGTCATTTCCATAACACTGAAAGACATATCATGGCAATAAGTTGTTGTCAGAGGCATGAGAACTAGGGGTGCTGCAGGTGCTGCAGCACCCCCTGTTGGCAAACTGCGATGACAATAAAATGATAGCTTATAAATATCTCTGGTTGTTGTTTCTGTTCCACGACATTTTGTATGTCATGTTTGGGGTGTGGGATGAAGAGAGGGATAATTTTAGTAATTATTGTATCAGCTCTACATCCACAAACAAGAGGACTTTTCACCGAGGTGGAACAGCTGATCCACTTGTGCCTCTGTTTACCAGTGTCTACGGCTGGCTCCGAAAGGTCTTTTTCAGCTCTTCGCCACCTGAAAACCTGGCTCCGTAGCACTATCACTCAGAGTAGACTTTCACACATGGCACTGCTTCACGTCCACAAAGACATTTTGGATGATCTGAATATTCAGGGTCTCATGGCAGAGTTTATCAGCCGAACTCCAGAGCGCAAATCTACGTTTGGTGTAGCGAAATCATTGTAATCTCTGTGTCTTTTTCCTGCCGCCGTGCAGGCCAAGATTGTATAGACCTATATTTAGCCTAGTATGATTGTGACTTATGTATGCCTATTATAAAGAAACAAATAGTCTGTAACTTTTTAGAATTTGTCACATACTGTCAGAAAAGAAAGATTTTGCATAGTCTGTTACTTTGTGGCACTTAGGCCTTTTTTTTGGCCGTTATGCGGTTTATGAACACTTTATCTACTTGTGGTTGTTTTAAAATAAACATACATTGTCATCTAGACAACTTTTTTCTCAAGAGAGGTGTTTGTCTTTTGATTTCCCATTAGTTTTACTATTTCCCTCCTCTCATTTTTATCTCTCTTGTTCTCTTTGTACTTTTTCATGCCTATCTTTCACCCTCCCTTTTCCCTCCTCTCCGAGAGCATAAATATCCCACTGGCAGCAGTGGCTGCAATCCTTTGTGTCCTATCGCAGCCCTGCCTCACTTTTGTGCTGTCCTGTAAAATAAAATATTATTGACTGGCATGGTTAATGTACATTAGGGTGCACTGATAAATACGTTCCACAAAACTCCCAACACATCACATAAATGCCGGAATTTGTTTAATGTGACATGAAATATGTTTGGGATGTGAGAGTGTATAAATTGCACGGGAAGCTAGCTTGGCACGCAGGTGGTTGAGTGGCGTGCATAAAGCAAACGATGAATGAGGCAGTTGGATGTGTGTGTCTGTGTGTGCTTAAACCTCTACTTTCCTGTATTCCGTGCCAACCCTGTCGCTAACGCAGCAGCCCTCTGCATTATTTATCCCCACAGCAGTACAACCACTTCTCGGCAGTGGAGAAAGTGCACACCTTGCAACTCAAAGACCTTTTTCATAAACTTTACTCCTCTCTTTTTCTCTTAGTAAGCCATGAGCATAAAAGGCCTCTCTCCTCCCTTTTTCTGCTAACCCTCAGGCTCCCGTTCTGCTTTTTTTTTTATCATAAAATGCCTGCTAAATTCTCCCATAATGGATATTGATTCCTCAAACAATAACAACAGATCACAATAGACAGCTCACGCGAAAGCGGTGTTACCTTGAAACTTGGAGGCGCTTCATGAGAACTGATGAAACTCCTTGGCTGACTCTTTAAGGGCTTAACATTTCAATTTACTTTTCAGTGCTTTTCACTTTTTGTCCCGCCTGCCAGCAAAGCAAATGGGATGAGGTATCATCTTATTACCTGCTTATTTTGAAGTGGAAAAATACAAGAGGGGTGTCATCAAGCAGAAAATGAATTTGGATGTCAATGCCTCTTCCTATAGCTTTGTGGAAAGGAATGTCTGTGTTTTATAATAGTGCATAAACAACACAACTGACAGAAAGTAATAGCAAAGTCAGCATGCAGTACCTCCTCAGGAAGCTACATCTAATCTCAAACAGGCAGTAATATTACAAATGCAGAGTACTCATCATCTGGTCCAGCCTTTTATCAGTTTTTTACATAAATTGGCATGTCAGCATCACCGAATCAGCTCAAATAATGGAACCGATGTTTGAACAGCGGCCAACACATGGCAGAGCTCTTTTTTGTGGTAGATGAGACTTTGCTGTGTCAGTAACATTAAATGTACGATTTATAAATATGGCGATCCACTTCAGGGTACTTTGATGGCTTGGACAGTACATGGAAAGCAGGAGATAAAGAAGGGGCCAGTGGGAGTGGGAGCAGAAAATAAAACAAAAGCATGGCATCCCATCTCTGGAGCAATAATTTGCCAGTTTTTTTGGCATCAAGTCAGCAAGCCATTTGCAAAGCAGTGATAAGAAATAGGATTGTATGCAAGAAAGCAAGATGAATTCGGAATAGTAGGGGCTTAGTAGCTACTTCAGAGTCAGTTATATAGTCAGGTCAGTTATATAGAGATACAGCAATTTGAACTATTGCACTTCATGAGTACAGTGTTTGCAAACATATATTTCCTATTTTTTGCATTATCCAGGAGCATGTTTGTGGGTGGTTGGTGCAAACAACTGACCTTTCAACATGACAGGAATATACGCTAATGGCCATGTCAATTCTGACTTCTACTCTGTGGGAGGCACTACATGATAAACAGGCGAGTTCATGGCATGTTTTCAGCTCCGCACTTCCAGACATTCACACTTGCAGCTGTGAATACTAATGAGATGTGTTATGTTGATCAAAAGGCATTTTAATTGGCAGCAGAGCTGCGCGTGCCCTTGCATGCTGCTCAGCTCTCAGACCTCTGGCTTGGATAGGTGGGAAACTAATGTGATATTGGCAGAAACTGAGTTTGACTTCTGTGATATTTTATACAGAAACCTGACTTAATTAAAAGTCAGACAGTAGCAGTGTAAAGTGGTCCCAACTGGATTTAATTGTTTTGTTATTTTTTGATACAAGGCATGAAACGTTCTGTTTTTCTTTTGGCCATTTGGTGGCAGCAAAACAAACTGTAACACCTGCATTTATAAATGACCACATCATAGGTTTGTGCCAATGTGTAAGCAGTTGCCTACTGGCACATCCAGCAGACATGCTGCAACATTTGCATTCATGGAGTCGTATTTCTTGCCACCTGATGAATGCAAGTCCAATTTTCATTCTCCTTTTAATTTGGTTTCGGTCTTCCTCATTTCATCATCTTCTGAGGGAAATATCTGGTTCTTAAGCTGCTAAATGCTCCACTATGTTCACTAGCTAGTCGCTAACTTTGTCTGTCATATGGGCAGGAAACATACAGAAGGTTTTTAGAGCTTTTTCACTGAAAACAGCTGCCTGCTGCTGCTGGAAACAAGGTTGATGGCTTGGTAAAAGAAAACCAAAACAATAAAGTTATGAGCTGTAAAACCAAAATAACGAGCTGAAAGATGCTAAAACGCTCCCCAGCGTAGAGAAGCTGCAGAGTTGGATGATAATTCTTTGTGGGTTTGCCACTACAAGAGAGACCATTGATATTACACATAGTAATTTCAGCAGTTGTTTACACAAGTAAACCACATTTGTTTAAAGTTTATAAATTGGGTGAAAACCCTTTATCATGAGCCCTGGGCCAAAATGACCACTAATGGACAGATCTCTACAGAATTTATCGACAAAGTTGACCTTTATCTTCAGGTTTTTTTTTCTTGGCTATTGAGCCCCTAGCCAAAGCAAGTAGACAAGATCCTGATATAAAGGGTTTCAAAGTAGCTCTGACATCATAATCATAGAATCACTAAATCATAAAATCAATCTTCTAGTGGATGATATAATTTTGTACTTAATAGACCCTGGTAACTCCCTTACTAAATGCTTATGTTGTTATTTCAGGATATAAGGTGAGTTGGGAAAAAGTTAAATTATTCCCTGTAACTAGTTTTGATTACACTGAGTATCAACACGCAACCTCATTGAAATGCATTCCAAATGCTATAAAATATCTTGGAATAACTTTAAAAATGTGTAAAAAACGTAATGATCTCCCATGCTCAGTACAATTGAAAATAATATATGTAGCCTACTGTACCGTGGATGAGCTTGTAAACATGTTAGACAATTTATATGGAATTGTTAAGTGCCCAGGGTATTTATGGAAAAAGTTAGATGGGATTATAGATTAGGCCTTCGATTAGTCAGTTTAACAAAAAAATTATGATTTTGTGGCTGGGTTGCTCAGTGGGTAGGGCAGGCGCACATATACTGAGAGGTTTATACCTCAACGCAGGGGTTCAGGGTTCAAATCCGACCTGTGACGATTTCCTGCATGTCTTCCCCCTCTTTCTCATCTAGCTGTCCTATCAAATAAGGGTGTAAAAGTAAAAATATTCTTAAAAAAAAATTTAATAATAATAATTTTAAAGCTCAAATACGATTTGTTTTGTCCTTTTTTGAGGGCGACGGTGCCCCCTCTTTGGCAATTGAGACTCAGCGCTATCTTGCACCCAGCGCAATTGACTTTGTAAACTGACGCATGTATCATTCCTATTTTGCACCCGACGCACAGCAGACTTTTCCCTCCACAGACTCGCGTCGGTAAATTAGGGAATGAGCTTGCGCTCTCGGGGGCGGTTCAGCAAAAAGAGGAAGCGTGTTCCAACACAAACGTTCCCTAGTGCTATTTTGCAGTTTCAGAAAACTGTTCTGCCACAGACCAGGAAAAACCTAGTCTAAAGTCAGTGGCGCGTTATTCAGATGCTATTTTAAGGGCGCATGCTTGGCCGTAATGTAGAGTGTGCACACCGCGCATACACTTTGCTTCTCTCATCTCTCATTTTTGCAAACCATACATAAATACAAGGAAAAATATGACCTTGTTTTACACAACATTTCCATGAATCATGGATGTGTTGATGACATAAATGAGGAAATATTAGAGGACTTAAGGAGATGTGATGTGAACTGCATGTGCCGACACCACTTAACCCAAATGCCCCAGCAGCAGCACGGGAGAGGAGAGACAGAGCTGCATCGTCTATACTGAGGTAATCTTGGTCTAATGTTAGACTACATTGCAAAAATACCACCATGCATTCATAACCTCGTGATTCAGTGAGAGTGAGCCCAAAACATCGGAAAGTATGTTTTTGTAACATTTCTTTATTTACATTTTGTCAAAAAGAAAAATCAATAGCAAATGTGGGTCTCCTCGGTTGTGAACCGCTCCTGGCTTGCACCCATGGATGTAATAAGAGCGTGCGCCTAGCAAATCCGCCATTATAATAGCAATCCGCCATGGAACAAGTGCGCCTGCTTTTAGAGGGAATGTGAGATAACGCTCTGATTGGTTTATTGCACGTTACGCCCAAACCACACCTATGAGTAATGTAGCTACTTTAGACCAACCCATTTTAGATTTGCGTTGGGCGCAAGAGTCATTTATCCCACCGGTATAATAGCAACAGCACCCGAGATCCACCCACAAAGCTACTTGCGTTTGGCGTTTGATACTTGCATTTCAGATCGTTAAAATAGGGCCCTTAGACTCAAAAGTCTTGCACTGAAAATTGGACTGTCACCAAAAACACCTAAATAAACTCTAGAGACTTGGCATCATAGAGGGATGCAGCATTACATTTTTCTCAATTGGGTTTAAATTGGAAGTGTTAGGAAATGGGGTTTCTTTGCTCTTTTGTGTTCTGTAATTTGTTAACTATTTTTAAAAAGGAAGCAGAGGTTAAACATATTAGAGGACGTTATATGGACACCAAATTGAAATCTGTATTGGCTCACTGGCGCAGGTTATTATGGCCTGTTACAGGCATTGTTTTAGTCTATTGACAGATATGATAACTGGGACAAACTGACTAACACAGACAGTGACATCAGTGATATCTTTTCACCTTTTCACCACTGCAATCTACTTGTAAAATGAGAATTGATACTGTAAGTCTTTTCACCATTATACATTTTCAGGCAGAGTAGAGTTTCTTGAGCTATTCTGCATTTCTGGACAGGTCTGAGAACTCATTACCTTCTCCCATCTGACAGCTCTACCTGGGGCGATATATCAGGAGGGAAGTGAAAAGAGAAGGGGGGCAGAGACAGGGTCAGGTGGGTGAGGATTTTCAAAATAACAGAACCCCACTGTCAATGTTGTGTTAGTGGCTAAGGAGTCGTTGTGTCTGGCTGAGGTCTAATGGGATGTTGACCTGGCCCTGGTCCTGTCTGTCAAACATCATCAGTCTTGAGAAAAGGAGTGAAAGAGGAGAGAACAGCGTCCCCCCGAAAGCAATTTTCCCTATATAAGAAAGGCAGGGGTGAGAGAGATGTTGACAGTAGAAACTTGGGAACCAATGGCTTAGAAAAGAAAAAAAGTGTAGGAATATTAAGTCCAATCTGTGCTTTTGTCACACACAAAAGAATAGCAAATGACTGTTGGGTAATTTTGTTTAATGCTACAGTTTTAAAGCAAGGGTTAAATGGAACACTTCGATCTATCGAGCTGCTTTCAGAAAGCTACATAAATGAAGTTCATCTGAGACATTATGAGAAAATGTTTTCATTCAGGAACCTATGTGAAGAAGAAAAAAAACAGCCACATATTGTACCTGCAAAAAAGGAGTGATGGTGTCATGAATATTTATCCGCTGTCCCCCTCACTACGCTCTGGCAGTTCCCAGTGCGCCATTTATTTTGTGCAGTTACATCTGTCGGGATCACCTCTGTTTTGCAGAGGTGAATGAACTTGTAATGTGGTACTTCATATTCTTCCGATCAGCACTGCCTCTGTGGCAGTATGGCATTAGATAGTCGATCAATCATGTCAGTATACCACCCATGAGAAGGCCGATGTCAATAAAGGAGGAGGAGCATGAAATGAAAAATCCATCTTAAAATACTCCTGCACTGAAGAAAACTACTATTGGCAGTGCACTTTCCCTTCCAGTGTCTTGTCTTTTGCAGCAATATATAACACCCATGGTAAATAACATTTTTCTGTTTCAGTCCCTCAGAATTGAAGAAATCTTTTTTTCTTGGCTCCAATTTTTTAACCAATTCTGAACAATCAAGGGAGAACATTTTGTGCATGAGAAGCAGAGATTAACAATAACCTCCACTAACAGTAGCCTTCCATACTCAATATTTCTCTCTCCATCTACATAAAAGACAAACAGCTGGTTTGAACAAGTCTACCCCTGTCCTAAAATCATGTGGGATGGAAGGGGAAATATTCCCATGTGTACACCAGGTGAGCGTTTGTTGGTTACCTGGGTTGGGGAGTAAGGAAATACAAGTAACTTATGTATTTAAAATACAAAATATGAGTAACTGTATTCCGTTACAGTTATAGTTTAAATTGGTGGTATTCTGAATACACTCACTGTATTTAAAAATACATTACTTAAAGGGTTTACTTTATTACTTCAGCCAAGGAGGTTATGTTTTTGGTTCAGTTTGTTTGTTTGGCAGCACTATTATGGAAAAACTACTAGCTACTGGGCCAAGGAAGTACCCATTACATTACAGGGCAAATCAAAATCACGGAGAGGATACACAAATTATTTTTCATTATTGTTAACATTGCGAGACAGGGCCTTGGCGGAGGTCTGCACTCTCCAAGTGCCTCTTATAGTTGGTTTTACTTGCTCTAAAATTCAGGTTTTTTTTAAAGTGCAACAATTTGTGCATGTGCAGTGCACCTGCCACACGAAATGAAAGAGAAGACGCACAGCCAGGACACTGTCAGGAATGTGGTTGTGGCATGGAAATATAAGACCCAGACAACTTTTTAGTATTCGTCGTTATTGTGAATGAATTGCATTTAATTATTCTTGAATAACAGACCATGGCTGACATGACATGGCTGGCCTTTATATTTCTTTTCTATTTAATGGACTTCTGCTGCATTATTCTTTGCAGGTTTTTGAAAGTCATTCTGGAAAATGGAGGAAAGCCACTGACTGCATCTGGATGTTATGTGGATAATGACGTGATCACATGCCTTTGCATTCCAACTGATATTAAGTTCTGCCCGAATTGTGATCTTATCTTGATATGCAAACTGGGCGAGTGGAGCTGGTTGACCTTTTTAAAAACATTGAAGCAATGTGCAAGTCAAAGGGCCCATGATAGACGGAGATGGCCAGTGAACTACTTTTCGGTAGCCTTGCCAACTTGGCTAACGTTACTTATACTGTAAGCAGCTTGGAGAAACAATGCTGCTGTATGGTCTGTCCTTTTTGTTTCTTTGCAGAAGAGCTCGTCTGCAGCTTTTTGTTGGACAGCTTCAGATAGCAGGATGAGGCTGAGTTAGGGGGCCTGCCAACTTGTTGGCACATTTCTTTTTAGATATCAGGTCTGGCCAATCCAATCATAGTCCAATTGCAACACTTTCTGCATACATTACATTTGCATATTTACATCAACACGCACTTTTCCTCATTCAGATCAATTATTCTGATACCGACTGCATGTTAATACCGGGTCAAAGTGTAAGTTAAGTATAGTAAAGTAAGATCAAATTAAATTACAACACTGCTTCACAACCATTGTAAAACACATATGTCCTCTACCAGTGAACACTATGAGACAGTGATCATATTGTACAGTCAGGACATACAGTATGTCATAGACTGGAGTCTGTAAGTCATATGAGTACACCGCATTGATGTTTAAATTTAAATTTTGCTGACAGGTCCTGAGGGCATCTGTGCTCTTGGTCTATTAAATTCTTCCCATAAGTCACTTCCTCTCAATCAGACATTGCTGTGATTGAAGTGGATGGTTGTCATGGTGATCACTATTCATGAGTGGAGATCTCACAACTACAGTCATATACATGTTTGCTAATACTTCTCAGATAAGCTGCTGGCTGTAATTCACGCAATGTATTATTCATAAGTTCATAAAAAGAAATCATTGACCACATACAATATCTCTAATAGGAGTGTGTCATTGTCTTATTTACACACACACACACACACACACACACACACACACACGGAGAAGGAGGAGTTTCTGTTGTATTTGCTGAAGCCCTGTTGAAGTAGGGGTTGGTAATGGCAGAGTGCTTTATGCTTTTAAGCGATTACATGTGAACTTTTTTTGAATTGCTGCTTGCTTCTGTGGGCTACAGTTGCATGGCTTTACTCATAAGAGCTGGGCACAATTTAAAAAACTGAAGGCTCCTTCAAAAAGAAAGGTAGATAATGTGAGAATGAAAGACAGTGCTTCTCTGGCAGACTGCATGGCCAGAGCTGTCCTGCACAGATACACACTTCACAATAACACATGTAGCCTTGTGATCACACATAAGTTACTTCAACCCTTTGACCTCAAATGATGCAAATTTGCATCCCTACTTTTCTGAGTCATAACTCATTAAAACCACACAGACACAGACATCATACACATACCACAGCAATGAGTGTAACTTACTCTTATTAGTGATAGAAGCACCTGTCCACTGTGGGTGAATGTCCATAAATCTGCTTAGAAATTGTCTTTAAAAAAAGGGGGGTTCGTTGTAACGGTAGATTTTGCCGTAGATTTTCTTAGTCATGAAATTTGGACATTTTACATTAATATTTGTACATCCATGATTACACTGCTTGACAACATGACACTTTTAGTCTACCCAAAGCCCAATCACCCAAAGCATGATGGATGCTGTTGCAGCAAAAAACTCAATCATATCGATCCCAAAAGGAAATAAGAAAAACAAAAACAAGAAGGGGGACAAAATCTATTCAAATGTGCTTTTTTTGTGGTCTTTTTTAAAATGTGTTTTAGTAAACTTGTTGACATCACTAAGGCCTTGCAACTTTGTAACACTTACACTCTCATTTATCTATCTATTTATATACAGACATTTGTGATATTCTATATATTCACATTCAAAATAATGGCCTTTTTAAGTAGCCTGAAAAAATATATCAGTATATGGCATGCCTAGCTTAGACTTGCAGTGAATGTCATAAGCTTATAAATCCAAAGAGTGCAAATGGAGTGAAAACTGCCAAGCTAAAAGGGATAAATACAAAAAGAGGAAACAGATGGATAATGTTTGGCTGTTGAAGTGTTATTTAGATTGGAAGTGTCACATAAAACTCTTTAAACCTCATAATGCGAAAACACATATTGTAGCTTATCATCATGCAAGTAAATTTGATTCTAAATTGCTCTTGGCTAAGGGTAGTAAATTGGCTCCACAATGTATAATTTAGCAAATGTATCTAATGCAATGTTATCTTTGCAGTGTGTCTGTGTATAAGAGTTACCGAGTCATCACATCAGTCCTCTCTCTCTGTGTGTTTCCTCTCAGGTGTTCACCAGGTATGGGAAGTGCTACATGTTTAACGCTGCAGAGGAGGGGAAGACGCTCCGCACCACCATGAAGGGAGGGGCGGGAAACGGTCTGGAGATCATGTTGGACATCCAGCAGGACGAGTACCTGCCGGTGTGGGGGGACACAGGTAGGCATGTCCACCTTGCTCAGCTGTCCTGCTTACTTAGAACAGATCAGAGTTAAAACATTAACTTCACATGTCCCTACCTTTGTATAAAGGCTCCTCATCTTTGCTCTTCTCTTTTTTGCTTATCTTATGCTGCCTTCACATGCAACTCATGAGGTCATATTTTCAACATGTGGTTTAAATTAGGTTAGAAACAAGACCAGCAAAAGTGAATACAACTTTTAGAAAATTTCTGCTCATAAAGTCAAGAATACCACATCTCCCTCTCCCTCTCTACTTGTATTATTTCTCTCGATTATGTAATCCCTCCACCACTAATTTGTTGTTACATTGAGTGACTTTTACCTGTGCACTTAATGTTGGTGGATTGCATCCGGTATGTTGAGTGGACCCAAACAGAGCCAGGAGACTTTAGAGTTATTGACATGTGAGTCATTCCGTCCTCTGTTGAACATTTGCTTACCTCCAGGCTAGCATGTTTGTACTCAAGCCTGCTTTTGTCATTCCCACAAAAACTGTGTTGTTATAAATGAGATTTGAGATTTTGCTTATCATGTTATGTCACATTACGTCACATAAAAGACATGCCGCAGCACCTTATTTAATACAATGGTCTCTCACTTATTTGCCTTCAATCTGTCTTTTCCTCTCTTTTTAGTATTTTGTTATGCAATGGGAAATAAAATCAAATTACATAGACATCATAGTCTTAAAAGTGAATAAAGTATCTTAATCGCCCAAGTTGTGTCCCACACTGAGCCTTTTGGGTCATAATTATTTATTTTAGCCATAATTAACACTGAGATTATTCAATGTCCCCCAGATGAAATCACTCCACGGAAGCATATGAACACAGAAACTCCTATTAAATTCTAAATCAAATAAAGCTCCAGAAATGTTTTAAGATGTGTTAGATGAACTGCATCAGCATTTTTTCATCTAATGCCACAGATATTTAGAATATTATACATGTACATCAGATGAAATGTTATTGTTATTGCTATAATTAACACTTGTTATTACAAAGTACTCTAGTGTTATTTGTCTAATACTCTTTTTTTCCACCCAAGTAAGCATGTATATGTGGTGGGTTTTAAACCCGATAAAAATAGTTGTAGAACAGTATGCTTGTCTGTTTTTTTCTTCTTCTGGTGTATCACGTTCATAACTGCACAAAACTGCAAACATCGCTGTACATTCACTTGATAGCTTCGCTTTTAAACTTAAACTCCACTCAGACCGATCGCTCTGCATTACGTCACTCTCTCACTCGCTCCACCAAGCTCACCCCAGACACCGCCAAACTCACACACACACACACACACACACACACACACACACACACACACACACACACACACACACACACACACACACACACACACACACAGAGAGACATCCGTAAGGATTTTTTTATTTTTTATCTGTTACTTATTTAGTCTCTCTTTCAAACTCTGTGCTGACTATTTTGATGTTCAAGCGCTGCTGGGTGGAAACGGATGGAATTTGTGGCAGAGGGGACAGAAGTTACCAACGGAGGCAACGGGCATCACAGCATCGTGCCAGAAAAGGGCCGAAAATGAACTTGTCCACCCGGGTATCCTGTTTCCATTCTTGACAATCGGAGCTTGAGCTGATAAATAACCGTCTCTACTGCAGAGTCATTTGCCTCGTATTTGTTGATAATCTTTATTACAAAGTAGTGAAGCTTTATATTAACCCCATACTGATGTGTGTGAATTAGAGATCTTGTTAGTGGCTCAGATTGAGCGATTTAGGGATGCTTGCTGCCTTAGTAATTCCACAGTAAAGCTCATTGAATGGCCGGTTCACGTCTGAACCAGTGGAAGGGCAGACGGGGGAGTTCCCAGTGCAGCTAGCCAAGCTATGAGCAGCCTAGCAGATGGACCGTATTTACTCTAGGCTCAACTTTAAGAAGATCCATCATCAAAAAGTCAGCATCCTGTCAATCCTCCTCATGTTCTTCTATGGACAGCAAGTCCCTCAGTCCCTGTCCTGAACTCTTCTTGGTTTTATTTCTGTTTGAACAGACTGTATTCCAACCACCACCCTGACAGCATACATAGCTCCCTCTCCCAGCAGGCTGCAGTTTACAGTGCCCTTGTTTATCCCTGTGTGGTTTTAATTAGCCCAGATGAGCTGAGTCAGGTCCCTAAGCTGTGCAGACATAATGGGCACACACTACATTGGGACTCCTCCCCTATCACCTTCCTTTTTCAATCCAATCCCCACACCTTCTCTCCCCTCCCGTGGCTTTTCTTATTGTCCATCATCCAGAGGCCAGCAGTCGGTCACTTGGGTTCTATTACCACACTGCTCTGTCCAGGGAGCTACAGGGCAGCCATCATACTCCTCATCACCTCATCATGATGGACAAACATGAAAAAAAAATATGTCTCATGTGGTGAAGACTGATATAAATTTAAATGGTGGGAGAAAACAGATGGCCTGTTGCCTGGATACCTAGTTTTCTCCTCACTGTGTTCCTGACTGAACCACTCAGTGGTAAGAATAATAAATGGATTGGATGTGTCTGTCTGCTATTTCCATCCATATACTGTGGCTGTCTAGAAAGAAGGCATTCTCAAGTAGACCTTAAATAATTACACAAATCAATCTGAGTGATTAGGACTCTAAACCAGACTATTGTTTGCCCACAAATTGTATTTCAGTTTTTAGCTTCAGTTTTATTGTTATATGGATGACAATTGAGACTGGTTCCACAGATACCTGCTGCTTCTCTGCGAAAATATGTCAACAAGCTTCTTTTTTTTGTGATTGCTAATTTTAGAAACGCCTAGAATTGTAACTTCAAATTAATTAGATATACTTCCCACTGGGGGGGTGAATAATATGTTCAACTCCTGCTACACATTAACCTTTTTTTTAAAGAAATCTAAAGTTGCAGCGGTGGAGATTTGTCAAGCAGTCTTGATCAAAGAGGTCTGTTTACACACTCAGCACCCACCACATGTTTTCCTTATGCAGCAGAATTACAAAATGTTTGCACTGCAGAGAACAGCCCTTCAAACACATCACAGCCTGTCAAACTGTGACATTCAACTTCCATTTCTTCTTATATCAGAGACTAACATTTTTTTTTTTAAATCATACACATCACAGTTTTTTTTAGATCAAAACTTGACATTTCAGAGTTTCCAAGCAACCAGTGCACCCAATATGTCTATTTTTATAGCATTGATGAAGTGATGGAGAACGTGAGAGATATGCAAACAATTGTTGATTTATTGAATTCTGTTTAATCTTCTGTCTTAGACAAGAAATTAGAAAGAGGCATGCTACATCAAGTTCCATAATGTCTCCCCTTTGCTCAGTTGGCTTTGTATTTCATAACCAGTCTGGCAGTCTCCCTCTGTTTCCTGTTTTGTGCCATCCATAATCTTAGATCTTGGCTCCCATTTTGTGTGGCAAACAGGCAAGTAAGTGCAGTGCTAAAATCTTGCCATGCCTCCACACTCTTTGTGTCTGCAGTTATTAAATCAAAGTGTTGATGAAAAGCACTCTGAGAAACATCTGATGGAAGCAGAAGAATGTTTGTTCAACAGGTTAAATCAAGTGTAGAATTGAAGTGGAAATATCTTGATCCTGTATTTCTACTTGTGTCACTTCCCTTTGAGGTCTTTGGTCAGTGTGTGGTGTGTGTGTGTGTGTGTGTGTGTGTGTGTGTGTGTGTGTGTGTGTGTGTGTGTGTGTGTGTGTGTGTGTGTGTGTGTGTGTGTGTGTGTGTGAGAGAGAGAGAGAGAGAGAGAGAGAGAGAGTGTGTGTGTGTGTGAGTGTGTGTGTGTTAAACCATTGCTTTTTCTTCTTGGAAACTTCAAGCTGTCCTTACTTTAGTGCACCAGGCAGTAGCCATGTTTCCATCCACACATTGAATGAAAAATGAAAAATGCCTACATATCACCTTAAAGTTTGTACGTTCGATCTCATCGTATTTTCTCTTAATTGGTAAACGGCTTATGCGATAAACGCTGATGGAAACGTTATTTGCTGAATAAATAATGAATTGCGATTACGTTTTAGGTAATTTTATGGCTGCTACCCGCCATAAAATGAAGAAGTTTTAGTTAATTTTGCTCACGTATTTTTGCGTTCTTTGCAGACATAGCAGGAGTCAACACATAAGTGAACGAACGAGGAGACGAGAAACTTTTTAAATTTAAATTAAGAGCGAAATATACAGGGCTGTTTTAGATAGCAAAAATCTAAGAAAAGCCATAACGTGCATTTGTAGCTGCATCATATTAGCAATGTTTTGATAGCGTCGTTTCTGTCTTATTATAGCTTGATATGTCGCCATCTGCTAGCATGCAAGCACTATTACAACTTGTGCAATATTAACCATCTAGCAAAACATTGTTCGCAAATGTTAGCTTTAATGTTGTGCGATTAAGTGCGAAAATGAATAGAAACACCTTAAAATGCCTCAAATCTATATACCATTTTAAAAAACAGCATGTGACGTTATTACGCACCAAAGATGTGCACTTGAGTCTGAGACTCGGACTCAAGTCGCACTTAAGTCGCACAAACAGCTGACTTCAGACTTGACTTGTGACTCGACCCAAAAGATTTCAGACTTGACTCGGAATCAAGCTTTGAGAGTTGTCAACAACCTGTTTTCATGCAATTATTACTTTTAAATCTAAATTAATTCATGTATTTCTATTTTCTTTTATTGGCGCATATATGCTGGGGAAACATGAGGAGCTGCATGTCCCCTGCCCTTTGCCATAATGTGCAACGTAACGCATGCGCTACTATGTCCGCGCACTCATATCAATATCAAAATCAGTGTATCCTCTGCAACTTGACTAAGTAACATATTTTATGGATATTTCATATTATATTCAATGGATAACAATTAACTGTACAACACAGGAAACTGCAGGATGTTTTTATAAAACAAGCGATTTCTGAGCAGGTTATTTCCTGTAAATATCAGAATTCAAGATTCAAAAATCTTTATTCTCTGTTACATAATGATAGACAGTTGTCTTCGGTTAGGAGGTCCCAGACAACATCAAATACATTAACCTATCAAAGACAAGATATAATATTGCATCAGAGAGGAGTTTTTAGGAACTTTTGATATAATGATCTGTTGGTATTATGCATTTTTTTGAATTTCTAACACTCCTACAATAGGATTCTTTTTTTGGTAATTCAGTGTTTTCTTGGCCATTGTTCTATTAGCTCTTTTTACTTAATGTCAGACAAAAAAAAGGCATTTGAAGCATCTAGTCCTAGTGGGAATTTCACCCATGGCTTTATTTCTTTTAAATATTCAGTGTCTCATGTGTCCTGACCAAAACAGACCCCCCAAAAAACCTACTAAAATGCATAAATTCATTTTCAAAGAATGAAACCCTATCCATAATAGATCTGAGAACAGTCAGAAATGGACTAAAACATGATTAGACCAAATCTGAAATGTGGTTGACCCAAAGAGAGAGACACCACCAACACTGGCAGAAGCAGCATGATACAACATGAAATAATGAGCAGTCATGGTGGAAATGAGTAGCAGTGCATGTCTTATAATGGTAGATAAATTAATATTTCAAAAATAAAATAAACACGGACGAAACATACATTATACATTGTATTTATCAGAACTTTAATATATGTATTTTGATGTTCCTCTGTACTGTTGTGACAATAAAACAAACAAGTTTATTTTTAAACTGCATTATCATATTATTTTAGTGAGGAATCATAAATAACTACAAATAACTAATGTTAGGGAAATCTGTTTATGTTTTGTTACGCGTTTCTGGATTTTTTTTTAAATATATATTGGCCAATGTAGCGGAATATCGTATTTTTAAATCACCAAATATTTGTATCGATATCAGCCTTAAAAATGTGCCAAATGAAGTGCTTGTTGGATTGTAGAACAGTGCCTGAAACCTCCTATAGAACACCGACACCTTATCGTGTCTCTCGCCCCTCTCGATAACAGCCAGCTTTTCGCCCCACCTTTGATTGTGGCCGTGCAGAACGGCTATTAACATTTTTGCCTTCCAGCGTGGGCGGTAGACAAATTGTACAAACTAGTTTGTTTTCAGAAATACCCCCTTGTTAAAAATCACCATGGAATCTCTGTGACCTGTGCTGTACCTCAGTTGTTTGGTCTTTTGATGCCTACTCTTGTTCCTGTGTTATGTCATGTTGTTCTGAGTATAAATAACATGTCCATGACATTTAAAAAAAAATTTTAAAGGTTGATTTTCACAACATCGTTGTGGATGTCTCATCTTGAATGTCACCTGAATTGATGGAAGCAAAAAGCTTTTTAAATGTATCAAATATTGACACTGAGAAAATACTCATGTTAAGTGTGTTCTCAGTATTTTATTATATTACATCAAGTCCAATATATATACTATATCCATCCAATATATTATCATGGATGTTTGTGTTACAGCAGGCACACAACAGCTGAATAAATAGTTTAAAAGATATTTTTTTGTTACAGTCACCATATTAGTGCTACTATTTGTTTACCAAGAGCAACAAAACCGTGTTTAGCAACAATGTAACTACATAAATGTCTGCCTATACACAAACATGTTTAGTTAAATAACAAAGTTGTTATTTTTTTTATTATTATTATCAACACATAACTTGAAAAGATAATTAGACCTACAATGAATATATGCTCCTAAGTTATTGCATATGCAGTCACAGCCTGATAGCTTATTCCACTTTGCTATAGAACTCGATTGTTGTACAATTACCATTAAAAACACACTAAAGAGCCACACTGGGTGACATATTCCTTTATCACAATGAACAGCCAGTGTAGTTAGTGCCTATATTTTCATGTTGTGCAGACATCACTGTGGAGGCTGCTCAGGGATGCAATTGTTTACACTGTTTACTGTCCGTTGTAATGAAGGCATGTTGTCACCCAGTGCAACAGTATGGCTCTTTTATGTGTTTCTGATTGTTTTTTGGACAATAGTGGTTAATTTTGTAAAATGATATCATTGCTAATGGAGCATTAGTCCAACAACTTTTATAAAGACATATTAGTCTAGTCTAGCCAGTTTAATCATTCAATCTAATTAAAACCAATTTTGTCTGTTTATGTTTGTTTGAACTACTTGACGGGTTTAGTCTGCGTTGCTAAAGTAGGACCAAATTGTCATGTTTAAGCTACGTTCAGATTAGATTAGGTGGTCTGGCAAAAAAATGCAGGGCATGTGGCAAAAAAAACAAAAACAGATAAACTTTTGGAAAAAAACAACCCAATTTCATACTGAACCAGCGATCTTGCCTTTCAGCCCGTTTTAAGGCGGTGTGAGAGTCCCGTATTGTAAGCATCCCTGCCTTTATCCCTGCAAAAAGAAGGGTGAAAAACAAAACACCCAACACCAAACTGCTTAGGAGTTTCTGTAACAGCGGATGTTTCCTGAAACAAGCTCCAGCACAAAGCACAGTCCCTCTGTCTCTTCTTTAAAATGAAGCTGCCTTCAAGTGTGGTAGGAATTGTCAAGATCATAAAAACGCTCTGACGGAAATAGGATGTCACACAAATGGGCCATTTAGGTGACACTCCCACACCGCTGCTCAATCCTACGGAAAATCCCAGATGTAAATGCAGCCTTCTACTGGTTTATGACCTGAATTTAGCTCAAAAATTGTTAATGAAACCAGAAGAGTGGAGGCTGTTACATATGTTTATTGTTATATGTTCAGCACTCAGATATGGGCGAATTGTTCAGGCGTCCACATACTTTTGCCCATATACAGTATACTGCCTTGGAAAAATGTTGTGCTGCATTTGCCTTTTCCTTTGTGTACATTAAATGATGCCAATTCAATTAAACTGTGTCCTAAATACACAGGGATCTAATAGCTTCTTAATGGCACTGCGAACACATAAAGGACTAAGTCTCACAGCTGGACAGAGTAGGATGAGACATAAAGGAGATAACACTTGTCAGCCACATACAAGTAATTCACTTCAATTCAATTTTATTGATAGTATCACATCATAACAAGAGTTATCCCAAGCCAATTTACAGACCACACTCTAATAATACACTATAATTTACAAAGACCCAACAATTCCAGTAATTGTTGGTAAAAGACCTTCTTTACACGGGACATGATATTATATTTTTCAAGACAGAATGGACACTGCACAGGAAAGGACACAACAATGATTTAACTCCCCGCTCACACATGAACACAGTCAGCATGCGCATTTAATGCACTTGCTTCTCTATTCTGATACACACACACACACACACACACACACACACACACACACACACACACACACACACACAAACAGACTGATTATCCCTCTTAAACACCCAATGTTTCGTCCATACTCTTTTACACACGCACACTCGCACACACACACACACACACACACACACACACACACACACACACACACACACACACACACACACACACACACACACACTTACTGCACTCTTTCAGAAAAAGTCATGTTTGATCCCTTCATCTGTTCTTTAATGTGAATGCATCCAAGCTGTCACCATATCAGTCACTGCAGATGCTTGATTGATGGGTGTATTATAGTAGGGTGATACTGCTATGTGTTTGTGTGGATTTGTGAGGCTGGCCGTGCTGAAAGGCTCAGATGTCTGTTGATTGCAGAGCACCTCGAGGTGTCTGGCTGATCGTCTGGCAGGAGAAAGCCTTGATTGAATGTCCGGGAGAAAGTGAGGACATGGACAGAGAACATTATCGATTTCTGCAAAGGCCGCGCTCTCTTTTCCCATAAATATTATGGCTCTCTTCATCCTTGCCCATGAATGTGTGTGTGTTAGTGCATATGAGTGCTCTGAATAGCAGGATGAAGGTCCTTTCATCTATTGAGTTAGCACCAAGCCTTCTGCTCTTACCTGTGTTTGATGTCAAGACAAATGGGACCGTACATCTTTAAGAGTGTGTGTTGTAAAGAATCCTAAAACCTCATGGCTTTAAGTCAAAAGAGCCAAATTTGCTGGATGTTTCAAACAAGAAATTTGGTTTCTGACTCTCTGAAGAAGCATCTGTTTGTCTTTTTTCTAGCTACTCTGTTCCCTGAGTATTTTACCTGAACCAGTCAAAAAGCCAAAGATATTAAGTTTTTTTCTGCACATTTCTGTTTATTGACTGAATAAATCATTTAACTGGGTCTTTTCATCTGTCTTCCTTTCCAGAGGATACAGCCTTCGAGGCAGGTGTGCGGGTGCAGATTCACAGCCAGGCGGAGCCCCCATTCGTTCACGAGCTGGGCTTCGGCGTGGCTCCCGGCTTTCAGACTTTTGTAGCCACACAGGAGCAGAGGGTAGGTGTCCCTGACTTCCACTTCTACACAGTTAATAGCTTTTTTATCATTTCTCCTCCTTGTGCTGTTTTTCACTTCTAATCCGCATGTTCAGCTTATCGCTCAGGGATAAAATAACAAAATGAAACTAAATCAACTTTGATAAATTACTTGCTATAATAGGCGTGATGGGTTTGTGTGAATGCATGTGTGTGAGTGGCTACAAGTGTGTCTCAATACCCTCTACACCATGAGTTGGCCTCTGTGGTCTCTTGGGGATTGTTGACTGACAAATGATTACTTCTCCCACTGTCAGTGACTTTGACCTTGTTGGTAGAGAGGTGCTTCACTCGGACTCAGCCCCACTCAGTCATTCTGAAGCTTTGTCCCATCACACAAGGCCGATATTAAAAGCCGCAGGTCTCACAGATATACACAGCCGAAGGTATTTCATGCAAATAACCTTTTCTCTATCACCAGAAGCTCCTACTTCAAGTTTCAGTGAAGGTGTTTCTACACTGCCAAGCTGAATATCTCTATGTCCTCTCAGCCTTGTCAGTTAGGAATCCATTTTTACCAGTTGTTATCATTTCTGTCTCTGTCTCGGTTATTATTTCTGTCTCTCGTTTTCATCTCCATTTTTTTTTTCTCTTTTTCTGCTTTCAAGTTAAGCTTTTGGAAATGTATTATCTGGCTCAACAGTGGGAGCTGACTAGATTGACCTTCTCTTAGCAGACAGATTGCTGTCAAGATAAATTAATTTTCTTGTCATTCTTAAATGATATCCCTTTCCAATATATCAATGCATTTTCTGTTCCTTTAGCAACCACCGGCTGTCAGTGAGTGTTTACCGTACATGCACTTACACCTGCAATAGCTGTTTATTTTGCCACTTGGGGGCAGCAAAAGCAAGCAGTGAACACAACACTAACATATTAACACGTTTTAATTTGATATGGCGAACAAACAGTTGCTTATTTACTTATCCAGCAGAAAAAGAGCAACATTTGCTTTCATTTGGAGTCATGTTTCTGGCTACCTGGCAAATGTGAGTGAAATATTCAACTATATATATTAAATACACCACCAAATGCTCTGCTGTGCATTACCAGCTAGTTTCTTACTTTTTGTTGCTGATGTTTGGTGCTAAGCAGGTAGAGTACACTGGGTTTTTAGAGATTTTTCACAGAACAGCTGCCTACTGTAGCCAAAAACAAAACTATGAATGTGGTGAGAGTAATTCCATTCAGAGTTCAACTAAAACGATCACAAAGCAGCCTCTAAAAGTCTAAATAAGTCGGTTTCCACCACTAAACATTTGACTATTCTTAAAATTCAGTCACAGTTTGTGCTCGTCTCTCATTGCTAATACAGTTACAACAAAGAACTACAGATGAGGGATTTACAGTAACTAGCTTTATCATGCATGTTCTATATATATTTTCTCAATGATAGCTCTGGGTAACCTGCTTTCTCAAGTGCAGACACGTACTGAATGTGAGTATCTGAAATTGCAATTTCATTTCAGTTGAGTTCAGTGTGAATTTCAAGAACTTTGCTTCAGCAAAACTCAGTTCAAACCTCGCTTCACTACATCACAGCTCAGTGTGGTGCTGCGGCACAGAGAGTCACCTCAGCGGTAGGCGGACAGGAGAAGAAGAAAAGTGATGCTTAGGCCTCCTGGGTAATGAGCCTCCAGGGTTTCTGTCTGTGTTCATCTGTCAGTCCAGTTATGTGACTGGCAGGGGTGAAGGCAGTCCCTCTGCTTCCTGACTGCTGTGGAAACACTGCACAAGCCCACACATTGGGGAACACAGCAAATTTAGCTCCAGCTAATTAATGCAGAGCTTTACTTTGTATCAGAAGTCTGGAGAAATCCTTCCTGCTGCGAGATGTTCCCACCTAGCTTCTTATTCTGTGGAAACCCGTAGGGCACTTTCAAATATGTCCAAATGCAATCCTGATAATGATGATTGGTTAGAGTATCTGGGTCAGAGATTTGGGATGGGGCTTTGTGGAATGTTAAAAAAAACAACAAATGGTAATTAGTGGATCTTTGTAATGGATACCAATCAGTCTGCCTGTGAAAATGACTTTGACAAAGAGTTTAATAAGCTCATTTTGGCTAATCATTTTGGGCCTAGATCAAAGCAGCTCAATCAAGTGAGCTAGAGGCACAAAGTACACAGCCTATAGTAAGAGTTTGAATGAGTCTTCACAGGCAGACAGGCAATTTTGAATTCAAGCTCTCCAGACAGAAATTGCCATTCACTGGTCTTTTGACTGAAGCTAAAAGGGCACAGTGTTCTCTTGGTTAAGAGAGAAAGTCTTCCCAATGGATAAAAAAATGTCTCCATTATACCATTATTTTTTTGCTGCCTCTCAATTCAAGCTCATGGTCTTTGTATTTCAGCTCTGCAAAGGGCCCTTTTTTGAAATTTCTGTCTTGCTTTTGTACATTGATTTAATGTTGAGATCCAGCTCAAACCAGTGCTCTACAGTTTCCATTTCAGTTCACCCAACCAGTGCTAATACATTGACCTTATTAAACCCACCCTGTCCTGAAATCCAACTTTTTTTAACAATGTCCCCTGTTGACCAGCTTGTAAAGCCTAATTAATGCATTGCTCTGGCACAGCAGGGGAATGGAACATTGATTAATAACACCCTGAGTGGAGCACAGGCCTTGTCTCTTATTAGATAGACCGTAATCAGGTCAACAGGTCCCAACTCAGTGAAAAGTGATATTGAACACCTTGGATTATCTGATTTCAGAGGGACATAATAATCAGATCTCCATCACCCACAGCTGACTCTAATTAGGCCAGAATTGAAGATTAGCTGAGATGTGAAGAGGACTTTAAAGGTTAAGGATTCCTGAGAAGCACCTTTTTAAATCCCTAATAAAATTAATAGTACCTGGATGTCAGTATTTAGTGCTTTCACTTGCTGCTGGCCTCAGAGGGTGCATGTTTAATTATCACAGGAGACACTGTAGTCGTGCCCAGAAATGGCCAGAGGCTTTTGGATGCTGAAATATTCAGCATGCTAGATTACTGTTTGGATTGTGTTTGAATGTATTGTCCAAAGTGAAGTGATTTGAAGACCTCAAGCATCAAACTTGAAGCGCAGGTTTCAAATTCTGTCTGTACTAACAAGCAAACTGTGGCCAAATTTCACTTGGCAGGGTGTTGTGTTTTGCCTCATCCAAATAAAATGGCTCCTGTGGCAGAGGAAGAGGCCCCAGCTGGGAATCATTGTGATGACAATGAAGGGAACTGGGGAACAGAGGGTGGTGGGTGATGGATACCAAGTGCACGGCTAGAGCAGGCTGCCTGTGTTTCGGAGCAGATGGACCTCCACACTGCTCGCTCCGTGTCCCTCGTTCTTCATCTGCTGTCCCAGTCCTCCAAGCCACAGGAGCAGGAGGAGGACATTTAGAGTTTTTGTGCTCCCATCGCCGGGTGTTGTGGGATTTTTCTTACAGAGTCTGGCTATCTGTTGAATTGTTTTCCCCACCGTCTGGTTTGTTGTTAGGCTCTTCTGCTTCTCTGTAATGGCTGGGTTTCAAGGAGGTTTTGGAGAGCTGTTGGCGGGATCTGTCCACATTGTACATTGATTTTCTCTGTATCTGTGTGTGGGTGGGATATCCACAAGTATTGAAAAGTCTTTAAAGGTATTGAATTATCTTCCCTCATGAAAAAAAGTCTTATTTAAAAAAGAAATGTCTTGCTTGCCTTGCAGTCACATTAGTTGTACAGTAACTTTTGTTTGTTTTTGGTTGCGGGCTGTTATGATCTTGTACATTCAACAGGCTGTTTAATCCTTTTTCAGTCTTTACCACCAGACCTATCAGGTCTACCAGACCAGACAGTAGATAGAAAGCTCATTGACCCATAATGGGCAAATGTAAATTTTAGCAAAACCTTTGATTAACTTAAATGTATTATTTCTTAATTGGTAAATGTATCCATCTATTTTCTGCTACATATCTGGGTCCAGATCCCGTTAATTATCAATTATAGTGGGGTGACCTCTAGCTCACGTAGTAGAGTGTGCACCCCATGTAGTCCTTGGCTACACCCCGGGTTCGAATCCGACCTGTGGCCCTTTGCTGCGTGTCATCCCCTCTCTCTCTCTCTCTCTCTCTCTCGCTCTCTCTCTCTCTCCCCTTTCCCATCTATCTGCACTATCATCATCATTGTTATATACTGTGCAGCTTGGATGCATTGACAAAAATGTGATATGAATGTACTAAATAAATAATTGTTTAAAAGCCCTGTTGTCTCTATTGGTTTTCCAACATTATTTGACTGGAATGACCATGACAGTGTATATATATTGCATTATATGTGGTATTGAAAAGGTCTCAAAACACTTCAGAAACTCTGGTGTGCATGTTTGAGAGAAACCATCTCTTGATTAACCCCCCACACACTACCTTTCTCCCCTGTAGCTGACCTACCTGCCTCCCCCCTGGGGAGAGTGCGAGTGGAGGGCTCTGGAGTCGGGCTTTTTCCAGGTCTACAGTATAACTGCCTGCAGGATTGACTGTGAAACACGCTACATCGTAGAAAACTGCAACTGCAGGATGGTGCACATGCCTGGTAAGCACTACTGCTGGTCTGACACGTTGGGGGTGTATTGAGCATGCATTCATCAACAGGAGTTTTTAGCAAGGTTGCCGTATTTTATGTGAGATTAAAGTGTATTGAGATGCCTCATATGGATATGACAGGTCAATAATATAAGGTGGATAAGGAGGTGTTGGCATTTAAAAACTTCTTGGTATTATGTGTCTGGCAGGAAAAAGGTGCTGTGCCACATATATTGTTCTAGATTCATCCAACTGTCTTTCAAGAACTTAAAGGGGCTGGATTCAAAATACTGAAAAAAACAGGGCTGGGATTGCCTCCATACGGCTCTCACAGACCGTTCCCAATATGTGAAATACCTACGTTTTTTAGGCCACAGGCCAGACCGGCTAGCAAAACAAAGAACAGAGAAGCTTGGATTGCAGCACACATACAGAGGGAGTGTGACTTCATCCTCTGCTCAGGACGCCATTACTTCACTATATCTTGACATAGCATAAATCTGTTTGCTGCTATATTAATATTCTAAATGTAGAGTACATCCCCTTTAATATTTAAACACAACCATTGACTAAATTCCTCCTCATTCAAACTGTTCCTAGGTGATGCTTCTTACTGCACCCCTGAGCAGTACAAAGACTGCGCTGAGCCTGCCCTCGGTAAGTCTGCATAGACACACAACCTCATGAACATTACTCAAGACGACACACACACATGCTGTATGTTTTGGTTTACATATCATTATTTGCCTTGGGAAAGGATTAGGATTATCTTTTTTTTTTTTACCCTGTTGATACAGAGCTTTAATGCTAAACCTGCTTTAAAGATGAGCAACACCGCAGAGAATTTTAAGTTTGAGATGGCTCGACTTAAGAGCTACCAGAATATATCATCATGAATGCCAAACCACTGTAGTAAAACAAGTTGCTTTTGGGAACGGGTGATAGCCACCGTCATACTGTCCGTCATTTAAAAAGGAAATCGCACAGTCAAGGAATAACTGTAGAAACTGGTCTACTAATTATAGGCTACAGCACTTTCACTGTATCCTATAAATGATAAAAAAGTGTCTGCCGCTACTTAAGCTATAGTGCGTAGTTCCTGTCTCCCCCCATGAGGAATTCTAAGTAATGACAACCATTCTGTCGGTGCGTCCACATGATACAAGCCTTCCGTGATCACGCACCACCCCCAAACCTCCTCCACGCAGTTGCTAGTAGTCAAGGAGGACACAGAGGATTAAAAAAACATGATGGCCTCTTCAGAAGAGGTAATTATCTTTACTTGACACAATTTTCTGAACAGCCATACTGAGAAATACAGAGAGAGTTGTGTGGAGCTGATAGTCTTAGTTAGCTTTGTATCAACTCATTTGGCAATGGCTTGAATGTAATGGACGTTCATTAATATAAATAAAAAAAACGCACTAAAGCTTTAGTGCGTAACTTTCTGATTTATCAAGAGAACAGGCTTCACCTTAACAATCAGCTCATCAAGTCTGTAACCAACATCAGAGCAGACAGGGACTGCAGTGTTAGAGTTCAATTTAATGGATGGATGCTCAGATAGATAATGCATCATATTTCCTGCCCTGAGGTAAATTAAACAGCCATATAATAGGTTTTTGGCAGCCTTTGCTCCTTTCCTTCAAATTCAAGATTTTATATAAACTTTTAAAGATACTGAGCGGATTTTCTTTGTTTTGACTTCTTTTGAAAACGTCCAAATGTCTCAGTGTAATATTTTAGAGCCACATATGAGAGAGAGGGAGAGAGAGAGACTCATGAGAATCAGATGAGACGGTTTATTTGTGATTTTATCTAAATTTGATTCTTTGGAAAGTGTTTAAAAGTCAAGGTTTTAGCCTTCCAAAGCAGATCATAAAGAGATACTTTCTTATCTGTTTCCTTTATTTGATTATGGTCACAAGGAAAGCTTGAAGGCATACATTGGGCGAGAGATGGGGTACACGCTGGGCATGTTGCTTACACACAGACATAAAAACACATACACACTCTACAGTTGCACATAAAGGGAATTTCAACAATCTTTCCATAAAGACACCAAATACTTTGCTGTTAAGAGCTTTCTACTAGATAATTAGTACCCAGGAAAACGGTTGACAATGTGCTCTGTGAAATATCCAGAGAAACAAGGAATGATTTACTAGGGTCTAGGGTCTGTATGTCATTGTGTCATGCTGACACACCATCAACTCTGGTCATATAGTATGCCAAATAATTCGGTTTTGAGGCAAGACGGAAAGTCTTAACATTTTGGATGAAGCTCACATGTATTTTTACTTCGGCATTAAAGGAACCGCCATAGCTGATGTGCTCCTCTGTAAGAATGTTGTTTGGTCAGCTTGTATTTTTTTCTCTTTAAGTTCCATGATGCCTTTTAGTAGTGCTTATCCAAATTCTAAATCAACATTGGAATGCTGCGCAAGTTTTTTTTTTTGCATGTCTATTCATTTTGTTTAAAGCCAATATTTCTGCACAGTTAAAGAGAAAGACAAGGCTACACTTATATTAGTACCTCCGCCAAGGAGGTCATGTTTTCGCCTCAGATTGTCTTTTGTTTGTTGGTTTGTTTGTTTGTCTGTCAGAAGGATTACGGGAAAAACTACTGGCTCGAGTTTTATGTAACTTGGTGGAAGGGTGTAGCTAGCATGGGCCAAGGAAGGATTACATTTTGGAGCGTATCCGAATTATAGGACGGCTACACTAATTACTTTTTGACTTAACATTCTGAGATTGGGCATTTCTGCTGCATGCATGTGGTGTTGGAATGATCCGGAATTGGGTTTTTTTTCACTGCGGTCAAAAAACTGTTTACTCCCCCTGCTTGACCCACACAAAGTGAGGCACGCACCTGTATTAACGGGGCGATCTAGCAGCAATCTAATAGCACCATAAATTACATTTATATAACCTGTTTGAGGATTTTGACCACAGGCATTCAAAGCTTCATTTATAAACCTCAAAAGAAGCTTTGAATTGGAAAAATGACACCCGGTACAGCCGCACCTTTCAGTCATTACACTGCAGACCTTCTGTTCACCCCAATCCCTGCTCTGCGTGACTAATTGCACTTTAGTAAGCACAGCGATTGCACAGCAGTAGTCTCCCATTCAGTATGAGACAAGGCGAAATTATGTGACTCCAGATCTGTAAGTATGTGTGCAGCCCACAGTTACTCTGTATCAGGAAAAAAAGAAAGACTGTGGGGGAACGTAAGCTATAATGCGCAACTATTTTATATTAATGAACATAGGTTTTGTCACAGGTCCATTTCAAAGAAATGAATAGCCTATATGTACTACAAAATATATTCCATTCACCTCTATTTTATTGTTGTGGAGGTAGAAATTATGTCTGAATCGGTCTAAATTACTAGATGAAATACATTTGGGAGTATTATAAATCCTTTTTTTGCCAGATGGTTGCACCCTTAAAGTATATATACCCACTTGGCAGCTTTAATGGTAGCAGTGGTAAATTTAAGAGCCCCGCTTAAGATTAATTCATTTTCTTAGATACAGTAGTAATTAAGAAATTATAGCATACTATAACATACAAATATTCAACCAACTTTGTACCATAATAATGTATGTATATGTAAATGAACTACTCACAGAAAAACTCAGAGAGAGGAGAGAAAGCTGCCCCTCTCTCTTTCTCAAACTCAGGCTGAACTCAGATGAAATGGTAAAACTAGACAGTGCTGATCAGGAAAAAGAAACTAAGATTCAGTTACTGTAATGCCTAATTATTGCCTAAAATGTTTTCAGAAACATATTTCAACTTACCGTTTAACTGTTATACAAGATTGTTTATTACCAGATGGCCACCATTATGTGTCAATACGGACATGCTCGACAAGTTTGCATTATGTCACCCACCAGCAGGAGCGTTTATTGGTCTGGTGCGACGCAGTGCATTCTGGTAGTTGTAGGTTTTTTACAATTAGAGCGAAAGTGAATAACACAGCTTCTTTTCCCTGTTTTCTCTGGTCATATAGCACCAATTTAAAAAAAAAAAAAAAATTGCACTATTCTACTGCATAGACAGCCCAGTTTTAAGACCCTCTTTCCAGCGGTAAAATACTTCTTTAAGTAAAACCACGGTTAGTCATATAAGCTCTAATATAATCGACATTTTTGATTGATGAAAGTCTGTGAAAACATAAATAATAATAAAAAATTGATTCAAAAGCATATTTAGCTATGTATGACCTTATGAACCTCGACTGTTGGCCAGCAAGATTTACAGCAACATCACAAAAACTTTCTCATTTCCCACGCAAGTCTCCCTGTAACCAAGGGCAACAAAACTTTTAGGCAGTCAGCAGCAAGGCTGCAGGTTCCCATATGGAATTAAATTTGTGAATATGTACAAAACAAAACTGCCTAAATAAAAATAATTTGCTTGCAAGTTATAAGTTTTACTAATTGTTTTGCTTCAATGAGAAGTTTTGTTTAAATATATTGGCAAAAATCTAATTCCATACCTGCCACACAATTAATGGCATTCAGTATATTACCGCAATGTGCCATTACTGTGCACTCAATTACACTGTGTGGTGCAGCAGGAGAGTAGAAGGCTTTGCTGCTCATTCCAGATAGAGGATGGATACCCGAACCGAGCTCGTCGGGACCCGACCTGACGGGCCACGCCGGGTTCGGACAGATATTTAGAAATGATGTTCGGGTTCGGGTCGGGCTCGGTCACATCAGCGCGATAAGGCATTGAACATTTAAAATTTTAAAAAGCTTATTACGGTATGTAGGTGCGCGCCTGTGTTAACGTGCGCTTGTTGCCCCGTGTTCGCTGATGCATTCATCAGTTGCTTAATAAAAGCGGGCTTTCCACACAAACAAACATATGTGTCATTAGTATGAGAAAGAAACGAGATTTTAACTGTATTGGGCTCGGGTGGGCTCGGACATAAATATCTTAATTCATGTCAGGTTCGGGCCGGGTTCGGTTACTGCTCTGTCGGACGCAGGCCGGGCTCGGACAGAAAAATGCGGCCCGATCCACACTCTAATTCCAGACAGAATTTTTCCTGTCTCTTCCTTGTAATTGGATAGTTTTTGAAAGGCATTCTCTCTCTCTGACACACACACACACACACACACACACACACACACACACACACACACACACACACACACACACACACACACACAGACACACACACAATTTTCAATGCAAATTAATTCTTGTTTTAAAACTCAGTGCCAATTTGCTATACCCACCAGAGAACATTTCACACAGCTAAGTTTGATTGGGTTTTTCTTTCTCTATAACTGTGTCACTCAAGTTTTGGAGGCATAACTGAAAGTAATTTTTAATAGGAGACAGCTGCATCTGTTATCTGTGAATAACTTGCTTATCTAGTTGTTTTATTTTGAGGAAACGAGACGGCTTATCACACTCCCAGACAGAAAACATAATTATTTCAAATTTTTGTTATAACTTCTAAACAGAAAATTCAACCTGCAAAAGCTTTTTTAAATAAGTTGTCTTTCTCTCAGACAGACATGCATTTATACTTTTATCAGTTAGTATTCACAGCTAGATAGTAACACTTTGACAAATGTACGGGGAAAATGTATTATGGTAATTTGATCTTTTAGATTTAAATGTGTGTTAGAGAAAATAAGAGAGGGCGTTGGACAAAGGTGAGAGGATTAATGAAAGAAATCAATCATCTAAATGTGCAAGGCCTTGCTCCCGTGTATCCAATAACGTCTCATTTAAATAAAAATAAGAGACCACTGAAAAGCCATATTGAATTTCCTCTTGCAATTCCGTGACTGCGTGGTCCCACCCGCTATTAGATGCTCAATGCTCTATGATCTGTCGGTCTGCCACAGAGCAGTCTCAGTGAGAAATAAGCCTGATAACATTACCTTCTCCTTTGCATTCAAGTTATTTACTATCAAATGCACAACAATTAGGCTCCCTCCAACAGTGCTAATTAATTATGTAAATCACACAAGTAAAAAACAAAATGAGAATCTAAGATATTAAATAGTGCAAGTTAAAATATAGGCATAATATAACATAAATTAAAATATGAAATAAAGTAGAGAGAAGTGTTGTTAGTGTACAATCTTTGGCGAAATTAAAAGAGCTTCATTTAAACTTTGCAACTTCATAAATTCAGTGTAGAGTGTGAGCAGCCTCGGTGCCAGAGAAGCTTTTAATGGAGCTATCTTTGAAAATCCTGTGTCGCTTAATATTACCGTCACTGTGTGAGAGTTGGTGTTATGTTGCAGCTGTGGGCCTAACACGAAATCAGCCAGTGCATTTTAGTTTTTTTTTCTTTTCTGCCTGAGTCAAACTGCCAAAGCAGAGCCATGAATAGAGCCTGGCATTTCTGCATCAGGACTTTTGTGCTGTTTTGACGGATGCTACTTGAGGGCATGTTTGTGTTTGGCGCTTTACATTCTGTGACTTTAACTCTGACATTGACTTATACTGTCATTTGGGCTTTTATGGAGTAAACATCCACACAACTCAAGGTGCAGTGTGAATGGGGCCATGTGTGCAATTGTGTGTGTGACCCTGTTTTCTGAAAACTGAAAACAGTGGTCAGGTTTCAGATTAAGAAAAGAGGTGCTGTGGCAGGGTTGGAACAATGGGTAGAGCAGGTGCACATATACTGAGCGGTTTATGCCTCGATGCAGAGGTCCAGGGTTTCAATCCGACTTGTGACGATTTCCTGCATGTCTTCCCCCTCTCTGTCCCCTTTCTCATCTAGCTGTCCTGTCAAATAAAGTTGGAAAAGCCCAAAATATTATCTTTAAAAAAAAACGAAAAGAGGTGCTAGATGCATTTTCCTCAGAAAGCCCTCAGCCTGACCCGAATGTTAATCAGCTTTAAGAAAGCATTGACGCTAACACGCCACAAAGATGTGGCTAATTAAAAGTAATTGGCTGTGGTGTGTTTATGAAACATTATCACAGTGTACCATAATATTGTTTCAGATTAGTAAGATTGTAGTTGAAAGAACTCTTTAAATCTTCAACGTTTTTTAAGGTCAAGGACCCCATAGCTAAAAGAGAGACGGAGCAGGCTTAACTGTATCCATGGATGGCTTACAAAGTGGCTACCTTACCTGTGGACTAAGTTCTAATAGCATACAGTTAATCTGAAAATAACTTTTTTTAATTACTTTAAACCTACCCATCAATGTTATGTAAATTAAATGTTTTTTCTTTTTTGATGAATAGGCTGCTTTATCTTTGCTAATAATATGGTGGATTCATGTTAGTGTATATTTTCAGACATATTTAAATTTTTGGAAAAAAAACTTTCCATGATCATTTAGCCTATAAACTGTCAGAAATAAGTGAAAATTCCTGGTGCAATTTCTTGAAATTGCTTTTTTTGTCCAACTAACCAGTTATATTAAATTTCCAATTAAAGAAAACTCACAAATCCTCTCATTTGAGAAGCTGGAACCAGCGAACGTTTGACATTTTTGCCTGGAAAAATAATTTTTGTGGAGACTAATATGTTTTTAGAAGCTTATACTGACTTTACAGTGACCTTATATTGTAAATTATTTTACCTAATTCACAACAGAACAATGGTGCTAGTTACTTGATATTTTGCAAGGCCTTGGTCAAAAATATTTAGGATTCACAGTGCTAACTGGATATTTTCTACATTTAAAGTGGATTTCTCAGTATATCTGGGACTATGTAACATATAAATCTCATAAAAATCTCACTTTGTGTCTAAAAGAGCATTTTCCCCTTGTATATCATCTGCCCACATCTTGTTCCATTTCACCCCCCCAATTTGATGCCTCACCCCTCTCCATTGCCCCTCCTGCGTGAAGCCAAACTGTCAGCCGTGGAGAGAAGTAACTGCATGTGCAGGACGCCGTGCAACATGACCCGCTACAACAAAGAGCTGTCCATGGTCAAAATCCCCAGCAAGACCTCGGCCCGATACCTGCAGAAGAAGTTCAACAAGTCGGAGAAGTACATCACGTAAGTAGCCAGTAACAAAGTTCTTAATGATACTCTGGTACTGCTAATGTTAGGTAGATTAAGTAGAATTCCCTAAATTCTAATAGAACTGGAATCTCTGTGAAAAAGCTGAGCAACTGTAATGCACGTGTTCTCCTACACAGTGGTTGTGTTTCCCTAGTCTTAGCTCAGAAGAAAAATAATAGACTGTTGCAGATTTTCTTGCTTGCCAAGTGAACGTCTGGTATGGGATTCATCAGAAATAACGCCTTATTTTGCCTGTTGCAGAGACAACATCTTGGTGCTGGATGTGTTCTTTGAGGCTTTAAACTACGAGACCATTGATCAAAAGAAAGCTTACGAGGTGGCAGGCTTGCTTGGTAAGTTTAACTCAATGCTATCTTTATTTTCCAAAACTGGATCCAGTCTACGTTAGTCACAATCATGCTACTTTTAAAAATGATGTGTTGATTCATGGGACATGGCCCACCCTAACTCATGGCAGCAGATTTAGATGATTCTTAGATGATTGAAAGATGCCTGATTGAATGGTCATGGAGTATGTGACTAAGTCATTCACAAAATGTTGGCACTGTGAGCCAGCTAAATTCGACAATTTTGTCAGTTATGTTTTATAGCATCTATAAATGAAATGGGCATCTCGACAAGTTATCTCGACAACATATAAACATATATAAAACATATATAAAAGGTCATTGCACTTGCTTGTTTTAATATTGACCAATTAATTGACACAAGCAGGGATCTTCTGAAAACAAACATAGACCACATAAACTGCCAAATAAAAACAGCCAAATGCGATTCATTTCAGGTTACTTGAGACATTGTATATGAAAAGTAAAATATACTAAAAATACTAATATTACTAACTAACTCAAACTTGACAGGGTCAAACAAATGATCAAGTTTAGGGTCTGTTTCATTGAGACAGATCAAGGTTTTGTTGTTTTCAAATATATTTTAATTAAGAAATCTCTCTTAGTGTCATGGTGTAGCATTAGCCTTGCAAGCTAATGGTCAGTAATAGATAGAATAAAGCAAAAAATATGGCAATGGTTTGTCAAAGTTGGCATTATCAATTGCGTTCAGTTGAGTCCGGTCGTAAAGACATGAGTAGGGTGGGGGTTTAGTGGTGGGCCTCTGCAGAACTCTAAGGATCTGTTGTGATATGTGAAAGTAATGGATGACGTTGAGGCACAGACACCATGACACAAAGCTGAGTGTCATTTCAAAAGCTTTTTTATTTTCATTTATCAGGACACCTTGGAGTGTCTAATTGTGCCTGTTCTGTGGCCACTTACCTGCAGTTCACTATAACTTGCACCACAATTATGTTGGAGATGTGTTGACTCCTGCCAGCCAGTTAGAATCAAGTATTTTCCTTTGCCATGACATAACAGTTAGTATTCATATTTTCCTCTGTTTCTCTTTCTTTCATTTTCTCTTTGTGTGACTGTGTCCTTCTACAGGGGATATTGGAGGCCAGATGGGTCTGTTCATTGGAGCCAGCATCCTCACCATCCTTGAGCTGTTTGACTATGCTTATGAGGTCAGTCTCAAGTTGCTTTTGCACACTTTAATTATTAAATTATTATACTGTGGACACATCAAAAATATCCACACGTCACTCCTTTCCCAGCCTCTCACAGCTTTTGCCAGTGCAATAATCTTTGATGGTTGATAGATGTTTGTTTAGTGTTTCTGTGAAGGCTCCGCCCTCCGCCCTCCGCCCTCCTACGTACTTACGCTCAATTTTCATTTCCCTTCAGTACTACGTCTGGGTTCGCGGTATAGCCTTGGGTTTTCTCCAGCCAAATTTTTGGCGGTCCAATCAGCGAACAGAGGGAGTGGCTGAGAACGATGACGTTGAGGCTGTACGTTAGAGTGGCGGAGAAAGATGCGAGTGAAGCCATTCAGTCCGTTGTGGCAACGCTGCCGAATATCCAGAAGTTAAAGCCCGAGCGATAACAATCTTTGCTGAGTTTTGTTGGTGGCCATGATGTTGTGGCCCTCTTCCCCACGGGGTTTGGGAAAAGTTTGATTTTGCAGCTCGCTCCGTTAGTGGTGAAGGAGTTGGCTAAGGCTAACGCTAGCGATGCTAATGCTAAATATAAGACTTGCCGGTATCCCCTCTTGTTGCGCATGACATACGTCATGACCAAACGGTAGTGATTGGTTATGGCAGATCCAGAGGGGCTCTGGGCAGATCCAATAGTTTTAAACTTCAACAGAGTACCCGCCTTTAAGGAAGTTAACACTTGTCAATGGAGAGTGGCCAGACTCTCTGTACAAATGAAATGTACGAGAGTCTGGTAGGACCAGGCTAAGAGTGTTGACTATTAAAGTTGACAACAGAAACAATCTCACTAATACAAAAAGCAGATAAGAGACAGATTTACTTCAAAGCTGGCTGAGATAAAGGAATGTGTGCTGGTGCTTTGTGTGCTGGTGCGTTTCCATTACCTCTGTTTTCATGTGTGGCCCTCTTTGGAGCTCCTTATGCTGCTTTCACCTGCACAGGGTTCTGACAAGCACATAATAGTCTTCACATCCCCTAAGGTTGTGTAAAACCACAGGAAAAGTAATTTTCAAGATATTTATTTAATTTGAATTGCCATTATTGATAATTGGGATCAGAAACCCTCATGTCACTGACATAAGCAGCTCTCAAACACCTTTTAATAGCTTCCATCCTGAAATAATTGTGATGGCATATTTTGTTGCCATACTTTCCACCTAATTACTTTTTGGCTAGACCGACCAGCATGGCGATATTGTTGACGAACTGTCCGAAGAGCCGGTTATTTAACCCGACTCGTGTCACTGAACTGGGAGAATTGAGTGCCATACACGAATGACCCGACTCTCTCCTGTTTTTTTTCCCCCTCATTCGTGCTGTCATGTGTAGCTGGTATTCTTCTGCTACTGTGTGTGTAGTAATCTAGCTCATTAGCGCCTCCACTGGAGTGGTGGTAGAATCAATCAGGAAATGGGGCTACTGAACGAGACCGAATGTAACCCATGGATGTAGTAAGATGTAACCGTGCAACCGTTCAAGTCTAATGTAATCAAGCAGTGTCTTGGTTCTTGGCAAGTTTGAGTTATTAACCAAGCCTTGTTTCTGGTGCATCTTAGATGATTGTGTTCATGGCAATTCACACATTATCAATGGGGAAGTACATCACATACAAATACACGTCATGTTATCTTGGTAGTTATATTAAGTTAAATGTTTGTTACATGGTAGGTAGGCTGTCACGAGGAGACCGTGCACCAGGCTACTAAACGAGACCATAATTGTGCCTAATGCATGAGTCTATGTAATCAAACGGGTGTCTAGGAACTCGGCAAGTTTGAGTTATCAACCGATCTTTTATCTCTCGTGCATTTTAGAATTGTGTTCATGGAAATTCATAGGCTACATTACCAAGGGGAAAGTATTATATCACATACAAATACATGTAATGTTATCTTGGTAGTTATGTTAAAGGGGTGGTTCAGAATTTTGGACATAGGACCTCATTTCCAAGTTAGCCATTGTGTCATTTATCAGTGGAGACCGTTTTCAACACTTTTCATCCAGTCCTTCCAGTTACAGAGTTCGCTGGTGCTAGGCTAGCGCATGTCAACAGTATCTGCTAGCCTGCCACTAAAAACAGTCTCACCCACTCCATAGTACACACGAGGCAAATAAATTAAAACGCCAGACTATCGATGTAAATATCTCTGTTGATAAAATAATGTTAGAAATAAAACTACCCTTGCATCGCATTGCAATAGTTATACTTTGTTCCCTGTAGTTGGTAGTGTAAGATTTGGTGTTAAAAATGTGACCGATGACCAGTCTGGCCAAAAAAGGCCAGAGAAATCTGACTCCAATTCTAAAATGTCACTACACCCTCATTTCAAAATTGCTCTTTTACTGGTAGATCAGAAATAAAACTCAGGATTCGTTCAGTTAAAATTATAACAAACTTTAGTGAAGAATGATATTGCAATTACAATTACGTGTACACGGATCAGATACTACAAGAGTCTATCTTTCTCCTAACAATCAGGCAGAGTCCCGCCAGGCATCTGATGGCGCTATCTTAAACCCTCACAATTTGTATGCCTTTTCTCTGTCCCTCTTCGGTGGGTCCAGGTCATCTTGGCCCAGCTGTCGGTCTTCTCCGGCCCCTTCCGCGATGTTGGGTCATGCATAAAACACTTTGATTCCCAAGGCCAAACAGTTCGTTATTGTCTTAGATCTACAAATTGGATCTACAAAATGTTGTATGATGTTCATCTGTGTGTCTTATCTTTTATGCTGACCCAAGAGTGATGAGAACCAAAATCATCCTATGACCTGAATCTTACCTTTCAGTTATTTGCAAAATACATCTTACACAGTGGTTTCGTTCTCTGCTCCCCCCAATCTGAGAGTCTTTTTAATTGGCTTAATTATTTTCCTGGCCCGGTGCTCCCTTTCATATAGGTCAGATAGTCCTTTTCAATACTCATGAAGAGCAATTCCCTCTCAAACTTATCAGGTTGGATGGCTCTCTCTCACAGTCAGTCAGGAAGATCAGAGAACGAAGCCACTAATGATCTCTACACACAACATTTTCCACAAAATATTTTCCTACAGTAGCATAGGCTACAGGAGCGGCGGTCTGATATTACCTAGGTTACCGAGAAAGCCGGTTTCCATGACAATCACACAAGTTTATTTACCTGCTGCTGCAATTTGCATGTAAACTGTCTGAGCTTACATGACTTTTCTGTCAGCAATTACCTAAAGTTAGCGGTTAGCCCAGCCAGGTATCTACCAAGATGTAGCTATACCGTTAGCTAACGTTGTCACTCTCCACAATGCATTGAACTGTAATGTTATCTCCACTAACGTTGTCAGTCTCAATCTATCAGTAGCAGCTAGGCTAACGTTATGAAAGGGGCTAGCTTTATTAGCTAGAGTAGCCTACCAAAAGTTATAACCTGTTCATCAGTAGCTGTTGGTGTATCTGGAAGACAGATGGAACCGCATTCGTTGTCAGTGACTTGTGGTCCTTTAGATTGCGGGGTTTTTCAAAGTCGTCTGGTCTAAAATGATCACTACACATTTGCCACTTGAGTAGAGTCTCCGCCGGTGTCTTGATGTTCAAGCCAGCAGCAAGAAGCCACAGTTGGTTCCTTTCTGGATCTCCCAATGGAAATTTGTGGAAACTTTGTAGTGCCCATCTGTTAGGTTTATTTTTACAATTTTTAAATGCACACTGAAACACCATGTTGCCTAGTCCTTAGTTTCCAATCCAATGCTTCAATACCAATGTACTAGGCTACTACTAGGTGTCCCGATTGTAGTGGGCTTCTCTGTTTACTTTTCAGCGCAGTACTACTAACCGGAGCAAAGTAAAATTCCGCCGCTGCTGAGAAACTAGTCCCTCAAAATGTAATGCGATCATTGAGATGTAAGGGTAGTTTTATTTCTAACATTATTCTATCAACACAAACATTTACATCAATAGTCTGGCGTTATAATTTATTTGCCTCGGGTGTACTGTGGAGGGGGTAAGACAGGCTAGCAGATACTGTTGACTTGTGCTAGCCTAGCACCAGCAAACTCTGCAACTGGAAGGGCTGGATGAAAAGTGTTGAAAATGGTCTCCACTGATAAATAACACACTGGCTAACTTGGAAATGAGGTCCTATGTTCAAAATTCTGAACCACCCCTTTAAGTTAAATGTTAGAAGTGAATGTTGCTACATGGTAGTTTGACTGTCATGAGGAGACCGCGCTCCAGGCTACCGAATGTAAGCGTGGCCAGTGCGTGAGTCTAGTGTCGGTCAGTATGAGTGTATAAATAGTATGTAGAGACCGAATGTAACCGTGCAACCGCTCAAGTCTAATGTAATCAAGCGGTGTCTTGGTTCCTGGTGGAGGAAGTAAACGCACGATCGTGGTGATGCATATTTGATCATTTATCAGAATTAGATAATTATTAGCATATATAGTATAACTTTTAATAGCACAACACAATTGCTTAACATGGAGGCTGAAAGCAACTTTTAATAGCTTGCAACCTGAAATAATCAGTGGCTGGTGTAAATACGGTGAGAGATACTACTCAAATTACAAAAAGGAGTAGGCCGACACATTATGAAGAAAGGAAAAATCTTCTTTAAAATAGCACCATCTGATAGCGCAAGGAAAAAATGCCAGTGGAACTTAAGTTTTAGTTTCCAGCGGAGATATTAACGTCAGTGCACCAAAAAGAGCACAGAAGAAATCAACCGTAAAGTTGTCAGGTGGTATTAAGTAAATACAGTCTAGTACAGTGTAGATTTCAGTTCGTCCATGAAAAAATGCTGTAACTCCTCAAGACCAACATTTGAGGCTGTGCTACAGGTCTGTTTAACAAAGTAACATGAATTACACAATAACGCTTTACAACAACTACTATTGCAATGAAAATCATAAATGATTTGTCTTAAACATATTTCAACAATGTCATGTGATGTGCTACTTGAGTACACAACAAACAATTATGACTGGGACCACTATTTGGCCTCAATTAACACATTGACCACACATGGTCCAGCCATATACTAGGTTTTTACCTAGTCTTGTTTACTTTGAAGTCAAATGTTCCTGTACATTCAGTAATTACAAGAAGAGCTCATGGGGATCTTTTATACCAGACTAATTGATGCCTCTCTGACTTTTATTTACCAATCTGCAGGTGGTGAAAGACAGACTACTGGATTTACTGAGCAGAGAGGAGGAGGAGGAGAGTCATGGAGAGGATGTGGTAAGAGCAACATTTAACCTCTCACTTGTCATTCTTCCTCGCAGAGTGCTGTGTAAGTGGAGTGTGTAGATTGAGTGTAATTTCACTCACTCTGACCATGCATATTAAACATTGCCCTATCATTTCCCCCTCCACACAAGCATGTAGAAAGAAAACCTTAGAACATGTAAGACTGTGTACACCCTGAAGGAAGCATGCCAATTTGGCAGAAAAACGCTCTGCTCTTTGAAGGAGCTTTCAAAGAATCAGAACAGCAACAAGGACTCTGTTGGGAGCAACCCTCCTTAGCAAATATGCATGCATACAGTAACATCAAATCATAGTTAAATCAACAATACTAAAAGCTGCCGTATGAGGAGAATGTCAGGGTGGCGTTTGCATGAAGGTATATGCAGGGTAGTTAGTAATAAGTGTGCTGTTTGCGCAAAGGTTTCACATTGAGCTCAACTTTTGTGAACTTTGACACACATTTTATGTGTTGACTCTCTGCAAACCTAAGCACCACTTAGCACTTTGAGGTAGCAGAGGGGCAGAGAGTCTATAATGCATATTACAATAAGAGTATCCTGCTCCTTTACAGTCATTGCATCCAGAAGTCAATGGAAAAAATATATCTCTTGAATAAAACATGTTAACTTATTTTCCTGTTAACCATCTTGCTAATGTGACTGGATAGTGCTGCCATGTTACTGGATAGTTAGCATATTAGTGGCTAGCTCTCCAGCCAAAGTAGCATGGCAAGTTACACAAGTAGTCACCACGTCACCAGAAAAAAATATTTCACAAGGATGTCCAAAGGAATTTGCTCTAGGCACTAACTAGTTCAATCTTTTTTTCCCAGAGTTCCTGTGACCAGGTGGCAAACCACTCAGAGTCCATCAGCCACACTGTGACAGTCCCCCTGCAGACAACGCTGGGCACCTTGGAGGAGATCTCCTGCTGAGGCCCCCCCCCCCCCCCCGCCTGTGCCCCTCAGAGCCACGCACAGCCAGAGGCTGCCTCCACTGGGTGGCGCTACATCCTCTGTTACAGCATCCTGCAGGACCTGAACAGGGGAGGGGAGGAGACGAGGACAAGAACAGAAATTGGCCTAAGGACAGCACTGTGCTCTGTCACACCGCCCTGTCTGAAACACTGATGGGGATTAAGGAGCTGTCGGCTGAACTTATCAGCCCTCTCTGTCACCCTGCACTGTACTGTGGTGGGAGGGTGGCCTCCACTGTGCCAGACCTGCAGTGGGTTCTGTGTCTCCATATACACGCACACAGAAAATCTGAGAATGGGTGGGACAACTACCCATAAAGGGGTCTTACCCCTGTGCAGCATATCTATGTAACAAACACATTCATAAGTCGCTCACTGCCAAATGAACTGTACAAAATTGGTTTTGAACTGCATGCATCGCTCTATCTTGCTCTCTTCTGCTGATGCATACGCTGGACTGCAGTGTTGCTTTACTATACATGTGTGCCATTTGTCTCTCTCTATCTGCAGGACAGGCCTGTGACAAGGCCCCAGGTGAGATATCAAACTTCGAATGTACAGATTGAACATATGGTTGTTTAAAAGCATAATTCAGGTGATACCAATCCTTCGAAAATGTATTCTAATGAGTGATTATTTCTTAGTTAATTACCTTGAAGGGAAAGATGGTTGGTGATGTATGAACATTACTGAGTGTGTGTGTGGGGGGGGGGGGGGGGAATGAAAACAGGGAAAACAGTGAAATCTGAACATTTTGCAGCCCACATTTTTGCATATTTTTCACCTGTCAGTTTCAATTGAGTCAGTTTACTAAAAGGCATGTTTGCTATGTGACTCCTGGGGTGTAAAGCTGTTCCCTACAGACATATTTGAAGGGATGTCATACTCTTACTGTTAATTTATATGAATAAATGACTGGCTTCTGGCTGCACCTTGTTTGCCTGCCAGACAGCAAGCCATGTATAAATGCTGCAACAAATGGATATACCCACTTTATCAAAAATCATTTTGACTTTCAACAAAAACAAAACAACAATTTTAATCAATTTTCATGATCATAGAACTTGTTACAAAAGCATCGTGAGGGGGTTCAGCCAGGATTTCTTTTAGGATATAGGGTCTGCTGTTATATGGTGTAAATATCTGGGTTTTTTTCTCATAAAAATGGGTACCACGCAGATGTGCCCAAACCAGATCTAATCTAAAAGAACATCAACTTCAAGTCCAGAAGTGACTTCATATTTGTCACATTTTTTTCATAATGTTACTCTTTCAGTAGGTGAGAATGTTACGTAACAGGCAGTCGCATTTTGAGGGCAGTTCAATGTCATGCTAAACACACTTTGCTACAAACACCAGGCTTTCTTTCCAATACAGGTCTATCTGAGCCTTCAGTGTCCTCAGAAACAACAGTTACATATAAACGGCTTTACACCAAAAGTTTGTGTAAGACCATGTGGAAGATTTAGTGTATCTGAATTCATGATCATCCTAGCTTGGTCTTTGTCATCATGGTAATGTACATTACAGGTAGGAATGAATTCAAGTGCTTTTGTTTGAATTATGATTTCCCATCTGTGGCTCAACCTGCTGTGTGTACTATCTCATGTTGTGGCTTCAGATGAACAAAATTCTCAGCTGACCTGCAGGGGTGCGAGACAAACGTGTCTCACTTCTCTTGGTGACAATGACACTGGCTGATTCTTCTCTCTACTTTGGCTTCAATTGTTATCGCAGGACAGCGTTTTCTCATTTTGTGCAGCATACAGTGTGTGTTTTTAATGTGAAACAATTAAATTAAAAAGTTGTTTTGCAGTGGTGGCGTTCTGTTGTGGCAAGGCAAGTTTATTTGTATTGCACTGTTCAATAAGAAAGCAATTCAAAATGCTTAACAGTACATAAGAGATAATGTAAAAGAAATACAAGGCAATGTAACAAGACTAAGAGTCTACAGCCATGCTAACAGCTCTGTGAGACCGTACTGAGCTAAATGTCAGCATGCCAACATTTTCTACTTAACACTAAACACAGATACAGCTGAGACTGATGGGAATGTCATTAGTTTTACAGGTATTTGGTCATTAACCAAAGTATCGGACAAAATCAAAAAATGCCTCATAATGGCGCCAGATAAAAAGTTAGAGGATTACAAAAGTTATTATACTGTAGTTCAGCCAGAAGGAGACTCAATCAAAAATGTCAACCTCGTGATGCTACAAGAAAAGTCAGAGAATCTCCAGTAGCATTTATCCTTCAGGGTCCATTGATGTCTGTATACATTTTAGTGGCAATCCATCCAATAGTTGTTGAGATGTATTTCAGTCTGGACCAAAAGTGTTTGACTGACAGACATAGCAGCATTACCTCCCTAGAGCCATGCTGCTAGCGTGGCTAAATAAAAAATATATATAATAAGATGAAAGATATGATTAAGCTTATATTAAATAAAATGGAATAAACAGAAAAAAAGTGCATAAGAGATATGAATGTACATCTCGAAATTTATTCTAAAAAAATAAGTAAACTGAAGAGTTTTGAAGCAGCAGTGTGTAGGATTTTAGGGGGATCTATTGGCAGAAATGGAATATAAAATTCATGGTTCTGCTTGACGCCCACTACTGCTATTATTATTATTATTATCATTATTAATCATAGTTATATTATTATTACTGCTATTATAGCTATAATTGTTTCTACAGTTCATATAATTATACCCACTGCTATAGTTATTATTAGTCATATTTCTATTTGTATTATTATAGTTGTTAGTATTGTGGTTGCTGTACATCCCCCCCCCCCTTCTCTCTCTCTCCTCCTGTTTTAATTAGTGTATAATCACCTGAAACTAAGTATTGTTGTGTTTCCGTTAGAATGAGCCCTTCATATTGTATCTACATAGGGAACAGGTCCTCTTCAACAGAGCCTGCCATGTTGCACCGCCATGTTTCTATAGTAGCCCAGAAAGGACAAACCAAACATTGGCTCTAGAGAGGGCCTTACCATTATGTTATTTGAAGGCCACCGTAGGTTCTCCTACATGCTTGGAAAGGGAGGAGTGAGCGGAGGGGTATTCATTTGGTTGCAATCTGCAACTTCATCGCTGGATGCCACTTAATCCTACACACTGCTCCTTTAAGCCTCACTTTTTAACCAAGAGTTGGCGTGAGTTTGTAGCCCTGCAGTCGTCCTTAGTCAATGTGTCATGTCTTAGGAGGTTTGGACAGTGACCTGTGCACTGACTCAGGGACATTCTCAACTTTTAAAGGTGGAACAGAGAATGAGTCAGCACAACCCCTGCATAAGAAAACTGTAGAATAACAAGCCATGTTGGATCAAATGTACAGTAGCTTGGCAAGGTGCAATTTCCCTCTGACATCCGTGCTACATGCACTTAATATTGGCTGAAGTGTTCCCCCCTTCAGCCTTAAATGACAGATGATGATGACAGCAGCTTTGACAATGGAGGAGTCACGCTACAGCATCTGCCTGAAAGCTAATTTATCCTGCTGGTCGGGTTTTATTGAGCTTTGCTACCCAGAAAGTGATATACTGTCCTTTCTCTGTGGCTTCACATTTGTTTCATTAATTAGTGAAATCCTTTCATATCCAGCTCAGACATGCACAGATCATATTACATGTGAATGAACAAATGCTTTAAAGATGGTGTTCATCTTGAAGCTTCAAAAGAAGAAACAGAAATGATGGCAGTAAATGGATGTACAGTTCAATCTTTTGTGTTAAGTATTGTAGAAAATGATACCTGAGTTTTGTTTTCTTAATAATACAATTCTACAAATTGCCAGAGACTCTTATGTGGGAGCTGCTGCAGGCAGGGAGTTCAGTCTCAGTTCAGTCTCAGTTCATTCAGCATATTTAGGTTATTTAGGCAGAGGAAATTTTATGCAAGTCAGCCATAGTGCATCAGCAGCTCATTGTAAACTTATTAGTTGCCTTGGCGGAGTCGGAACTCACACTCAGCCGAGGCTTAAGAACATTGTATAAACAGAAAGTTAAAATACTTAAGTTTAAGTGTTTCATTAATTTATTTCTTAAACAAGAACACAAAAATGCTCAGCTAAAGACAAAAAAGGGAGCTGGGCTGTGTTTGAAATAGTTTATGCATCAAAATCTATTAGGATAGTCTTTTAATTATTTTTTTAAGTTACTGTGTTAAACACAGTAGAGTGCACAGATATTGCACAGATACTTTCTTCAGTTGCAGTCGTCATTTAGCGTAGTTGTTTGTAACCTTTTACTTTATTAACAGAGGTATTGTGGAGGACTTTAACATTTGCTACTCCAGAAGCCAGCCTAATGTATTCATAAGCATAAAAGGTCTTCTTTTGCACATCTCTTTAGAAATGGTATACCTCCCCTTTTGTCTGAAAAGGATCAATTCTGTTTGTAATTTGTGCTTTTGGAGAGATAAAAAAAAAAAAAAAACAGTCTCAAAAACAACATCTTACACAACTTTATTCAAAACTTGTTTGTGGCTATGTGATGAAGAAGATGAAATTCTGTTATGTGACAAGTTAAAAAGAAGCTAAATGCTGAAGAAACCAAAACATGAAAATGTCAAACACATATTTTTTGACATTTTAATAATACATTTGTCTGAGGTATTTGCTCTTTAAAAGCATTCTAGTAGCATGTTATTATTTACATTATGAGATTCCAATTATATTTTGTTTAATACAAAGTCCATCCTTACCCAGAAAACGATCATATGGGTCGTTTATGCAAGCAGCTCATAATCACCCACAATTACGTTTCTTGTTAGGCGGCAACCTCTCGTGGCTGTAGTAATTCTCGCGAGAGCAAACAAGGAAGTGAGGTCATAATGTATAAGAGCACCAAATTCTGAGTAAGGAAAACAAACACAGGACTTTCACTCAGGAGACCGGGGGTTTGTATCCCGTGGGAAACCAAAAGTCAACTGTCATTTTGAAATTAACCGAGTTTTACGGACCTTAGTCCATGACGTACATTACCTCCTCATCTAAGTAGTTTTACATGACTCATTTTAAGCCAATCCCTGATGTTTTACTAACGCTAACTTAGTATTTTTGTTGCCTAAATTTAACTAGTTCAGTTTCACAATGTTTACTACGTGTATAAATCTGCACAGGTTGCGTTAAATAGAATAGTCACAGGATTACGATCACATAATTAAATGTGCCACCGTCACCATGCAGCATGCAGCAGATTGCTCGTCTGTGTCGTTTTGGGAGTCTTCGGAAATCGACCTATAATGTTGGTAAGGTATGAGGATGTATAACATTAACCTTACTTGCTGCTTTATGAGTTTCTACAAAAAGGCTTTAACCTCAGTCTTTTCTCACTTAGATGATCTCAATGATTTCCCTCTATAAGTACCGACAGCATGTTCCTCAGTAAAGAACAGAACATCAAGCTGCATTTGAAGTAGATTTGATTTAATCTTCTCAACATTGGCAGTTAATCAGGCTTTAAATGCTTGTACTCTTCATTCATGTCAGAGAGAGAAATGTTATTAGTAAGCAGATTAAAGATAAAATGAGAGATAATTAGACATTGAACAAAGAGACAGTCATACATTAACAGTTAGACAGTTGCTGGAGAGCTGACGGAGAGAAAGAACAGAATGTGTCAGGCACAAAGTCACTGAAAAATCAGGGGGCTTTTTTTTCTTTTTCAACAGTTGTGCCAGTGTTTTTCCATTTACTTCTCCATCCTCCAACACAGTTCCACAGAAGCTATTTCCAACCTGATTTTTGGTAACCTTTACCTCAGGCAGTCCACATTGAGGACAGTGCAGTTAACTTTGAAGTCTATTATTAATATCCCTGCAAATTTGATCTCACAAAAGAAAAATTGGCAACATAATTGAATTTTCTATTCCAAATAGACACCAAATGTGTGATCTGTGTTAGCACTGAGAGAGTCTATTTACTAAATGAAATTAGAAAATAGTTTGTTCTCCTAGGGAAAACAGGTGCCCTAAAATTACTCATCCAGGCCAATACAACAGAGCATCATAAAGGACTGCAATATTTAATTTTACGTATATACATTCACCTGGGGCTGAATCATATTGAATTACCTGTTGGCTATGTTTATTGCTTAAGAGAGTTAATTACTAATTTAATCACCAGCCACAGGCTAACCAGGGCACTCTTTTCTTGTCCTCCTAACAAGCCCGTGGGAAATCATTGGCATTTGGATAGTTAACTTGGCTAATAATCCATTTGGTTAATGAAACAATACCTGACCGACTGTCATGTATTAACGTTCCTGAGATCCTTCAGCACAGTAGGAGTATCTCTGTGCGTCATGATAATAACTGAAACAAGGCTGCAATATCCCACGTGCCTCTCACATCGGCATGGCCTGATGAGCTAAAGCACCGTACAAATTCCCTTAAAGAGATTAACAGCAAGACTTTGAAACTGAAGTTATAAAGCAAAAGTGTGTTGGGTCGTGTCCATGTGCACAAGAGAAGGGTAGAATTTTAATTCATCTTGGCTCATGTTTTATTAAATGTGGTTGGTCAGATAAAGAAACACAAACTTGTGGCATTTGCGGTGAACCCAACTTTGTCGACGTGATTCCTCAGGCTAACTTGACAAACATGTCATCGTGGCCGGCTTCATCATAAACCCTTCAACTTTTTCATGATGTTTTTTGATTCAAGGCTGTACCCTGAACCAGTGGTTGAATTATTGAGATCCCATCTGAAGTAATACATTAATACTAATACATTAATGTAAAAATACCCCACACAAGTAAAAGTCATGCATTCAAAAACAGAAGTATTATCAGCAAAATGTGAGTGATATATTATATTACATTATTAAATTGTTAATACTGATGCATTAATGCATAAGCAGCATTTTACTGTTTAAATATGTCTTTGTTTTTTTTGACTTTTCTCAAATCTTTGTTTTTCGTGAAATATTGGGGAGTTTTACCTCTTTGTGCTTTTTGTGAAATTGCTAACAACTCTGCTAGATAGATAGATATGGACTACACAGGACAAGAGAAGAGTTTGAGCTGCTGGTGGCGCTAGATGAAAGGTTAATGTCTGTTCCAAATAGTTGTTGTATATTAATGTATATTTCAGTCTGGATCTGGGCCAAAGCAATGAAACCAAGGACACAAGGGAAACCTTTAGAGAAGAGCCTCCACTATTGCAATCATTTGTTCTCCAGCTCATCCATCACTGAGAAAATCTACTTGGTGCAAGTTTTATTATGAAAAAAGTCATCTGGGGAGATTACAGTGTGGCCTTCCTGCTGTACAGTACCTACGAGGCAGCACAGATTAGATTAGATCGCCTGATAGTGGAGAAGCAGACCATCGCTGAATGATATCATGACCAGATGTTGAGTTCTGATTCAATAACAAGTGGCCTATATCACTCCTGAGAAATATGTATTTACCAGCTTTTTATTTCATCTCATATTTCACGGCGCAATAGTGAGTAAACAAAGTGTGACATGGCTCTCGGTGTCTGGAGGCAATTGGAATTAGGATCATAAAACTATTTCAGGGTGAAAACATCTTTAAAACCATCTCCTGACAAAAAATATCTGTCCCTCACTGGGCTGCCTCATGTTCTGCTTATGCCATCTAGTGGTGATATAGTCGTTCACTTGATCATATTCTCCACTGTCTCTTCTGATGACATTATAAAGATCCCTCATGACAGAAAGTCTCATCAGATTAACATAATAATCAGAATCAGGTTTATAGCCAAGTAGGTTTTAACATACAATGAATTTGCCTTGGAATCTTGATGCATAACAGTAAACATAGTACGAAAAAAGAACAAACAAGTGCCACAAAAGTCAAGAAATAAAAAAAAATAAAAAACATTACAATAAACAATGTGAAAAATGTATTAAACTAGAAGGGCACTTGGAGCACACAGACCCCTGCCAAGGCCATGCCCTATCTTGCAATAATTAATGATTGTGTTTGTGTAGTTAATGAAAGTGAAAGATAATTTGTGTATCCGCCCTGTGATTCGGCTCCACTCCAAATTTTGTCACGTCTGAGCATGTCTTTTTATTGTTTTATTTTATCTATTATAAAAGTAGGTGACACTTCCAAGTGAAATAAAAAAATAGATTATAAACTTTAATATAATGACAGTATCTGGCAGCAGCTCTTGTGGTTTCTACAACTGGACTTGATGCTGCGTTCCAGACACAATTTTTAGCCCGTAAGTTACGACTTCAAGTCACGACTCACGACTTGGTAGCGTTCCAGGGTTCAGGTTAGGCTACCTAACGTTAACGTTAGCTAGCGGCTACCTAACGCTGGCGTTATGGCTAGCTGATACTAGTGATTTCTAGTCTGCGACATATTTTGGGCTTCATTTAATAAACATAACCTGTATTAGTACACAATCGTATAAAACTTACATTGTGCGGAATTACTTTACGTTGCCTATTTATGTCTATTTATTTCTATTTCTCACCTTTAATCACCTGCGTCTGTACAGCATTAACAGGGGGTCGCCATTGTTGTTTATGTGTGTGTGACGTCAAAAACTGTAGAACTGGGAGTACAACGATCTGGTACGAGTTCACCGGTAGTAATTCTGCGTTCCAGGCAACCCGTAACTCATGTTTTCACAACCTTCTACCCGTGAAAGTGCCCTGGAACGGCAGTCAAACCCGTAACTTACTACTCGTGAACCCGTGAACTCGTGCTCGTATCCAAAATACTTTACGCTGTTTGTAGACATTAAAATAATCAACTTAAATAAAGGAGGTTATTTCCTGAACTCTGAACTCTCATGCTTTAGTTGACAAACACATTTGTTTCTGAGTGATTTGCATCCCAACCCCATAATTCAGGAAAATGAACGAGAAATTTCTCCTCTTTAATCTTGAAGGTCATCTCATTCATCTCCAGAAAAAGCTCTTAAATAAAAAGCCTAATTTCCACTATATCTTCTACCCTGGTCTTAAAGCTGAATTATATCCAGTCTGGCTCATACAGAGGGGCTGCTGTGCCAAACACCATATACCTGTAATTGAATTTGGATTCAATTATAGCTCAATATATCATCATCAATATATCTGCCTCCAAGGCCCAAATAAATTCAAAGGCTTGCTATAGAGGTTCATGTTCATCTTTCTTTCTACTATCCATGCCTCAAAACATCACTACTTTAGTCCGTCTATTAAAAATGTTGATGTCTTAAACCTTCATTTGATTGCCTTCTTCCCTTTGTAAATTAGCTGTACAATGTTCACAATGAAGAAATCTTCTAAAAGCCTCATTAAGAGTAGACAGAGAATCCAAACCCTATCTGGAACTTTTAGAAAATACCATAAATCGTTAAGTTAAAATAAATACACAACTAATTCCAGTTCTCTGGTCTGGTTTCACTCTTTGCTTGAACTATTTTTTTTTGTATTTGTCTTGTTTTGTTTTGTCCTTGAGGAAATCTTAAATTCTTAATAGGTGTTCCCAGTTTACACAAGGACAGCACACATTCATTTTAAATTTGCTAAGAATCTGAATTATCTAATATTTAGGTTAAATAGGCTAAAGCCTCAGTAGCAAAATAACTGTAGATATATACTTGACATTTAAAAAGATAATGAACCTAAAGGATTTTAGGTGGATTAATTCCCACTTTTTTAATTGTAAGGAGCGAAAAGACGGAGGCCATTGAACTGTAAATTACACAAAGGCTCACTAAGGTTTTAAAGAGTAGTTCAACATTTCAACATTTAAGGAATTGTACCTATATGTTAGCTGTGGTAGAAGGTAACTAAGTACACAAGTACTAAACTACAATTTTGAGGTACTTGTATTTGAGCATTTCCATTTTATGCTACTTTATACTCCTACTCCACTACATTTTTTAAGCAAAAATGTTTTCCAAAACATACAAGTGGATGAATTGAGTGACTAATTCAATACAAAATGTGTTACAAAGAGTAATATCAGTAATACACAAGAGTGAGTATACTTGTTTGAAAAAGTCTTAAAAAAGTCATAGTATACTATGTCGAAAAAAGTCATGAAAATGTTATAGTATAATATGTCTGAAAGTCGTAGCATAGTGTGTCCAAAAAAGTCATATAAAAGTCATAGTATAGTATGTCGAAAAAAAGTCATAGTATGTCAAAAAAGTCATAGTATAGTATGTTGAAAAAAGTCATAGTATAGTATGTCGAAAAAGTTATAGTATAATGTGGAAAAATGTCATAAAAAAGTCATAGTATAGTATGTCGAAAAAGTTATAGTATAATGTGGAAAAATGTCATAAAAAAGTCATAGTATAGTATGTCGAAAAAAGTTATAAAGTCATAGTATAGTAAGTCAAAAAATACCATAGTATAGTAAGTTGAAAAAAAAGTGATAGTATAGTATGTCGAAAATAATTCATGGTATAGTATTTAGAAAAGTCATAAAAAAAATCATAGTATAGTATGTCATAAAAAGTCATAAAAAAGTCATAGTATAGTATGTCAAAAAAAGTCATATAGTATGTCGAAAAAAAGTCATAGTATAGTATGTCGAAAAGAAGTGATAGTGTGGTATGTCGAAAAAAGTCATAGTATGTCAAAAAAATCATAGTATAGTATGTCGAAAAAAGTCTTAGTATAGTATGTCGAAAAAAGTCATATAGTATGTCAAAAAAGTCATAGTATATTATGTCGAAAAAAGTCATAGCATATCAAAAAAGTCATAGTATAGTATGTCGAAAAAAAAGTCATAGTATACTATGTCGAAAAAGTCATAGTATACTATGTCGAAAAAGTCATAAAAAAGTCATAGTACAGTATGTCGAAAAAAGTCATAGTGTAGAATGTTGAAAAGATAATAGTATAGTACGTCGAAAAAAAGTCATAGTATAGTATGTCGAAAAAAGTAAAAGTGTAGTATGTCGAAAAAAGTCATGAAAATGTCGACAAAAAATTGATAGTATAGTATGTCAAAAAAAGTCTTAGTATAGTATGTCGAAAAGATAATAGTATAGTACGTCGAAAAAAAGTCATAGTATAGTATGTCGAAAAAAGTCATAGTATAGTACGTCGAAAAAAAGTCATAGTATAGTATGTCGAAAAAAGTCGTAGTATAGTATGTCGAAATGAAGTGATAGTATAGTATGTCGAAAAAAATCATAGTATAACATGTTGAAAAAGTCTTAGTATAGTATGTTGAAAAAAAATGTATAGTATAGTATATCGGAAAAAAAGTCATAGTATACTATGCCAAAAAAGTCATAGTACAGTATGTCGAGAAAGTCATAGTATAGTATAGTATGTCGAAAAAACACATAGTATAATATGTCGAGAAAAGTCATGAAAAAGTCAGTGCAGTATGTCGAAAAAAGTCATAGTGTAGAATGTTGAAAAAGTCATGAAAAAGTAATAGAATAGTATGTCAAAAAGTCATGAAAAAGTCATAGTATAGTATGTCAAAAAGTCATAGTATAATATGTCGAAAAAATTATAGTATAGTATGTAAAAAAAGTCACAATATAGTATGTCGAAAAAAGTCATAGTATAGTATGTCGATAAAACACATAATATAATATGTCAATAGAGTTGTATGTCGAACAAAGTCAGTATAGTATAATAGTATTATAATATGTCGAAAAAGTCCTAAAAAAGTGGTAGTATAGTATGTCGAAAAAGTTATAATATAATGTGGAAAAAAGTCATAAAAAAGTCATAGTATGGTATGTCAAAAAAAGTCTTAGTATAGTATGTCGAAAAAATGTCATAGTATAGTACGTCGAAATGAAGTGATAGTGTAGTATGTCGAAAAAAATCATAGTATAGTATATTGAAAAAGTCATAGTATTTTATGTCGAAAAAAAGTCATAGTATAGTATGTTGAAATGAAGCGATAGTGTAGTGTCGAAAAAAATCATAGTATAGTATGTTGAAAAAGTCATAGTATGGTATGTCGAAAACAAGTGATAGTATAGTATGTCGAAAAAAAGTCATAGTATACTATGTTGAAAAAGTCATAAAAAAGTCATAGTATATTATGTCGAAAAAGTAAAAGTGTAGTTGTCGAAAAAAGTCATGAAAAAGTCATAGTATAGTCTGTCGACAAAAGTTACAGTATTATGTGGAAAAAAGTCATAAAAAAGTCATAGTATGGTATGTCAAAAAAGTCTTAGTATAGTATGTTGAAAGAATTATAGTATAGTACATCAAAAAAGTCATAGTATAGTATGTCGAAAAAGTTATAGTATAGTATGTGGAAAAAAGTCGTAAAAAAGTCATAGTATAGTATGTCGAAAAAAAGTCATAGTATAGTATGTCAAAATGAATTGATAGTGTAGTATGTCGAAAAAAAGTCATGGTGTAGTACATGGGTCACCAAACTAAGGCCCGCGGGCTGACTCAGGCCCCCCACCCCCCTTTGACCAGCCCCCCAGCCCCTCTGCCCCCCACTACTTGAACCGGGTCTATGAGGCAATCCCCAAAAGTCGTCATGGCCTATTTTTTTTAAATAGCTTTTTGGAAAATAATAACATGTCTGCATCTGGTATTTTGTTGATTTTTTCAGTTAAAAATTGATATTTAGTTATAAAATGAACTATAATATTTGCCGAATTTTCGTCATCCGACATGCTCGAGATCAAGCAGTGTCAGACAGCGCACGCACGTTGTCACACACACGCAACTGTCAATGTTCAGAACAGCAAAATGGCTAGCGTTAAACAGTGGACCAACGATTATTTTTTTGTTCAGTGTAAGGACCGTGCAGTTTGTATTATATGTAAAGAAAGTGTGGCTGTTTTCAAAGAATATAATCTGCGTTGTCACCACGAAACCTGCCACAAAGAGTATACTAGCCTGCGAGGGCAAGCAAGAGAAGACAGGATTCGGAGGATGAAAGGCAGACTGGCTGCACAACAGAATGTATTCCTTCGCCAAACTCAGGTCAACCAGGCTGCTGTCCGAACTAGCTATAAGGTAGCTCACCTACTAGCTACCCATGGAAAGCCGTTTACTGATGGGGACTTTGTTAAAGAATGCATGCTTGCTGTGGCCGAGGATGTGTGTCCCGACAAGAAGGATGCGCTCAACGTGGTGAGTCTCTCCGCACCTACTATGACCGGGCGAATCAAAGATTTGGGGGACAACATGTATGACCAGCTGAATAAGAAAGCGTCAGAATTCGAGTTTTTTGCTTTGGCCATGGATGAGAGCAATGACGTGCAGGACACAGCACAACTGCTCATTTTTATTTGTGGAGTTAGCGCAAGCTTTGAAGTGTCTGAGGAGCTGGCAGCTCTAAAAAGTCTCAAAGGTACTACGACAGGAGAGGATATTTTTGTCCAAGTGTGCAAAACAATGGAAGAGTTGGATCTACACTGGTCTAAATTGGCCAGTATCACTACGGATGGCGCACCTAGTATGGTTGGCACAACGAGGGGGCTAGTAGGGCGCTTGAACAGCGAATTCGAGGAACGAGGTCTCACCCCCCCACTACAAGTCCACTGTCTGATTCACCAGCAAGCACTATGCTGCAAAGTTTTGAAGTGGGCGTCTGTCATGAAGGTGGTCGTGCACTGTGTCAACTACATCTGAAAACATGGGCTGAAACACAGACAGTTCCAGGCCTTTCTCTCCGAGCTTGAGTCTGCCTACGAGGATGTGCTGTACTACACAGAAGTACGATGGTTAAGCCGAGGCAGAGTCTTGCGCCGTTTCTATGACCTGCTACCCGAAATCAACACCTTCCTGAAGTCTAAAGGTGAAACGGTACGAGAGCTGACCGAGCCAGAATGGAAATGGGACCTCGCGTTTTTAACTGATGTGACTGAAATGTTGAACCACCTTAACGTGCAGCTCCAAGGCAAAGGGAAGCTAATCAGTGACATGTATTCCCACATCAAAGCGTTCAAGGTCAAACTAGTGCTGCTTGTGTGACAGGTCCAAAAGCTGGACTTCACGCATCTCACCCAAAGCTACTGCTCTGAGAAACCAGTTGTCCCATTGCCAGTCGAAAAGTGCAAGGATGCACTGGAAATGCTGCAGGGAGAGTTCAGTGCGCGGTTCCATGAGCTTCATGTCAAAGGTAAAGGAATACGCTTGTTCCAGAACCCCTTTGCTGACGACATAAATGATGCCCTTCCCTCTCTACAGATAAACACTTGCATCAGACCTTGAGACTGGCTACCACTAGACTGCAACCAGACATTGAACTTCTCACCAGCCAGAAGCAAGCACACAGTTCACAATGATACGGTAAGCACACTGATTTTAACAATTACTGATTTTAATTATAAATATGAACTATGCAATAAGGTTAATTTATTAAATATTAGTTAATGTATTCAATTTTGTCAAATTATGTCAAAGAGAAAAGCAGACAGCAGCACGTCTTGCCATTTACTGAATATGGTGCTTCTTGTGTTCAATCTGTCATCCCTCCATCATGCCAGGGCTCCAGAAGGCACCCTGAAGTGAGGAGAGGAGATTGCTGTTGCTGACCCCATCCCAAAGACAGCACAATTCATCAACAAGTACAAATCCAGCTCACCTACATATACTACTGATTTTGATTACCATTATTCTGTATTATTGTTGTGCTTTAGTTTTGAGCCTACTGCTCATTTCATTTTCACCTTGACCTAAAAAATGTGTACTGAACATGCTCACCTGGATAGGCATAAGAGCTGGCTAGTTGTTCTATTACTCATGTTAAATGTTCTATTACTCATGTACTCTTGTTAAATGTTCTATTACTCATGTATAATGTATAATGAGTAATAATTAATTAATAATATAATTTCAACAGGCCTACCTATAATTTATAATTTTTCACTCACCTTTGCCAGTGTCAATCACCTCAACTAGGCAGATGTTTCTTACCTTGACAGCTTTGATGTTATTTTTATTAGAAAATAAATAAATGGAATATCTGTGGTATTTCAAATTTAAACAAAGTGTGAAGACTTGATTACTACTTTTGCAAACCACTAGTAAAGATAAACAAATATGTGCCAGGAATCAAGTGTTGATATAGTAGTGTGGATATAGTAGTGAGGATGGCTGTGCCAGGCTAGTAATCTCTACTACACAATGAGGCCTGCTGGTGGTCATTTTGGTCTGGGTCATACAATTCTGTTATATAGCTGACCTGGCCCCAGCCCCCCCATCACAGTCAGGAACGATAATGTGGCCCCCAGAGAAAAAAGTTTGGTGACCCCTGGTATAGTATGTCGAAATGAAGTGATATTGTAGTATGTTGAAAAAAAGTCATAGTATAGTTCTACATCCCATAGTGCTAGGGGTATCAGGACATAAACATTAACCAGATGTATTTGGTATTTGAAAGGATATTTATTTAGAAATAAGGCAGAAAAGAACTTGAAAAATAGGCCGATGGGTGCTGTGAAAATCAAAAACAGAATATAACAAAAAGAAATCCTCAAAAGGAAGACTACTTCTACAACTATAAGAACAAAAATGATAAACAAAATCCTCTCTAACTTAAATACTTGATCAAAACACAATACAGCACCCCTGCACCTAATGTCACTATACAAAACAAACCTGGTAGATGCAAGAAGGATATCAGTTTTTAAAGCTCAACCCTGGCCCACTTCCTCACACTCTCATACATAAAGTCAAACAAATCTGGTCTGGCAGCCGCCCTGGGCTGCAACCAATCAGGCTATTTAAGCAGGACTTCATTCAGCAGAGGCAGCAGAGGCAGCGGTGGCAGCGTCCTCCTCCAGGAACTGGGCGGGACTTCCCTTTTCCATCCAATCCACAGCACGGAATGGCACAGTCTGCTTTGCATTTCAGATATAGTGTAGTATGTTGAAAAAGTCATAGTATAGTATGTCAAAAAGTAAAAGTGTAGTATGTTGAAAAAAGTAATGAAAAAGTCATAGTATAGTATGTCAAAAAAAGTCATAGTATAGTATGTTGAAAAAACGTCATAGTATAGTATGTAGAAAAGTCGTAAAAAAAACGTCATAGTATAGTATGTCGTAAAAGTCGTAAAAAAAGTTATAGTATAGTATGTTGAAAAAAGTCATAGTATAGTATGTCGAAAAATAGTAATAGTAATATAGTAATAGTCCTGCTGAACCCTGCTGCATCCTGCTACGTCCAGCTATGCTCTGCTGTGCCACGCTACATCCTGTAACGCCCTGCAGTGCCCTGCTATGACATGAACTACTACTACTACTATATAGTATAGTATGTCGAAAAAAGACATAGTATAGTATGTCGAAAAAAGTCATAAAAAAGTCATAGTATTGTATGTCGAAAAAAGTAAAAGTGTAGTATGTTGGAAAAAAGTCATGAAAAAGTCATAGTACAGTATGTCGAAAAACGTCATGAAAATATGACATAGCATTAGGGCCACATCAAAGGAAAAAAAATAAGGAGGAAGATATGTTTTTTATTTATTTTGCATTTCGAGAATAAAGTCGAAATGTCGAGAATAAAGTCAACATGATGAGAATGAAGTTGAAATACTTTTTTCGAGAATAATGTCGAAATGTCGAGATTAAAGTTGAAATGACGAGAATAAATTCAACTACTTTATCACTTAATCACATTAGAGCTACTGTCCGCCATGCCAGCTGCCATGTAGTCAACATCATAGATATGGGTTACATCCTTGGATTGCCACGCTCGCCTGAGCGCCACTCCTTCAGGATGAAACAAGTTGATCAATTGTCTTATTGTGTATTGTGATACAACATATCCTCTCTGTATTGCACGTGGGTGTAACCATCGATACCCTTGCATCTGTCCATTACGAGCTATTTCAGTTTGCAGGAATACGGCCACCTCTTCCAAGTTTGTGTGGTTTCTCCTTGATGAGACGCAATTTTCGGCACAATCTCTTCAAAGTCCTAATACTTATCACCATACTGTGTTTATGCGCTAAAAGATAAAGAGTTCATGCATTTTGTAGAATACTATAGGTAAAGTTAGTAGTTTGGTTTATTCTCAAAAGTCCGACTTGGTTCTTGAAATATCAAGTTTTTTCTCGACATGTTGACTTTATTCTCGAAAAAGTATTTCAACTTTATTCTCGACATTTCGACTTTATTCTCGAAAAATATTTCAACTTTATTCTCGTCATGTTGACTTTATTCTCGACATTTCGACTTTATTCTCAAAATGCAAAATAAATAAAACATCTTCCTCCTTAATTTTTTTCCCTTGATGTGGCCCTAATGCTCCGTCGTATGAAAAAGTCCTAGTATAGTATGTGGAAAAAAGTCCTAGTATAGTATGTGGAAAAAAGTCCTAGTATAGTATGTCGGAAAAAAAGTCCTAGTATAGTATGTGGAAAAAAGTCCTAGTATAGTATGTGGAAAAAAAGTCATAGTATAGTAAGTCAAAAAGTCATAAAAAAAAAGTCATATTATAGTATATCGACAAAAGTCATAGTATAGTAAGTCAAAAAGTCATAAAAAAAAGTCATAGTATATCGACGAAAGTCATAGTATAGTAAGTCGAAAAAATTCATAAAGTCATAGTATAGTATGTCGAAATAAAGTCATAGTATAGTATGTCCAATAAAGTCCAAAAAAATCATAGTATAGTATGTCGGGAAAAGTCATGAAAAAAGTCATTCTATGTGTGTCGGAAAAAGTCGTATGTTAAAAAAAAGTCAAAAGTGATAGTATAGTATGTTGAAAAAAGTCAGAAAAAAGTCATAGTATAGTATGTAGAAAAAAGTCATAGTATAGTATTTCGAAAAAAGTTGTATGTCAAAGAGTCATAGCATTGTGTGTCGAAGTGGGTAATTGTGTAGTATGACAAAAAAAATTATAGTATGATGAAAAAAGTCGAACTATAGTTTGTTATAAAAAGTCATATGCCAAAAAATGTCATAGTATTTCATTAAAAGTCATAGTTTGCCATTAAGTCATAACAAGTCATAGTATAGTATGTCATAAACAAGTCATAGTATAGCATTTCATAAAAATATCATAATACCACAGTATTTTGTATATGTCATAATAATGTCATAGTTTAGTAAGTAATGAAAATGTCATTTTTGAGTGTCAACCCCAGCGCTGCTTTTATGTGTTTTGAAACAACAGATTCTCTCGTCATTTTTACAGATGCTTTCCTTTTTATTTGGCAGGTATGAGGAGTATGTGGCCTTCATATTAACTGCTAAGCTCAACAGTCATAAAGTCATAGTATAGTAAGTCATGAAAAAGTCATAGTATAGTATATCGAAAAAAGTCATAGTATAGTAGGTCGAAAAAGTCATAGTATAGTATGTCGAAAAAACATAGTATAATATGTTGAAAAACGTCATAAAAAAAGTCATAGTATTGTATGTTGACAAAAGTCATAGTTTAGTATGTTGAAAAAAGTCATAGTATAGTATGTCAAAAAAGTTATACTATGTGGAAAAAAGTCACAAAAAAGTCATAGTATAGTACATGGAAAAGATTCATAAAGTCTTAGCATAGTAAGTCATAGTATAGTATGTAGAAAAAGTCATAGTATAGTATGTAAAAAAATGTCATAGTATAGTATGTGGGAAAAAGTCATAGTATAGTATGTCAAAAAATGTCATAGTATAGTATGTGGAAAAAAGTCATAGTATAGTATGTTGAAAAGATTCATAAAGTCTTAGCATAGTAAGTCGAAAGAAGTCATAAAATCATAGTATAGTAAGGCGAAAATAGTCAAAGTCATAGTATAGTATGTCGAAAAAGACATAGTATAATATGTTGAAAAAAGTAATAAAAAAGTCATAGTATAGTATGTGGAAAAAAAGTCTTAGTATAGTAAGTCGAAAAAAGTCATAGCATAGTATGTTGAAAAAAATTATAAAATCATAGTATAGTAAGTCGAAAAACGTCATGAAACAATTAATTGTATAGTATGTCGGAAAAAGTCATAGTGTGTTAAAAAAAAGTCATAAAAGTCATAGTATAGTATGTTGAAAAAAGTAATAGCATAATATGTCATAAAAATGTTGTTAAAGGTCATAGTATAGTAAGTCAGGTGCTGTTTGAGAACCTTACTGTTTTTGAGTGTCAACCCCAGAGCTGCTTTTACGTGTTTTGAAACAACATATTCTGTAGTCATTTTTACAAATGCTTTCCTTTTTATTTGGCAGGTATGAGGAGTACGTGGCCTTCATATTAACTGCTAAGCTCCTGAATCACAGCATATCTCGTTTGTCCATAATGTCTGTTGGTGGATTTGTGTACAGCCTGATCACCCCTTCACACTAACATAGTTCCATTTTCTCTGCGGAGCAGCTTTACTAATTAGAATGATTGTTACCCGGTTTAATTGTCTCTTTCAGCAGCAGTCTCATGAGTCACAGGAGGTAATTGCATATGAGAGAGAAAGAGAGTTGTTGATGAACCCTCACAAAACTTACCAAAAACCTGTGCTCCACAGGCAGAATAATGGTTTTCCTATCTTTTTTCAATTACAGAAACTGATTGGGCACGGTAAAAAGGAATTAGCGCAAAGTCCAAAAAGATGTTTATTGCAGGAAAGTCTTAAAAAGGCACTACGTTTTTAGACTCCACATGGGTTGTTTTAATCATGCTAATCAGCTGTATACATGGAGTGTGTTTTCATATTTATTATCTTTTAAAAATATATTTAAATGTGTCTAAAAAACTAAAGATCCATGTAGTACATTTCAAAACGAAGGATTAGAATCTGCTGTGATACTTCTCAAATTCATTTTACAGGTCTGTTGATACATGGACTAACACTAAACATCTATATATTTTACTCATCAGCTGAAAAACAAAACAGATTGTTAATGATCTTTAAGGCAATCATTTTTCAAATTAAGCTTTCCTTGTATTAAAGGAGAACTTCTTTTACACATCAATATTGGTTTGCTAGTCATGGACAGCACTGAACACTGAATTATAGTGATGCCGAGTACATATACTCAACTACTGCACTAAAGGGGAATTTCAATATTTTTCAACCTGGAACCTATTTTCAAATGCATTTGTGTCTAAGTGACTAATGTGAACAAATATCTTTGAAACTGGTCCAGTATTTGTCGAGAAACGCAATAACTGGCAGCCGCGAACTAGGCTGCAATATAATCCAATAGGGAAAATGCAGACCGTCAATGTACGTCCACTAAAACTGCTTGTTTTATCTGCACGATTATGGAATTTATGCCCAATAATGACAAAAATAAATTGCCTACCACAGCTTTAAGTAGAAGTTATAATACCACACTGTAAATATTCCCTCTGAAATGTATTGGAAATGAGTAGAAGTATAAAGTGACATGAAAAGACTTAAGTACAGTACTTCAGTAATGTATAGTTTATGATAGCTTTTACGCATTTGGTCAAAAATACTTTGGGTTCTGCAGTAGCTATAGTGAATAAATGAAATTGTTTGATCTTGAGGCTGTTTCCTTTAAAAATGATTTCCACAGCTTTGATTTGTTATTAAAACTAATCTATCACTGTGACAACAATCTCTCCCCAGTGCAATAACACTGAAAGAGATGTGATGTGCGGAGTGCTCTTGTGAACACAAGCCGAGGACACCGGGCAAAGTACAGATGCACTTAAATGAACTGCACTGAACCAAGAACAGGGAACAAAACAGAGGTAAACACACTAAACAGTTTGACATTAAAATGTTAGTGCAAACTGCAGGCTTTTTATAGGGGGAGGAACAAACTGTTAAGCAAAAACTAAAAAAAGAAAGAAATTATTCTTATAAAAGACCAAACATTTGACTTAGCGAGCTTTTATTATGGCACTTTGTACAGGTCACATTACAAACTCAACATTCTGGGCTCATACAGAACATGAAGAGACAAGAGAACAGTGCATGTTTAAAAGAACACAGGGGATCTGGAAGATGTTTTATTTATTTATCTATCACACACAAGAAAACATCAGTATAGAAGTGATAGTCAAGCTATATAGATGGTTTTGTGTCATTAAAGGATAGGTTCACCTATCTTGATATGGTACTCATGCCAATATATACCTTGGTCTCTGTAATAATTTCTTCTATCCATGCTGGCTGTGAAAAGTGATTTCAGTAATGGGGGACAAAATCCTTGTTCGGTCTAAAATTTCTTCTATTATTTAAAATTACTTTTTAAGTTCAGGCTTCAACAGTCTGAGTTAGCTAGAAAAATGATTCTCTTCCAAAGTCTTTTTGGGAACAAACTTCCATCTTTTTGTTTGACCACACCTTGCTGAGCTACAGTAGAGGGATGGTAACAAAAAGACTAACTGGTACAAACCCATCTAATAAAATATTTTTAGTATAAACCCCTTGTTTGTTTTTCCATACTTGAAGGAAAGGCATTTCAATCTTCTATATGTCGTGTACATATGGCATAATTGACAAAGTTGACTAAACTTTTTAATGCATTTTTTCACAGAATGAGGACTGTATTTTGTCCATCTATTTTATTCAATTTGTTTTAGGGATGTTTTTTTTTTTTTTCAACTAGTAGAAAGAATTACAATGACCAATATCTCTGTCAATATACATATTGATCAGACAGATTTGAAAGAATGTGAATCAAAGTATCTGCCACTGTTATGCAAGAATAATATCCATCTCATATCAGGATTTTAATTTGTAACAGGACTGCAACTAACTAACTAATTGCTGTATTACTTATTTATCTGCCAATGTTCTTGCTTAATTGATTGATTGTTTCTCTATAAAATGTCAGAAAACAGTTAGAAATGTCTGTTAAAATCTTTAAACAAAACATGATGTCTTCAAATTGAAATAGCTTGTTTTGTATGTCTAACACTGAAGAAATCCTTGCAATTGAAGATGTAATTAGGGAATGCTTGGCATTTTTGTTTAATACATTAAAATAATACATTGTCAAATTATTTTCTGATGTTGCAGATTAATTTTCTGTTGACCGACTGACTCGACAAATTGTTTCAATTCTAATTTGTAATCTGTGGATATGACGTCTGCCATCTCCACACTGTTCTCCAGTCCGACATTAATAAAGCAAAACAGACATCTAGTACCCACTACTACTTCTGCAGTCAAAAATAGGAAACTGTACAAAACCCATTCCTGTACGTAAAAGGAGCATCTCAGGATGGTTTTAGGTGAACATACACTGACATTCATTCACACATACTTCTACACACAAACAGATGTGGGTTCCCAGGAAATGACGGTAAACGGGTTACATTGAAGTGCTACGAGCTCTTTCGTTGGCACACGAGGAGTTAACATTTACAATATTTACATCTGAGATTAAATAATCAGTTTTCATGCGTTTCCTAAAAACATATTTGTAGAAAATAAAAATCTCACATTCCACATGGATATAATTTAGTTTCTGTCCATGTGTGGAAATTATATTTAGGAAAAAGAATACATTTGTTTCAAATGGCATTCACTTAACTTTATATATCAATTCCTCCTGTTCTGCTGAATGTATGATTGGTTCTTATACTGTACAGGATGCATGAACAGTAAGAATGAACAGGAAGCATTCTGTGATTGGCATTGAGTTGAATAAAACTGTGAACCTAAAAAACCATGCTACTAAAGTTACTCCAACAAGAGTCACAATAAAGCTGACTGACTGAGCAATCCTCTGAGTGGGATCCCAAACCTGCCACACAGCTAGAAAGAGTGACCCTGTGAGGAATAAAACACTTCTTAAACTTCAAACATATCTGTCTGTTGTCTTTGAAGTCAATAAATAAATAAAAACCAAACCTGAATAAATAAGACTTCAAGTGAAAGAAAGGGCCAAGAGAGCTGTCGATCTGCTGCAACACCCCCAGACAACAAGGTATTCCTCTGACATCGTCCTCTCCCTTTAGTGCCTCAGTTTATGGCAAGTCTGGCAAGTCTGGCCAGCCCTGCATCAGCCAGTCAGAGGGAGTCCAGCAGACTCCCAGGCTGGCCAGCAGGCCTTTTGGGGGGAAAGAGTCATTAGGAGATGACTGGGGCAGGATTTGGGTGGGTTGGCTGTGAAGTTCTTCTGGAAGCTGCAGGAAGTTCTTCTGGAAGCTGCAGGATGGGTAAGTTTAAGTCCGCACCCAGCTGATAGGCACCCAGAAGGACTCTCGCTCCAGCCTTTCCAAGATACCTCGCAGTTCTGCACAGGCACTGGCTGAGTCCTCCTTGATCAGGACCCGGTCCACCAGGTGTCCATACTGCTGGTCGATCTGAATGGCAGACTGACGCATCTCTTGGAGGTCTTCGTCCTGTTGCAGAAAGCAAAATGAAAGTATTTATACAGAAAGCGAGACGCATAAAGAAGGTAAAACAGCCCATTTCACAAAGCTGGTCATGACTGTCGTTGGAAAAAGTAGCAGTACTACACTGTGAAAATACTCCACTATAAGTAAAAAGTCTTGCATTCAAAAACCTACTTAAGTAAAACCCTACTTAGTAAGTAAAAGTATCTAAGTATTCTGAGTACTCCGTTATCTAGTATGTGTCTAGATTAATATTACATTTTACTGCTTTAGTTAGTTACTTACTACCGGTCAAAAGTTTGGGGTCACTTAGAAATTGCCATTCCACTCCCTTCCAGACAGAATACCAGCTGAGATCAGTTGCATTGTTTTTTTAACCAGGGCAGCAGTTTTCAGATTACATTATGTGCTTACATAATTGCAAAAGGGTTCTCCAAGGTTTTCTTCTCTAAACAGAATGTGCCTTTACATTTAACAATATACAATATTTACTGGTACACAATAGATTAAGGAATATTAAGAACTGCAAAAGAGATATGTACTCTTTTTATGCCACTGAATTGGGACACAAGAGAAAATGTAGGACTCACCGTAATGCGGCCATGCTCTCCCCCTCCTGGTGAAGTGGCAGCGCTGCGGCGACGTCTGCTCTCAGGAACACGAGGTTTGACAAATATTACATACGGCTTGAACTCTGCTGTCCGCAGCCTCTTCAGGGCCTTTAGTGATGGAGGATTTACATAGAATAGAGACATGACAGGAGAGAGTCAACAGTGATGTATCCACATAGTGAGCCAATCTGATGCAACTGCCTGCCCTCATGATCTGTGGCTCATGACATGTTATGATAGTGTGATACATTTGGATGTACATCAAACAAGATGTGCTCACCTCAGGCTGCACATCCACTACACACATCTTGTTCTTTGCCTGTACAGAGCGGATAGCCTCTATACTTGTGCCATACTGGTTCTCCTTGTATTCCCCGTGCTCTATAAACCTGCAGAAAAACAACATGAGTTAAACTTCAGCAGGGAACAAATCATATTTTTTTTTTTTTTTCACAAAAGAAACACAATATCAGTATAAACATACTTGTTGTTTAAAGCATCTGCATCAAATTGCTGTTTGGTGACAAAGTGGTACTCAACACCCTCCTTCTCATGAGACTTCTTGGGCCTGGTGGTATCTTTAAGTACACAGAAGAGGAATTTACTTGTATGTGTAGTGTAATGTTGGTTCATTGATAAGTACGGTGTGTCTAATGTATCACTCACGTGGTACTGCCACTGCAAAACGATGTGTGTTCTCAGCAATCACCCGCTGTTTGAGTTCATTGATGCGTGCTCCGAGAGATCCTTTGCAAGATTGCATGTTTAAAAAGAGATAAAATAAATTAAAACAATTAACTTCACATGCATCATCATGTTGAAAAAGCTGCAAGAAATGGTTCATCAGGATGTTGTAGCACATGCTTTTATCCACTAGGTGTCACTATCATCACAGGAGAACATTTGTGACTCTCAGTCTCACCGATCAGAACCACCAGACGGGGCCTCTCATTGGGCCTCTGCTGGTAGCGGGTCACCTCTTCATAAGTCAGGAAGTCGCTGTCTCCATGATCAGAGCCCTCTCCGGAGGGTCCTTGCCTGTCCTTACGACTCAGCCGGAAACTCCTCCGTAAACCAGCTGAAGTGAGGCCAGAGATGGGAGGGAAGGAGGAGCATGAAGTAAAAAAAGGTCTTTTGTCAGATGTCATGAACCATAATTATTTAAACAAGATTAGATAACATGAGTACACTACTTCACTTCCATGATGCAGATAACATATTTTGCATTGTTAAACCAGTGATTAGCTAAATGCAGTGAGTAAATGCAAAAGCAATGTTTGAATGAATACAGTCTAAGACCAACCCATTGATAATCATGCATTAAAAAAAACTTTGTAAATAGTGCACAGGGACAAAAATAGCTCACTCTTATCCAAAGTGTAAATACTGAACTTGGAGCCAATTAGACGTCATGCTTCAACTTAAAATTAGATTACATGCAACTGATAGTAAACACATTGGCTGAAGCAGACTTTTTAGGCAAACATTCGTTAAATTCATTTTCTTTATTTTTTTTTAAAGTGATCAAAACTTTCAGCTGTTCAAAACATCTCAGTGACTCAAAATAGACATTTTCAAACATTATGGTTCAAACAAGTCATGCTGCTCTGAACAAGGCTACAGTGCTGAGGCAGGACAGACAGGACAGCCTGGCCCTGAGAAACCCCACATCAATAGCATAGAGTGACTGCCAACCAGGGTCTCCCATGGCCAGGACTGTCTGTATCCCCCTTCAGTGGTGTGTACCTGAGGGAATGAACCGGGCACTGTACCTGTATAAAATTCCCAGGAAAACACCTGGCCACAGGAGGGCGCCACTGCTTTACACTTAGGAGAGACTATAACTGGCGTTAGAGCATCACACAACCCAGCCTCACACCTCCACACAGGGTGAACGAGCAGCAAACGTGCCTGGTTGAGTGTGCAATGCGTCCAACGCAGCAGGGCCCTCATTGGGTAGGATACTACGGGGAGGGTGTTTTGGGGAAGAAGGGAAGCAGTGCACTGGCCACAGCACAGCAGCAGGGGCAGTTAGTTAAATGCAGGGCAGGAGGGAAGGGAGGTTTAGGAGGATCCAAACACTGCAAGGTGGAGAGGGTCGGTCGGGCGGAGGGAGGGAGGGGAAGGTTTTACAGCTCCAAGCAGAGTGCATGATAGGAAGCACACAAACTGTTTTAATAATGTATTTTGTGTTACAGGGAGAAGGTGCTGTTTAGATCCCTCCTTGTGCTCATCATCATTCCAACAGCTCACAGGATGTGGGGGAGTAAATGTGGGTCAGGTTGGGCTGAAGAAGGGTGAGGAAGGGGAGGCCAGTGGAAAGCTAGAGAGGGGTTGAGGATAAAAAGGGACTGATGTATTCCCTCCACTCCGATTTAAATTTAAATCCTGTTACCGCAACATAAAATTTAAAACGCAATAAGTACCAACATGTACTGCTATTGTATTAATATTTGGAAATGTTTTAAAATGTATGTACTTTTCTAATAATTACAAGAAAGCTTCTTGGAAAGAACTAACATTTGGTGCTAAATTAGGAATTTAAAAGGAAATGGCTCCATTTAAACCCAAGTGACTATTCATGTCTTAATATTCATGTTGTGCACTGACTAAAAAAACTCTTTATGCTAGCAATTATTTGAAATTTATTGTACCAAGTATACAAATTAAGTGTACTAATTCAACACTGTCTCTTTTTACTCATTAAGTATGTAGAACCAAAAGACAGTTCTTTTCAGGAAACTTCCTAAGAAATATTTAGAAAATTATAGACTCAAAACCAGCACAAATCCTGTACTAACAAAATCCATCACCACTTTGTTTTTAATGTAATACAGTCTGCGTTTTCTATACTGTGATATGTGACTTTTAACTCTTAATTATGCAGAAGAGGCAGCTCTTTTACTGGCACCTTCAGAAGTGTGAGACAATACTTCTTACACATTTTTTCTACTTTACTTTCATTTCATGGTTAATAACACTTGTTTTTTCTTCCTTCTACATCTGCACACATCTTCCTTGGGCCCACATAAATCGGATACCATTATCCATCTTCCTCATCTGGCATTGTCTTTGACCATCTCTTGACCCTTCGAAACCTTCGCCCCTTCCTCTTATCCCTCAACCCCCGACCCCAGACAGGTCAACCCTACACAAGCGGTAGTTTTGACCTCTAGCCCAGAAGCACCCAGGGAACCAGCGCACAGCCAGGCTGCAGCAGGCAAAGAGCAATTAGGGAGAAGGAGGTGGAGAAAGATGTGCACACTCTCACCTATGTACTGTCCATTGAAATAGCCCTCACAGTCACAGTCCTCTGTAGGGAGGCAAGCAGGGAAAAGAGGGGGGTAAGCACAGGGTAAGAGACCTGGAAGAGTTAAGGAGTAGGGGGAGGTGGAAGAGTTAAAAAGGAGGGCGGGCCGTGGGGCGCTGGAGAGGGCAGGCGGGGCAGACAGGCAGCAGGCAGGCAGACAGCAGGAGAGAGTGGAGAGGCAGCCAAGAGATAATGAAGGAACGCTGTTGGAGGCAACAGCCATTAACAAAGGCTGGAGAGGAGAGGAGAGGAGAGGAGAGGAGAGGAGAGGAGAGGAGAGGAGAGGAGAAGCTCTCCTTTATCTGGAAAGGAGCCAGCTGTGAGCAGAGTCTCTGTGACCCACACACACACACACACACACACACACACACACACACACACACACACACACATATATATATATATATATATATATATATAAACAAGCCTCGCCTCCCCAAAGATTCACAGCTGAGGTACAAACTGTCTCACATACAGAAACCTACAAATCCACAATTACAAAACAAAAGACAAATGTTTACTTTTAATCATCTATGTCTGAATTCTGTCTTTTCATCAAATCTTATGTATGACAACAATATGCACTAATCTTTTAGAAACTTAGAAAAACATTTAAAAACAGCAGCTGAAACTGCAGCAGAGTAAAAGATGAGGAGGGAAAACAGAACAAAAGATAAAAAGGGACTGAGGATGATGCAAAAGAAAAGAGGAGCTATTGTTATATTTAACAACCTCTGCTTGGTTGGGCTAAAGTCTCCAGGGATGCTGTTCTGTCTGCACATCACCTGGTACAACACACACGCAAGCTACTAAAATAAGTCTATTCTAGTCTGGTGCAATAACAGCAGGAGGGGAGGAATTAAGCTGGACACACACACACACACACACACACACACACACACACACACACACACACACACACACACACACACACACACACACACACACACACACACACACACACACACACACACACACATTGATGAAAATGATGTTGTGTGTGAGGATGTGTCTGTGTTCCAGATGAATCATGTTTGTTGCTGCACACGTACCCACCTTTATCACATCCTTGGTCATCTGATGTAGTTTGCAACAAGGAGAAACGGAGTGTAAAACATTAGAGTCGGTAAAGGTCATGTTGGTTAGATGGCATAAGAGAATGAGATTTGGAAAATTATTAAATGAGGATTTAACATTTGAAGAGATTTATTGCTGTCGTCAATGACGTCACAGACAAGAGAAGGGGGAGCCATTTAAAGGGCCCCTGCTGGGATTTAGGGGACTTAATCAGAGAGCTGAATGAGTGTGGAGGGAGACCGAGACAGAAGAGTCCCCGCAGGCTTGCTGTGGCGTAGCAAGGAGAGCTGCCATACTGCTAAGCTCTTGTTGTCTCCCCGTGACTTAGGCCTAATCGGATCACCTACAGCTTTCGTGCCATGAAGAGCCACCACTCACATTACCCACTCACCTGGCGGTTTACACGCCACCGCCCATATAGTATCAAGTGAGAAAGTGATAAGTGTAAGGTATTGTTGAGGCTTTGTTTCTCAGTGGGCACAGCTTGTAACACTGTCTGGATCTACTTAAGCTGCTCGCTGGCCAGATGGACCAAACATGAAAGAGATTAATTCATATCTGTGATCCCTCCCTCCGTCTCTGTGCCCCTCCATCTCTCGCTCATCCCTTTTAAAAACATGTCTACATAGCGACATGGAGAGGATGGACAATGAATGCTAATGCCTCGGAGAATGCCAATTACCAGAACAAAAGGTCAATAAATGTCAATGAAAACATTGCTGCATTTATCCAGCGGAGATGTTATTGTCCTATAATGACAGTGAGTACATTAGTATAGAAAGGAGAGCTGATAGTGAGAGATGCTGCAGGTAGTAAACTGCAATTATGAAATAATGCTGAAGATGCAGTGGAATCCTAGGAAGCAGAAACTTACAGACAGGCTTTTTAGGGGATTTTGGATTCGGGAGTGTGCCCATTTTCATCCTGTAGGCCAGTCGCCTAGAGAAATGTGCAGCAGAACAAAGAGCCAGAGAGGATGGAGGCAGGAAGATAATCATCAGGTCAGAAATACACGGTAAGCAAAAGGTGAGGAGGGAATGTCAGAGAGTTGGAACCAAAGATTTAAAAATGAAAGAGAGAGGAACATACAACACTTATGTAGATTATGAGACAACGGGCCTCTGGGCACAAACATGTGAAAGGCCCACCACCCCTCCTACCAAAAGAGTAAGACACCCAAACAGAGAGAGACACAAAACAACTCCAAATGGCCCGGTCTCCTTATCGTTTTAGTTCACTTTGTCTTCTTTTTATGTCTCTTTGCGGCCGTTTTGTGACTTTTTGGTGTCGTCTCCATCTATTTGTAGTCGTTTTACGTCTCTTTGTGTTTGTTTTAGGTCTCTGCCTTCTTTTTGTGTCTCTTTGTGAACAATTTGTGTCTCTGTGGTATTTTGCATCTCTGTGGTAGTTTGGGGTCTCTTTTAGGTCATTTCTTGTCTCTTCGGTGTCGTCTTCATTCATTTGTAATCTTTTTATGTCTCTTTGTGGTGATTTTGTGTCACTTTGCATTTGTTTTGTGTCTCTTTGTGGTAGTTTTGTATCTTTCTGTGGTTGGTTTGTGTCTCTTTGTAGTCATTTAATTTACTTTCTAACAACTAACAATAAACAGTCACTTCAAGCAGAGGCACTGTGCACGGTAGGCCGGTTCAGTACTCCATCCACGACAACACTGTGTGATGACGTGGATGCTCGTGGAACTCACGCTACTTTTGTTCAGTCATGTTAATGCATTTAGAGATATTTTTCTCATTCATCATTGTTTTAGCTCACAGTGCAGCAGGAACCCACAGCATCAGCAGAATTGTGTTATTTCATCCTAAACATTTATTTAACTTACAAAACATAGCATGTAGGCTTTTCGGAGCACAGATACCTCTCTAACCTGTGTCTTTCAAGTGTCTTTCAAGATGCAGTTATTAATCCAACAGACACTGCAGTGTTTGGCAGGGATCTCCCTGCCATCTGAGATCATCTTACTGATGGATTACGACACTAACCGTATAAGCATGCACCTATTCAAGGCTGTGTTTCCATTAATTTTTTTCCCAAGCTGCTTTGATGCTCCATCTAAACATTGTTGCCCCTTCAAAGTGGAACACGTGAATGTGGATTTGACAGATAAATGGCTGGATAAAATAACTATCAGCACTGTGTGGGTGAACCGTACAGTCCTCGCACTGTTTACACCACATGTTGTCTCCTCTTTGGTGATCTCACCTCTCCTGGAACTGTTTGGATGGGATGAGTCCCGCCCGCAGGTTGCTGTCTCCCACACGCTTGGCCTGCCACCACGTGTGGTCATCTTGGGTCACAACCTGCAGGATGTCTCCCCGCTTAAAGGGAAGTCCCGCTTCTTGGCAAGGCGTCGCTTTGTCTTCCAATGGGATATAGTCAAACAAGGCTCTCATGTACACCTGAAAGAAGAAGCACCACAATTAGATATTTATATTGTAAATAAACATGGAAAAAGCTTAATCTACAATAAACAATTTGTAATCAATGGCTTAGGTCTTTAAAGGAGTAATTAATCTGGAATACCACAGAAGAAACTAGCATTACTATTGTATGCCTATATAAAAAGGTATTCAGTGTATTTTTTGACAAAGCGTGGACGCTTCACGCACATCTTCAACCCGGCAGCACAGAAGATCTATACAAGCACCACAGTTTAAAGATTAGTGTCACCAATTCAGCATCCGACCAAATGTCTCCCCTTTCTGTTCCTGAGTTACGGCGTTGAATAATGGGCAGAAACTTATGTCACATTGAATTCGACCTTTGGGGTATGAAATATCATCACTTCTACTTAGACATTTGTGTAAAATGTTGTCATTATAGCGTAGAAATTCTTGAGTTATGTCCAATAATGCGCTTGGTAACCTTTGACCACCAAAATCGAATCAGTTCTTCCTCGAGTCCAAGTGGATGTTTGAGCCAAATTGAAATAAATTCCTGAGACGTACAGATGGACTGCCAGATACTGTACGGACAGTGTTTCCTCTCAGCTGCAGTTTCATGCTCAGTCACTCAGGCTTCATCTCACCTTGCTGTCCTTCAATCGGTCCTCCTCCTTAATGGCAGGGATTATCTTTAGAGTGATGGAGCCCTGGGACTGGGACTAGATAACAAAGAGACAGAGGAAGTAGGGGAGAGGGGAGTGTGACTGCTAAAGACAAACACTGAGTATAATTTACTAAAAGGCTCCCTGAGGTGGATTTTACTTTTAATTGAATGTCAGTGCACCCTGTTTATAAATAAATAAGAGATGGACACAACAGTTTAGATGAGGATTCACTTCTATATTTACCGCTGCATCAGTCTGGGGCACATACAGGGAACTCTGTATTTAAACAAGCAAAACATGGGCAGAGCATTTTCCTTTCTCTTATCCTAAAGAAATTATGTATTGTGCAAATGTGGAATCACAACATATTTAATTTACTGTCGTGCAGTTTAAAATACTGCATTATAGCAAATGTATACAAGGTGCAAAAACACACAAATTCTTTTCTGAATATCTCATTCATTTTGACCATATATTTGTGTTTGGTTGCCTTATGATGATCAAGTCCAGATTTTAATTGTTTTAATGCATGTTTGATTTGATTCAGTTACAAAATTGTTTTCGTACAAGCAATCACCATTATAAAGTTGTAGACCAAAAGAATAAAAAAGGATAAATATAATTTGTAATACTGTGTACACCTCAGGCACAAATGTACATTTTGTACAGTACTTCTATGGTGCATCTATATAGGGTTGGGTACCGAAACCCTGTTCCACTATGGAACCGGTTCCTACGCAAACGGTAGTATTCGGACCGGATTTTCAGTTCTGACTGAAATATTTTCCCTCTGTCGCTCTGGACAGCGGCAGACTCTTTTTTTTATTTCCTCCTTTTCTGCCGAGTGGCGCACATACCTACTCGCTGTCTGAAGCGCGTGTCCGCACTATTCTCGGACATGCACTCTACAATCACTGCAGCTTTTTGTACACGGGTAAAAGGACATATAAATATCACACTTTCTCTGTAGTCTACCGTAAGCTAGCTAACGTTAATGTAGGCTACTGTTAAAATGGCCTCACCAAAACGGGCGTAAAAGCATATTAACCATTCACTGCACGTGATCGCTAATAAACATATTACACTTGCTCTGCTAGTCTATCGTTCAGGATAAGACCCTGTTGCCTGGTGGTGGGGGAGGCGAACAGCCTCCCCAAATTGTCTGCCTTTTCAAACTCCTACCTGTGTGTCCAGGCCTCTTGGACACCATCTGAGAGAGGTTTCTCCTGTGCAGGACATGCCATTAGTCAGGAGAGGTGTCTTATCTTGCCAGAGAAGGCAAATATGGTCATTTTTCTGCAAAAGAACTGCTAAAGTTTGAAGCTGGTTGGCATACCAACTCAACAACATTTATTTTGTTGTTACTTGTTAATAGTGTAACTGTTATTTGTTAAATTATTGTAGTTATGTGTTATGTGACTTAGGTTTAATTATTATATATTTAAGTACTTTAAAACGCTAATATATTGTTCAAATTAAATTTAAATTTAGTTTTTCAAGAATCGGTTTAGGAATCGGAATAGTTTTAAAAGTACCGGATCGGCATCAGAATCGTAAAAATCCAAATGGTACCCAACCCTACATCTATACCAGCATTTCTTTAAATCTACAACAGAATTGTCTCTCTGTCTTACCAACAGCTGACTGATCTCATCAGGCCTCTTGTGGATCACAGAGACTCCGTTGACCTCCCTGAGTTCATCTCCTACATGGACCAAACCTGTGAGGACAGGCCATGGTATAAAGACACAGACTGAGCGGGACAGAAACATCAATGACAATCAAAGAGTCTTCACTGGGCCTTTGGGGTTTATCATTCATATCGGTATTGTTGTCAGATCCACAGATACGAGCCACATCTATCATCAGCTGTGATCTATTTAGCTGCAGCCACAACAATGAAATCAAAGGCTGAGAGAAGTCAGATCAATACGCTTTCCTCTCAAGACAGAGAAGCATATGGTAGCAGACACACTATTGTTCAATCATACACGTATACAGTAATGTATGCATTTCCAAAGAGACCAATTCTGAAATCTCTCTACAGCTTCTGTCTCGAGAGCTTTTTCCATTACTTGACACAGCAAGAAAACGATAAAAGACAAATGATTAATGGATGCAAACACTGATTGGTTTACTTTCCCAGTATGCAACACACACACACACACACACACACACACACACACACACACACACACACACACACACACACACACACACACACACACACACACACACACACACACACACACACACACACACACACACTGTGTCTCACTATCTTTATGGGGACCCGTCATTGACATAATGCATTCCCTAACTATCACAACTAAATGCCTAACCTTAACCATTACCCTCACCCTAACCATAACCTAATTCTAACCCTAAAACCAAGTCTTAACCCTCAAACAGCCCTTTATCCTTGTGGGGTCCAGCATTTTGGCCCCACAAAGCTCTCCGTACCCCACAAGTATACTGTATTCCCGGTTTTTGGACCCCATGACTGTAGTTAAACAACACACACACACACACAGACACACACACACACACCTATGCCTGATATTTCCATGGTAACGCCAATGAAAGGATCTTTGCTGAGTCTATATCGTGTGATTGATTCTCTGGGGACTCGTGGAGAGCTTTGGGTTTTAGCAGCAACCGCACTATCCCTCTCATTTCTCTCCTCCTGCTGCATCGCTCTCACTCTGGCTTTGAGCTCACTGTCATTACAGTACCAGGTTTTCTTTATCTCACACATGCAATATATGCATATTCTTCGTGAAACAGTGTCGCTAATTTTCACTGGTTGCAAGACAACAAATGCCATCACAGCTGTACACATGCTGTAAAAATCAGGAGCTTCCTAGGGCATCCTGGCAGCTCAGCTTCCTGAGGGCTGTGCTATATTACTGCAATGTCCTGGCTGTCTTCCATGCTAGGAACTTTTTTTGCATGTCATCCCTGAGTCTTTCCTTATTTCTCTAACTTTTCAGCAATAGCAACAATTTCCCAAAAAGCTATATTTAACATCAGCAATTCCCATTAACATTGGCAATGATTTGCACTTGTGGAACGGTTTGAAACAGGGCAAACAGATGAGCACACCCATATAGGTCAGTGGTCCTTTTTTGCTTGCAACCCCTTAATATAAAGCAATGTACTTGTGATATATGTATATCTATGATGTCCATAAGTTGTGAGCCATAGCTAGGAGTAAGGACAATTTAAACAAAGGGGATTTTATATCCTCTAGTAGAAATAACGGAAACATGGAGAACATGTGTGCAATACTCTAATGACAACTTACATGCACTCACGCTAGTGTCCTTTTTTCATCCAAGGATATTTTGGTTGATACTGGACAATTTAAAGTGAAGATATTTGCTATTCTTTTCTCCGCCATTACTTTGATGTACCTGTAGTCTAGTGGTGTGACACAGCATTCAGAAGCCCAGAGAAAGAAGACAAAAGAAGAAGCAGCACAATTTACCACTTCGGTCGGCTGCACCTCCTCTCATGATCCGAGCCACCATCACCACCCCAGTGGCTTCATCCCGCCTTATGGTGGCTCCCTGGAGTACAGACAGATGATATAAGATTATTAATAGAAAAGAAAAGATCAAACAGGTCTCAGTCCCATAATCTCTCCCTCTTTCATCCAGTTCTACTGCAGGCTCTTAATGTTCTCCACTCTCCTCCTTCACAACTCACCAGAGGCTCCTTGTTCTTCACTAGCCTGACAATCTTCACCGATTCTTCCTCCAGCTCGTCCTCAAAGTCATCCGGCAGTGGCGGCAGCACAGGATCAAAGTTCTTCTGTGCCACGGTGTCATGCACCGAGAGAACGGCCTGATTAGACAGAAAACAGAAGTGCTCAAAATACAGTGCTGACGTTGAGCTGCCCGGGGGCACAGAGAGCAGCCTGATGCCTGCCAGAAACTGTAAACAGCTTCAGAGATGAATTTCAGGGCAAATAAAATGTCTGACAGGAAAGATGGTAGCATGAATGTGCGCTAGTGTTACATCTCCTCATGATCATACTATTGTAAGGCCAAAAAAACAACTAAGTTTACCTTAAGATGTGGTGACGTCAGCAGGTGCAGCAGCTCCTTCTCCTCAGTGCTCATTGGTCCGCTCTGCAGCTCCTCTGCCACCTGTCAATCACAAAACACACATGATCGCTGACCTGGTATCAACCCGTGCATGTGTATACCGGTAATGCGCGCTGCAGTTTACTGTAGAATAAATGCAGACAGATACACAACAGACATGCACACAGGGGAAGATAAGTAGTGAGCAGCTGAGGTCAGCAGTTTCCCCCACTGATAACTGGTGAGAGTCAGAGAGCAGCAGGATATGGAGTTTCATTAGATGAGCATTGATGATTCAGCACTTTGAGAACATTAAAATTCACTTTTTATACCTGCATTGCTTCTCTGTCAGAGCTAACTCATTGTGACTGACTGCTGTGCCCAAGTGGAAAAGTAATTTTGTGTGTGTGTGTTGAACTTACATCCTCTGCCAGAGAAGAGGCACTGTGGAGGACGGGTGTTGGACTCTGTCTCTCATACTGTCTCAGCTTCTCATGAATCTGTAACAAACACATGTAGTTTATTAGAGGGGAGGGTTTCAGAAAGGAATGCACAGTTTGGGGTAAAAAGCTGAAGGTTAAAAACCCTTTAGGAGTTTTCTTGTAAACAAACAAAAGTCATGTTTACATTTAGTGTTTATCACCAAAATCCTTGAGGTCTAACAAATCATGCATTGTTTACATCCATGTTTACTAGCTAGCTTCTTATTATCTGTTCTTTGGCCCTTGAGCTAAACTTTTACCAATATCACTGAAATGATCTGTTTTTGAGATATCCCGCTAAGTGACAAAAAGACAAACAAAAGGAGATTCAAACCTTGGTAGAGGTAATCTAATTATCTTAAATTACTGTAGGACACTAAGTTTGTCTGCACAGTGGATGAATTCAGCTATATTATTTAGTTTTTAATTTGTAAACTAGAATATACGGTTGTTCTTCTTAAAGTATCCTGGATTGTCATATACGTAGTTGCCTGCTATCACATCGGTGGGCAACGGTCCACTGGTTGCCTTTTCTAATGCCAAAGACGACTTGTGTACATAAATTCAACAGCACATAGCTGCATATTACATCTACATGTAGATAATGAGGTTACTAAGTCGGTAATAAGAGTTCCTCACCTTCATGAGGTATCCCAAGCTCCTCTCACTGAAGACATCTTTGAGGAAGACCATGTCCTCTTTGTGATTGGCATCGGGCCGCAGCTGAGAGGTCAGCAGGGCCAACGTTTCATGTAGCCCTACAGAGGAGAGGAATAAGACAAACCAGCATGTATATTAACGTGAACAGATGGAGCACAGTTAGCTTCAGGCAGTATGGGACAGTATGCGTGAAGCATCTGTGCTAACTCATCTCACCCGCTCCTGCTGTGAGGACCGGCATGGCTTCTTTCATGGGTCAGTGAGGTGAGGAGGGGAGGAAACCTGGGAGGCAAAAAAAGAAAAGTTATTATCAACATTTCCATACAGATGATGCTATTCTCACAAAAAGCAAAAAAAAATAAAAGGGTAATTGTGTTATGTAAAGGCATCCGGAGACCCATGTGCAGTATTTATAGCTGTATATCATCTCCTTGTAGACTTCATGCTGTAAATCCAGGCTGCATTTTTCCATTTTGCAGTGCAATTACCTCATCTGAATGTGTAGGTGTGTATGCATGTAAGTCTGCTGGCATTATAGAGCCATACTAGCAAGATAAACAGCCGCTGCTGGTACTATTAATCACACGGAGTCTCACCAGGCCCTGTGAGCTCTGTGCTGGTGTGTAAGAGAGGAGGAGAGTGAAATATTTGGCACAAACCTGTATGAAAGAGCCAAAACACTGTGTCACACAAGTCTAACTGATGAAAGCTGCTCAGGAACACTGATATAATAGAGATGAGGCTTTCTCTATAACCAACAACTCAATCTGTACGATGTATGCCTTCTCAGAAAATCCTATTAGGCCTCCATAACGGACTAATTGACATGAGAAGAGATTTTTTTTTGCAGTAAATACTGTGCAATAACTTTCTTTCTATATCTAGATTCATATGCTGACCCATCTACGAGTGACTCAAAGATACAGTCGGCTGAAGTACTGCACAGACTGCTAGATTATTGAGCCCCTACCGATCAATTCCCCTGTCTCTCCACTCAATATCTCCATTCTTCCTGCCACTTGAAACTCAAGTCAATAACATAAACCACAGACTCCATCATATCATGCTATGATCCGTTAACAAAACAGCAGAAAAATGCAGTCAAACCAAAACAACACAACAAAGCTGCAATAAACAGCTCTTTAAAAATAAACAGTATGGGTTTACAATAATGTTGAGGACGGGGCAGGGGTGTCAGAGTGTGACTTTCCACCCAGTGGGGATTCTTTTGGTTGTGTCAGGAAACATGAAATAAATAAGAAGGTAAATATGGGTTTTTTTAAGATCATCTTTCAAAGATATGAAATATATGTATTGTGTTACATAATCATACAGCATTGATGCATTTACTCTGTTAAAATATTTACAGAAAATGTATTCAGACGGTTTAGAAGATAGGCTTAACCTCTCTAGCAGTATTGTGCTTGTCAGTTTTGTACGTGTAAAATAAACATAAGCTTTATGAAAATGTATTCAGTACAGGGTTGTTCATGTTACTGTCACCCCATGGAGGTCTGCCATGATGATGCATATTGTCTTGGTGTATTACCTTCCACAGAGACTGTAGACTTTATATCCATAATTATTTTTACAAACATGTAGATTTTTGGTGTTCAGTGGGAACGTTTTGAGCAATTACTGCAGGAACATTCAATCTAGAAACACTGACTGGTTGATACAAAAAAAAAAGACAGTGAGGCTAACAACCAACGGGGTCCTCCCTAGGTTTCCAGGATCCTATGTCTCTTGATGTAAACTAACTTTGTAAGGGTTTGGTTAGGGCTAGCTTTGCAGTTCGAATTGCAAAAGAACAAAGGGATATGGATGATTAAAATGCCGTTTGAATGGTAAAAAGCTGTTCAGCCACTGTGGAGATCATTTCTAAAGGCGAGAAAACGGTCTTGCCCACAAATTTGAGGGCATAGGTTTCAAAGAGTATAACATAAGGAGGCTATAAGCTGTAGCTGGGTGATCTTAACATATTGGCCCAGGGAAACACAATACAACAATACATACATACAATACATTGAACATTTAAATCTAGAGAAAAACATTGCTGATAACTTAAACCATTTGAAAAGGTCTCCTTAATGTGTGGAATTAAGAGGATATTAAGCGGGCGAACATAGGACCCTGGTAACATAGATACACTCCCAACTGATGAGATGATAATCAAGGTTACTCTTCCCCATCTGATGACAGAGGAGACAAAAAAACAATGCATCACTAAACTGGCTTATTACAAGCTATGGACTAATGTGCAGACTAGAGAAACAGGTGTAAATCAGTGGGATAGAAGCAGCTTGTAGACAGCAACCTGAAGGCAGTGAGATCAGGTACAAATCAAAAGGGCTAAGGCAGGTCAGGATAAGAACAAGGCTGAAAACAACTGACAAATAATATCCAGTTCATTGTGGAGCTAATGTGAAGCAGATGTGCAGACAGACTCTGCAGTGGCAGGTAGAGGACAGGTGAGGAATAGCCTGTCTGGGATTAGAAATGCAGCCAAACTAAACAAACAGGGGAAGAGAAGTCTGAAGAGAACAGAGCAGATGAACAGACATGAGTGACAGGAACTGGGGTGGGGACTTTCCCAGATGAGTGGGAGAAAGGCAGGAGTTCCTACATACATGGCATCCTCAAAAGCAAAATGTTGCAATTAGTATGTATCTTTATGAGCTTGTTCATTAGAAAACCTGCAGTATGTACCGTATCTATACTGCATGATTGCAGTTTTCTCCTTCATCCTACAGGATTTCTAAAATGTATCATGTGCTTTGACGGTACATAATCAGAATATGATTAACCTCAGCAAAGAGAGACAGAGACAGCAATGAGCTCATGAATAATGGACAGAGAGGATATTACAGAGCCAGAAAGAGGGATAAGGAGAAAACGGAAAGAGAAGCAGCGCTTGTTCTTTTTTGTTCTGTCAGCAGAATCAGTGGAAACACACAAGAGAAAGTCTCTTTATTCTCAAGTGTATCGGCTGGGATTTTCTCCATATAACCTCACTGTATTTAACAGGAGAGGAGGGAAAAAACATAGTTACCAATACAGCGTCTCTGTGAATGGTTAAGTGCTTCACTGTGTATATTAATATTCACTTTTCAATTTTATTTCACCAACGACCATCTTCAGCAAAGATACCCTTTACAAGTCCCACCCCCCCATCTCCTCCCACACATACTGGGAACTTGTGGAGTAGAGAAGAATTAATGGGCAAATAAAGATGTAATGTCTCCCACTGTAATGTGCAAAGTGCAGATATACAGTATATTAAAGCCATAGTGTGAACGGATTGGTCTTCTTCATAATCAGAGGACTGTACAGAAATGCAACGTTATTAAATGTCTGGACTTTTCATTTTTCATTAGATTTCTCTCTTTAACACAGTTTAATTTAAACTTGTCTTCTTTATTTAACACCTATTGAAGGCCAACTGAAGTTATTATCCCTATTTGTAATCAAAAACATTGTCAACATGTTTTCTAAATGTATTGTATGCGTGTTGTTTTTAATTAGTATATCGCAAATAAACTTCCATAAATTCACTTAGAAATCATAGGAAAGAAATCCTTATAACTGCCTGAGAAGAAACATTTTTAAGTTGTCTTCAGTGTCAAAGTAATCAAGTGATAGGTGTCCATTCATCCATGGGTACTTTCCAACTAGGAACTGCTCATAGCTAATTGAGCATACTTTTAATGGTGCCAATTTGCCAAAATGTCAACAAATCTGACCCATAAATAGTCCGTAACTTACTGAACCCATGGCAACAGTACCAAGTAATATACTTTGATGTACTCTAATCTATAGTTAGGTCTTCAAATAACTAAAGAATACATGGACTGAATATTGAAGAAATTGGATTTTGGTGGTTTATGAGGTCTATTAAGAATTCAATTGTGACTTAATGGTTAAGATATCTGGGCCCCACTCTGTAAAGGACTGGTAGGCCTGGGCAGTTCGTGACCTTTTGATGACATAGGAGGACCACCCTATCTGACTCTGGGTTTGTCGTCAAACAAATATTTCCCAAAATTAAGGCTTGTAACATGTAACATGACGAGAGAGTCTCCCTTTGATGAAGGATTAGAAGAATCTCTTCAAATTCTTCACCAATCTTTATATCATCAGCACCTTTGTTATTATCACCAACAAAGCTGTCAAAATCAGCATGAAGAATACAAAAGCCATTGAAGAGAAAACAATAAGTTGATTAATGTAAAATTAGCTCAAAACTGCAGCCAAATATTATATTTTTCAAAATAAATAACTTTAGGTGTTTAGAAAGTGCAGCTTTTAAACAATCTAAATTGGGTGGTTCATTACATCTCCCTCTGCAGCAGTGTAGGACTGTTAACTGACTCAACAGTCAGTTAACAGTCCTGGGAGAATGACATCATCCTCTAAATTGCTTTACATCAACGTGGTTAGGTCATCAGAGAAAGGCATTCTGGGACCACCTCTAAGTGGCACCCATGGAGGGGCTAGGATCAAAGGAAGAAGGTATTGAGGTCGGAGCGTGATTCTTTTCATTGAGAAAAAAAAAGTTTATTTAAATGTATTCAAGAATCAAATTTGAAAAATCTGCAGAGATGTTCCAAAGTCATATTTTGATGAATGCCGGTATCTTCCCACCTTATAATTTTCTGTCAACATGCATGCACATGCATACGGTTTGTAATGCGCACCTAACGAAAGCCTTGTACCGAACGGTTTAATACGAATACGTGTATCGTTACACCCCTAGAAATAGTCTTATTTTGACCTGCAACTTATCTAATAGAGAGAGGAATTAGGTATGGTATTACTTTACCACACATTTACCCGGGCAGATAGATAGCAGTTAAGTCTTAGCCTAAAGAAGAATTCAGCAGGAGCACAGTCTGGCCTAAGTAAATCATCAATGGATGGATGGCTCAACACAGCTTATGGGATACAATTTTTTTTTCAGTTCCCATAAAGTTCAGCACTGTCAAGACAGTTTGAAATTAATCGGCACTGCAAATGTTTTGCCACAGTTCTCCAAAGTTTCAAAACTACACGTAAGCTCTACATAGATTCACGAGCAAATGCATTGATTGCTGTAATTCTATTGAAACTAACTCCATCGTTTGTACACATTAAAGTCTGTTTAAAAGGTCTTAAGACGTACTACTGCATATTTGAAGAAAGTTGTATAAATGCCTTTGTGGCTGATGAATGTTAGTTTGAAAACAAAGGGGGTGGTGTTAGAAAGAAGTGAGCCCACCAGACCTCTGTAGCCTGTTCCTCACCTCCGCTTGAAGCTAGCGGCTCAAGGCTATATTAACCGCTAATAGCATAACGCACCTGAATCTTGGACAAAACTGTCGGTGGTAGAGTTGCGTTGTGGGTAATGTAGTTGCCAGTTTTTAACAAGGAAGAAGAATGTGTGGAATAAAATAGACAAAACCTTTGATTTTGCTACAAAGATTTTGATCCTTTGTTTTAAACTGTCCATCATGAGTCCAACAATAGTATGGGAGTGCAATGCTTAATCTGTACCCTCCGACTTCCCCTATAAAACTATGAACAGATGCTCCTGGCTCACAAGCTCACTAAGGCCTTCAGAAAAGCACTACACTTCTGCCATCTCACATCACTGCAAAAACACAACTACAAACATCAAATCACCAAAACGTCACTGATCCAGAAATAGACTCACACATCACACTTTTCTATGGAGACATTTTCCGATCAAATCTAGTTACGAGCTTAGCTGCAGATCACACAAACATGACGGAGCCCTGGTGAGGTCAGAAGAAGTCAGCTGATCAGATAACAGCCTTAGTCATATAACGTTCATCTAGACACATTTGGCTGAAAATCAGACGGATCAGCCTCTGTCACTGCATTAATAACATGATCCCGTGTTAAATAAGAGATTTGTAAACCAAAATAACACTGAATGTAATTCGCAGTGTTGTTCATCCACATTTGATGTGCACATTAATCCATAGATAAATAGTTTAGACTTACAGTACTCAACTCGCATGAACACACAACCAAAAGACTTCATCCTCTTTCTTTTCTGTCCCCCTTTCTATTTGCAGTCTTTTTGAACTGGATTCATCTTTTTCTTTGTCACACTCGCACAAGCTTTATTTTTCTGCTGTTCAGTCAAGAGCCCTTGAGGTGTAGTGACGTCAGCAAGGCATCGGTCAGCCCTCACAGCAATCAACACACTGGTCTCCCAGAGTCTCTTTGATGCCTCAACCAATAAGAACTTAAATTCCTATAGTTCTTTATCAAGTAAAAATATCAAACACTCTCCGGATTCAGATTATCCAATGTGAGGATTAGCTCCTGTTCTCGGTTTTATTTATTTGTAAATTGAATATCTTTAAAGTTGGACATTTTCCACAATTTTCTGAGATTGATTGATAAACAATCATTAATAATAAGAATCATTTTTTGCTGCCCTAGAACCAACTGGATTCTTTAAATGATTAAGTGATAATGAAAATAGTTGCCGATACATTTTCTGTTAATTGAGTAATTAAGTGAAGGTACTTGTACCCCAGGGGCTACTTCTGCAGTTGCAAGGGAGAAAGATTGTGAAGTAGCTCAACTAATAATAAATAAAAAGAAAATTGTAATTTGATTAAGAAATACATACACGTGTTGAGAGTGCGTGGAAACTAGTTACCAGAGAGGTCCAAACAGTTAGCAGTCTATTTCAATCATTTGTTTATTACTTTTGGTTAAAATTAAAGTATTAACAGTTTAAATAGTATGATAAATTAAAATGGTTAAAAATCACTGAAAAGTAATGGAAAAATGGTTAAGACATCCAGCTTCAAGCGGTGGTAGAATGAATGTAAACTTACCAAACCAACCTAAACACTGACAGATTAACTATATCAACCATATCCACTTGTATATGAATAATAGTGTTAAATAATAATATCAGTTTAAAATCAATTCAAATGAAAACAGGTGGGGCAGGAAAGGTGGTGACAGTAAAGGGGTTCTTAAGTTCATCTGACAGGCTGTTGGGGTAAGTGAGTCAATCAAAGGCAGAGTCCATCTGCATTCTTTTCCGGGTTTTTCAAATTGAAATGCCAACTTAGCCTTAGCAAAAAGCAAATATGTAGGTTACCACAGTAAGCTAATCAATAAGGTTATGAATAATGTGAACGCTAGCCCTAGCTGAGTCAACGTTAGCTGTGCCAAGTTTGGAAATAATGATACAGAGGCTAAGCAATGTAACGTTACTGCTGCGAGGCCAAACCATCGCTGCCTCAATCTATTAGTTAGTGTTATTGTATGAATTTCGGATCCGACCTAAGCAGCACACTGTTCAACTTCCTGTCTGCTTCTCCAAAAATGGGGCCATGCCGACAGCCATCTCAGTTACTGTACTGTATGGTCCTGTACTGAAGCAACGTCATCATAGAGAAACCTACGTCAGGTCATGTGGGAAAACGGTTTTAGAAGGGAAAACAGCATTTTGATGCCAAAATATGAATGTATGATTCGAATACACAATGATCACTACTGGGAAGCTAATAATAATAATAATAATAAACTCAGCCCTAGTTAGTTCTGCTACTCACTGCCAGTTTATTTAGAATGTCATGTAAAAATATGTGACAGCCTGACCAGACATAATATGTTTTTTGCATGGAGTTTTTTGTTCCACAAAACCTTTTAGGGAGGAGGTTGGAATGGATAGCATAAAATAGGCTGGGGTTCACATCTACTACCACAAACTACAGTAATATTCAAAACTGCTGGTGAAAGGTGATCTTTTCCTAACCTTAACAAAGCACTTTTAGTTGCCCAACCTCGACCAGACCTTAATCACAGAGTGGAAGATAAAAAAATTAAAAAAAAACCTCAAATGACTCGTTTTTGAAAAGCACTTATTATCATCCAATTTTGTCAATATGGTCGAGAATGTTTTGAAGAAAAAAAAAAAAAGGGGCATGCATACCCATAGGTGGAAACACAGACAACCACTGTGTATTTCTCTCTTTGAGATCTGGAAACCAAATTGGAAGTCATTCTTAACAATGCTTCCTCTCACACTATGTTTCCATTAGGAACAAGTGTTCGTCATCAAAGCGTAGTGCTGCTGATACCATTGTTTGTCCTCCAAATTAAATGACAAAATATGTTGTTTGTAACCACCCTCCAGAACGACACATTTCTGATCTGATGGCCCTATCGGCAAAAGGACAGCATTTATAGGTTGCTTCCAAAAACTGCTACAAAATCACTGTTGAAATCCATTTTATGATGACTACACAATGGTAAAGATTTGGTTAGGTCTATGCACAACAATGACTTGATTATATTTTGGGAAAGGCCATGGGTTGGGTTTAAACAACTACTTCACTAAGGTTAGGGGACAATCATGGTAATGCTTAAAAAAAACTATGTTGTCTGTTGGTTTGAAACAGGAAACAAACTCTCCAGTCTCCAGTGTTCAAGTAAAATATGTTGATGTCGATCGAGTAGCATGTTCCTGCAATAAAGGAAGCTGCAGTTTCAGGACCATATTTCTAGGACCCTAGTATTCCGGGTAGAAATGTGTCACTAGATGTAACCCAAAACCTGTCTTTTAACCTAACCCTAATCTTAACCCTGCATAGCTGACTAGCTGCTAACTTAAGTGTTGAGCAGTTTCTTGTGGTAACTAAGGTCATAAAAATGCGGTCATGAAACTGCAGCTTTCTCTATTGCAGGAACATAGTATAGATACCATCACCTGACTTACTCCTTATCTTCTGTCATATTCACTACAGTCGCTTGGGTGCTTTGTCACTTGAATGTAAACATAGGTCGTTTTGGGGAAACGTGTGATGCCAAGGACACTATTCGTTGTTTATGTGCTGCTAGAATATGCCTCAGCCCTCTAAGTATTTCTAAAAGATGTTTCAACACAAAACCATCTGCCGTGGTTATCGCGATTGCCTGTATGGGTATAGGGATCATCAGAAACACCCTCTCAATCATAACAGCTCTTCATGAAAATGCATTGTCTGCAATCCTGTGAAAAATGCCTTGGCATCAACACGGTAAAACAACAAATGCTTGATCAAGCTGTTCTAAGCACGCTGCCTTTCAGAGACTATTTTACTTTGCCTGATGACGAGGGTTGACCCTGCTCCTGTCCCTCCTTCAAGACCATACAATCCCATTCTGGGCTACATGCTTTTACAATATGGTGGAGGATAATACATTATACATATATTTCTGTATCAGCCATCAAACGGCGGAAATTTTAACCGAGAATTGATGCCAGGAGGAGAAGGCTGGATGAGTATTTACCACTGCAACCTTGTGCACCTCTTTTACATGCATGTACTGTCACAACACTGGCACATAAACACACACTAGCGGACAGTATATCTACTTACGTGTCCACACACACACACACAGCTGAGAGTCATCCTGGTCAGTCCATGATCGAGCACCTTGGTTTGACTCCTCGCCACCTCAAGAATGAACACCACTCACACACAGCTAATCCACTGCCCTTACAGTAATGGAACGCAACACTAAGCATGTTTGGCCAGCTTCTAACATGCCTTTCACACACACACACACACACACACACTTCCCTGGCTCACACCGATGCAACCACAAAACCACCCATCATATAGTCTCAGAGGGTGTGGTCTGACATAAACTTATATCATCTCCAACATGGAGAGGAAACTACTAATTTTAACAGCTGGCACACTCCAGCACATTGTCACTCAAATGCTACACCCCCCTCCCCAATCCCCATACACACACCCTCTCACTTCTACACAGCAAAGCACAGGCAGATGTTTATTTCCCTCAGTTTCCCCTCCTTTTATTCTCCCTATGCTTACTTCCTCATGTCTGTAGAGCATAATGCCGGCCCTCCATCCCTCCCTCGTTCCCTCTCCTCCATCTCTCTGCATCACTCTGCAGTGCTACGGCACTCTGCTCTCCCCACATACAGCATGCCATCAGCTGGCAGACCAAGGAAGAAAAGGAAAATACACACTGGACTGCAGAGCATCGGATACCTCGTGTTCAAACTGGAAACAAAGGCGTTAAAAAGACAAATGTGGCCTTCTTACCTTCTCTTCTCTCTGTCTCCTCCTCTCAGTGTTTGTGTCCCTCCTGACTGCAGCCACACCGTTTCTCTCGCTCTCCTTCCTCCTCCTCCTCTGTTCTGCTGCTCTTACAAATCTGCTGCCGCTGAGTGTCCGCCTCTTCTACTCTTTCTCCCTCTCTCAGCCCCTCCCCTAACCAGCCTCCTCCCTTTACATCTCTGATGCTCTCTCTGGCCATAACATCAGTGGATGAAGAATTTTATAGAAGGGCTGGTATTTTGCTGCTTATGAGATGCTCTAGCCCCAGTTTGAGCACCTCATGTGTTTTTAATTAAATTCAAATTACAGAGCTTAGCATTTGTTTTATTCTGAAAAGAATAAACCCTAGAGGGTCATTTATCATCGCTTACAGCTGTTAAGGTATTTCCAGAATCCAAAAAGACTCTTCTTTCTGCTGCACAATAAGCGATTTTCTTTACTTGTTTCCCAAGTTGTGATTTTCTAACACAGACAGGAGACAAATCTGACATACATTTATTTAATTCCCAAAACAATCAAATCATCTCTAAAACAGAACATTATAACCTTCATAAAGGTTAGGGTTTACTGCAGGACTATTTAGATTGCATTAGCTTTAGCTAGGTGTACCTAATAAACTGGCAACTGAGTGTAAACAACTATGAAAAACAACATTAAAGCTACACTAATCAATATTTTTATATTAACAATGGATCAAACGACGCATGTGCAATATGCAGGGGGTCACTCAGAGATATATCACCCGTTTCCTTAATCTACTGAGCATTTTAGCATATTTTAGTGAACTGTTTTGGCTTTCCAGATCGCAACTTTACTGTTTTGGTTCACCCTCAATGCTCCCTTTTCAGCTGCAGTAGGCAGCTGTTTTTAATGATAACCCCACTGTACAATACCTGCCCAGCACCAAAGAGCAGTCAGACAAAGTTAGAGATTAGTTAGCAAGTGAAAGTAACGAGCATTATTAGCATTTATCAGCTAAAGAGACAGATATTGCTTCTCAGGAGTTGGTGGAGACCAAAACAGAGCTACAAAGAGCGTGAATATTGGACTTAAATTCGTCAAGAGGACAGAAACACGACTCAACATGAAAGCTAACATGTCAGCTGTGTGTCTTTACAATGTGTTAATGGGCAACAGTTTGCCAACACCTTCGCCAAATCAACTTTATAAGGTGACAATAGATCATTGTGGTTAAAGCTTGTTCTGCTGGTCTTTGTGTGGAACTTGGAATACAGTTGCATCTTTGATTTTTTATTCAAATGGTTAAAAGCTGAAATAACCTTCCTGGTTTTTCAAATATCTCCAGGGTTTACCTTTTAGAAAAATTGATTGTTAGCTCTGCACTTGAATGTAATGCTAATAGAGGCACAAACAGGGTCTAAAAGATGCTGTAGATATGGTAACCACTGTTAGAGAAAAAGCTGTAGCTTGACTCCACTACAACATGTTGTGGTGGCTAATTGGATCCGATAGGCTGCCTCTGATAGAGAGTTCCCCTCCCCCTCCTCCCTGAGCCAGACTGAAGCTAAGGGTGTGACAGCCCACCTCCATCTACGGAGCGGCTCCTCGCTCTTTGTCTCCCCATTTGTAGCTCGCTCACACACACACACACACACACACACACACACACACACACACACACACACACACACACACACACACACACACACACACACACACACACACACACACACACACACACACACACCTTTTTCACATGGTAATTGTGGGTGTTTCCAGTCTGTCTTTGTGCCTGGGTGCCCGCCCCCGCTCCCTTAGGATAAAAATAAGCTGCATGCACAAAAATGCCCTGAACATGCAGACACATGGAATTTTATTCAATTAAAATGTGTTATTCATCATACTGGTGTATGTGCAAATGCTTGAGTTAAATCAAAAAGGTAAAATAAGGTCAAGTCAGTGTCCCAAACTGGTCAGGTAATGGCTTTGTGGGCAATGTAACAATACTTTTGTTATTTATTTTAAGTAGGATGTTACATAGTTGTGCTCAGGACCTAAAAATAGTAATTAACAGGTCTTATATAGAACATTTAGTAAAACAAAATCAAAGTACTAATCTCCTCTAACTGCACAAATTCTTAAAAATAACACAGAAATTATGTGTTATGCTTTGTTAGTATTTTTATACATTTGTTTTTACCAGTAGTTGATTTTCTTATTGATGATCGGCAACTGGTCTCACAGTGTAGTATTTACTCATCATATATTCATTGAAGTCAGATTTTCACTATTCATCTATTGTGGAGATTGTGACAACATATAAGTATGACTACATTTTCTTACTTATTGTTTTACTACAGAGGGAGTATCTACACTCCAAACATCCCCACTAATTACAGAAGAGGTCGTTATGGGTCTTTGGCCAAATTGATTCAGAGGCATCTGCTAACAATTTCCTCAGGGAAGCAGCAAAGGCCGGCCTGATGCCCATGGTGAGGGGTGGAGCAGGAGGTCGAAGCCGTCTTCTGGCCCCACAAATAGGTCATTATCTGGGTCTGTGCGTGTTCAGTCTGCTCCAGAGGGACGGAGCAGCTGACATCAAATAATAGGGCACATGCAAGAAACTCTGGGAGCAATTATTCTGCTTATGTGTTGTACTACAAAATGATGCTGTATCGCAGAATGATAAAGCCAAGTGTTTACTTACTATTAAAAGTGCAGCAGAAGCCAAACATGGCCCTTAGAGAAGTAAGTCTGCCTGATTTCACGTCAGTCCTTCTGGCATCTTTTCTCTCATTCATCCTGTAAGCAGAGCGACAAAACAGAAATGTAAAGATTTTGTGCTAGATTTTCTTCTGCACTCTTTATTGTGCTCATATCACACAGTCTGGACAATTTTTTTTCAAACATAACAGAGCTGAACTCAGATAAAAGATCATGTACTTAACCCTTGTGTTGTCTTCCCTTCAACCTTGAAAAAAATATTTCTTTTTCCAACGTTTTAAATTTTTCTTCTACACATTTTCAGCGCTTATTTCTACATCCCATATTTTCTGATATAAAACTAAAATTTTAAATGGGTCGATGTGACCCGAGGTCAACACAAGGGTTAAGATATTGGGGAACTGCTATTATCTGCTTGTGTACAGAATAAACTCCATTCTGCGATACAGCTTTATGCCCATTCAGAGAGCATAAAGCATTGTATTCTCTATAGAAAGTGCAAAAGGCAAAATGTGCCCAAACATGTTCTCATAGTGGGAAAATACAATACTAAAATACAACCAAAAACAAATGTAGTTGGTGAGCCAAAATTAAAGGCGCTATTAGACATTATTGACATACTGCTGAGTTTACTTGAGTCCCGTCATTTTGATTTGACTGTAAGGTGTTCCTGCTGTTTAATTCACCACACATTTTTGTGGATTGTTAGGTGTCAGCTGGACCTGCAAGTGGGGGAGGAATAACAGAGAGAAGAAGGCATCACCTCTTTGTATATTAACTGCAATCATATTTAATGTTGTCCCTTTCATCTGATCGTTGCTGTTTGTCTGAAAGTAAGAGGCTTAATGTTCTCTCTCAGACTAATGTCCGCCTGGCGCCACAACTTTCTCACCATTCTCAGCCTACCGGAGTCATCAGTATGATTGCCTGTCAGGCCTCACTGCATTATCCACTGGCACTCAGACTCCTCCAAGGCCTCCAACTGCTCCCTCTTCTCCAACGTCTGAGATCATGAGGTGGAGATGGGAGGATAACAAATCAGGTTGTAGGCAATCCAATTTCAGAGCAGAGTAAAGTGAAGTAAGGTAAGGTATCAAAAACAAGAATGAGTCTATATTCTTGAAACCGTTTAGCAAGTCATATTTTCCGAACAAGAGTGTCAGGCAGCCCCAGCGAGCAGGGGCAGAGCCAGGGGTGGTGCCTCCCCTATCAGAGTTGGAAGGTATTGTTAGTATTAGAACCTTTGTATGAAATGTCTGATTTCTCATTGCAAAGTCAATCACCAGAAAGAGACACAAAACGACCCCTGAATACACAAAACGACCACAAAAAGATACAAAACTACTACAAAGAGACGCAAAATGACAACAAAGAGACGCAAAAACAACCATAAACAGAGACAAAACGACTACACGAAATGCAAAACAACTACAGGGACATGCATATTGATCACAAAGAGACACAAAACAACTACAAAGAGATGCTAAATTACAACAAAGAAATGCAAAACAACCACAAAAAGCAAAACAACCACAATAAGATACAAAACGACTGCAAAAGAGATACAAAACATCTACAAAGAGAAGCATGAACATCCATAAAGAGACGGTGTTTGGTGTTTTAAGCCTCCAACGTCGCCTTAGGCACGAGTAGAGCTGGGCGATTTTTTTCCCTAAAAAAAATCTGCAATTTTTTTTATAAAAAACTCGATTTAAGATTCGATTTCCCCCCCCCCCCCCCCCCCCCCTTCCATTTAAAACGAAATAAAAGCGAACTGTAAATATATTTTAAAAATATATATTTATTGTATTTAATTAAAGTGCATCAATATAAACAAAATTGCAAAGGCAAACCCTTTCTCTAACTGAAAAGTCACTGTGCAGTGTGCAACAAAGATTGTTAAACATCCAAATTATTTATACAGTATTTGGATTGAGCTAATAAAACAACAAAAAATCCTGCGGTAACTCTTAGTTGAATTTAACATGTAAACAGTAACACCATTTGCCATAAAAAATTTAATTGCAAAAAAAAAAAAAAAAAAAAAATCTAAAAAATGAATGAAAATATGAATCAATTTTGACCTACCAACTCGATTTTTAAATCAAATCGATTTTTTTCCCAGCCCTAGGCACGAGGATTAGGCAATGGTTAGGGTTAGGTGCCTTGAAGTCAACGGTCGCAGCGCTGCCTTGAAGTTGACGTTGGGGGCTTAAAACACCATCGAGCTAAAGAGACACAAGACGACAAAGGAGGCGCAAAATGACCACAAAAAGATGCAAAATGACCACAAATAGATGCAAAACGACCACAAAAAGATGCAAAATGACCACAAAAACATGCAAAACGACCACAAAGACACGCAAAACGACCACAAAGACACACACAAAACACAAGGAGACACAAATAACCACAAAGCTTCAAAAATGACCAACGACCACAGACACACTGCAAAGGATTAACAAGTTAGGTCACAATTTTATTAAAAGTTTTAGTTCAGAAAAATGGTAAGGAAAACATTTAATCATAATTTCAGAGATAAAAACACATTTGTCTTCCTCTCCTACAGTAAAAAGTCCTATTTTAATGTTATTAACACCATTTAAAAATTATTTAATTTACTACATATGAAGGATTCATGTCAGTCTAAAAAGGTTGAATAAAGTGTATTTCATCACAAAATGATTGGTAAGCAGAGTACAAATGGCTTTACCCTTTAATACATATTTGGTTATAATTCTACCGAGAAGGTGTTAAGTATGTATGAAGTATGAAGACTGTGGAAGTTTTTATTTTTTATTTTATTGGTCAGTTCGTTGAAATGTATAAGGTTGCTGGGAAATGTTTCATAATGTTATGTACCTCACTGGCTGCTGCAGAGCAGCATTAGTGGAAGTGAATTACAGCCCTCTGTGTGACTTAATAGAGACAGAAGAAGGGAGAGAGAGAAAACCGAGGAGGAAAAACGAAGAGAGAGCAATAGAGGCATAGTTCCACTTATTCACAGCAGTAAAATAGTAAATCAAGTTGCTTCAGATTCCTCTGTGGGCCTTTTGGCAATCATTTATTACATTGCTTTGTTTGTAATCGTGGATTAGGTGTTTGCAATCTATTGTCTCCATCTGCTGCAGTAAAAAGTCTCTAATCTTTGTCTCAGATGGCTTCATATGCTGCAGTCGTTTCATTCTGATGTTCCAAAACAAAGCATGACGCCTATATAATATCCTCCGATTTAGCTTGAAAAAGCACCAAATCTGCAAGAAAATGGTTTTTACTAGACCACAACAATATATAATATTGTCATGTATAATAATTGGCCGAGTTCTTTCATGTTTTGAGTTACTTCTTGCCGGAAACTTGATTTCTGAGTCACATTTTTCTATTGCATATTAGGAATTTGTTATAGTAGCCTTATTCCTGTTATTTAATGTTATATTTATTTGTTGGACTGCTAACAATTATTTGCATTTTTGATAAATATGTTGATTATTTTCTTGATTTAATGATTATTGTCTACAAGAGCTTGGTGGAATATGTCCATCCTTTTTCCCAAAACCCAAGATCACATATCCTGTAATCCTGTAATTAATTTATATTGTTATTACACACATGTAAGAAGATGGTACTAGCAAATGTTTGAAATCTTTGCTTGAAAACTGACTCAAAGGATTATCAAAATAGATGGAGACTAATTGATTAAGTGACTAATCGTTCCAGCTCTGGGTTCATTTGTGAGTTTGTGTTGCTGGCCAAAAGTTTTTACATTATTTTAAAATACTGCAGTACACAATAAATTGTGATATACAGAATGATGTATATGTTGTGCGTTTCCCTGCACTGGTTATAAAGAATTGGGTTGTGGAACTATGATGTCTAGATGACTTTAGTGGACATTGTCTTTATTAGGAGGGAGGCAGAATCAATATCTCATTGAGGAGCCACATCTTTTTCTCACCATAAGTGTGTGACGATAGTTAAAACAGGCCTGATCTGCAGAGTGCTGTATCCTCCCTGAGATGAACAAGGAGGGGGAAGTTCCTCAAGTTGCCGGTCCAGCTCGCTTGTCTCATTGGCTCAATGCTTATTGGATTGTGTGCCCATTCCCACAGCTCCAGCAGGTCAAATGACTGGGATGTGTAGCTCACGGCCGCTAAGTGGTCTATTGATCAGTCAGCTGAGCCCAAGGGCTGATGGGATGTGCTGCGGCAGACAGAGCCAGGAGTTGGAAGGCTGGTAATGGGAACAAAATACAATGCATTCCTCCACAGCTGAGAACCGCTGCCTTGGCTGACAGAGAGAAGAGTCCATTACAGTGTAGAGTATAATTCAAGTTAATGGGGAATTATGTTCTTTACACAGTTTATACATTTAAATTTAACTGCCGGCTGAGCTCTACTAAAAAAGGAAAAAAAAAAAAGGAAATTTAACAAAAGATATAACTTTTCTCTTGAATTTACAAGAAGACCTATCAGCAATTGGTACCAAAGCCAGAGATCTTAATCAACACTAGTAGTTTATCCAGTTACCTATTCTATAAAATCGTTAATGTTCGGGTGCTCCATGACATGTTTGTGTGAACAATAAGTGAGCTTCAGTCGAGTTGACCTAATATTTTTGACAAAATGCATCAATCAGCAATCTCAACTGCTAATAACACAAACCAGAAGAAGATCAGGTGAAATACATTTGGGCCAACTTTAAAATGATCTTAATTATTAAATAGGTAAAATACTGACAGCATTGCCAGGCCTCAAGCCAAACAAAAAAATGATAGATGGTTAATCAGTGGTAAACATTTGCAGGAACAAAGTGATTTATTTAGACAAACATTAAAGAATGGTCATGATCTTCAATGTCATTCATCCCAACGCCTAAAAACTTCACCAGTTTTATTAATGCAAGGCAGGGGGATTAAATAGATCACACAGACATGGCAGCTTGAGCCAGATTTCCTAAATGTACAAAGTCAAATAAGACGTTCCCTCTTTCTTATTAAGATCTGCTTAAATTTGTCACGCATGCGAGTGTTAAAATCCAGTCTTTCAGCTTGCATTAAGCTACAGATCAGGATGCTACATAAACACATGCACGCATGTTCACTATATACATGCAAATACAAATTAACACACCACATGTGCAGATGATCTGTCCCCTGTATGCCAGGCACAGTGTGTTCCAGTGACCCAGTGCCCAGGATTAAGGCCTGGCAAAGCAGACCAAATCCCAGCTTTTCAGAGCCTGTGAGGAGCATGCATGCTCCTCACAGGCTCTACCAAAGGAGGAATGATTCGAAACTGGCACCAACTTGATTTCTAGATTTAAATTCATCTGGAACGCCCCGAGGAATGTCAATGCTGTGTATGTATACGCAGTTGTCAAATGAACCCCCTGGGAGAGATGTTCTGTGCTGAGAGAGCTCCTTTTGTAAAATGTTGTGGTAGTTGTTGCATCAAGTGGTCCTTGTCTATTGAGGGGAAGATTTGGAAGGGCATAACTAATTGTGTGAGGGTGCAAGTACCTGTCCATCTTGGTGTTAGTCTAGGCCGCAATTTCTTGTCACCACAAAGCCACCAGAGGAGAGAAAGAGCTAGCAGTATAGTTACCTAAGGATTCTGCCTGCATGACTGTAATGCCAACACACTGGCAGCAAGTCTTAAACAAACAGTATCATAAAACTTGGGGTGACTGAGTGCTGCACAGCAGCCCGGGAGATGCAGTATTTCTGGGTAAAATGCATAGTCAACATCAACCTGTCCAATAATTATCTCATTAAAACTGTGATTCATTAACACTGTGATTGATGATGTGACAGCTCATTTAGGTTCTTCTGCTGCTATGATGATATGTATAATAAAATGCATCAACACTTGCATAATTTTCCGCTTAAATGAGAGTAGCGATGTGGAAACACATTTGAAAACGAATGCCGCAAAAAGCAAGCCTGACAAGCCAGACCCACATCAACATGTCGGCTGCTGACCTTGGCTACAAGTTACTTCTGCTGCCGTTAGGGTGCGTCTAGATTTCTAGGAAAGAAAAAAGCAGATTTTCAGACATATTGAATTTGAGAACAGGCACTCTTTTATTAAGTTTTAAGACCATATAAACAAATGTAGAAATCATGCATAAAGAGACAATACATTTTAATGTTTATGTTCCCCAATCCTAAATTTAATGAATACAACACATCTATGAACGTATAATTGATTCATAATTTAGCCTAATTGAAGGTGCCCTGTGGAGTTTTGTTGTAAACAAACAAAAGTTACGTTTACATTCAGTGTTACTCACCAAATTACATTGTGTGAACCCATGAGGTCCAACAAACATGTGGAAAGTATTTCCGTCCTGCAAATCCGATTTTATAAGTATTTTAAATCTAGAAACGTTTGCATCCATCATTTCCTACCATGTGGTCTTCTTCTTCTCTATATTCACAGGCACGTCTTTGCGTGTTACCGCCACCTATTGACCAGTGGAGTGATCAGTTAACACCATTGGTTAAACCCGTTAATATACTGTCTATGGTTAAACCGGTTAAACCAAAGCATTTCTAATAAGTAGACCGGCTTTGTGTAGCGTGTGCGCGTGCGCGTGACAAACAAAATGGGTACATAGTATGTACCTTTGGTATGTACCCATGTAATAAAGAGGTATACCTCTTCATTACATACAGTCTATGGTACATAGAAAAACAGCTCCATAATTCTACAGAGAACATTTAATCCTTGCCGTATATGTGTATAATAATTCATAATATAATAATAATTGCTAAATCAGTCTTTTTCAAACAACAATTTTTGCCCTTTAAATATATTTTTTTCTTTTCTTTTGACTTCATTAAAACCCAATATATCAAAATGATCGAGGCAGCAGTAGACCTGAGTTCTGTTTTTGTCAGTGTCTGGTGACTTTCGAGAGAGCGATATAATGGTTTCAGTTCCCTGTCGTAAACGGCTGTCTGATGACAAGGTAAAGGGGTGAAAATATTTTAATAGCATATACTGATATAGATACTGATATAGATTTTGTTGGGTTGCTAGAATAAGTTTAGCTGCTGCCCCCGTCCACAGCAGTACATTGCTTAGCTTCCGTGTCGGTACTCCTGCCTGCTTCTCTAAACTGGGAGCGTATATACTGTAGGTAATACACTGACTATGGATAAGTACAACCCCACTTCAAAAGATCCCAACTATCCCTTTAAGTAGACCAACTATTCAGATATCAGAGTGCCTTCCTACTCGACACAGATAATAATCAGTGAAACAAATAGGCTGTAAAAGATTAGGAATTCACAAAAGTTTGAATAATGGGGCGACAAAGCTGTTTAAGTATCCACCAATAATGAGAAACAAGACTGTTTTTAAATTACTTTATTTCCATTGCATACACACACACACACACACACATTCTAATGCCAAAAGATCTTTAATAATTTACAAAACCTTTTTCCCACTTATAAAATAGTGCACTATCTCAGACACACAATGATAAATACATATATATATATATATATATATATATATATATATATATATATATATATATATAGTTTTCAAAAGAAATGTATTCATGTAATAATTGGCACATCCAGGAGATAGGCATTATCATCAGCTTTGTATGTTTCCTGTTTGTCAAACAGACAAATAAAAACAGGCACATTTTGCAAGTGCAGCTTCAACAAATACAGAGTACTCAGATTTAGAAAGCTATAATATGAATCCCTTTAAAAAAAAAATAACCCCAACCGGGGATCCAGCCCCTTTGAGTTGTACAAGGTTAGTTTTTCTAAAAAAAAATACCCATAAGAAAAATATCTAGTAGCCCCTGAAAGCCCACATTCAATTTACCTTTGATTTCAGAGGAAAACTGGTGGTAAACTTAACAAACAATATAATGTAATTAGCAATATAAGAAGCTTCATTTAAAAATACTAAAGGATGATTTCTTAAAAGCATAAAAAAGTCAACTGTACCTTATGAAACGGCAGGAGAATTACACTGAGTAACAGCAACATCTACTGGTTATGATCTGCAGCATTTAGCTGTTTTCAAAGAACTGACATAATGCAGACAACCTCACTTAAAAAAATAATTAAAATGTTCTTGCTGGTTTGAATAAATCTCTTTGGTGGCTTTTTCCCAGTTAAGAAATGTCTTTTATGATTTATTATTAACACAAGCAAGTTCAAGAATGAATAAATAACCTGATCCTGCTCAGGAAACCTGTAGACAGAGTTTTAAATCAGTGGTTTCTTTTTGATCCCATGCTCCTTATTTCTTCATGGACTTCATCAGTTCTGCTTGTCCTCTCCTGGTAAGAAGTAGGGGTTCTCGTGGCCTTCAACCAGATAGGAGTAACGGGATGGATTTTTACCTTTGAAGGTGCGCATTGCATCTGGGTTGAGATCGTATGATCCCGACTAGAATTGAAACAATTAGCGTATTAGTGTCTTTCAGACGTAGAGACTTCAAACATTTATACACAAAAGCCAAAGGGACATACATAAGTAACCACTGTCACCAATGTGCAATGAAAGTGACAATTCCCAAACTGTCACTCACATGGCTTTCCACAACTATCAGAGATGTTTCATGAAGCTCCCCATCACCCAGAAATCCTGCTACCTTAATTATTACTGTGTGGCCCATCTAAATCAGCAGGGGGCAAATCAGAAATTTACAGCAATGCCATGCCTTACCTTTTTCCATCCTTTGAGCTTCGGCTGAAACCCCTAAAGCAACACACCGGGAGTCAGGCAAAGTAGGGCGCATGGGAGGGAGCTACATGCTAGCACTAAATATACATTCTGGATGATTGGGTTAAACATACTGGTGTGTGCAAGACTGAAAACATATCATCAAATGATCTAATCTGTCTCTGAATTGATACAAGATGTGTGCCCAGTGAGCATGGATTTGTTGATTTGCAGGTTAAATCACATCCAGGTGGCTAGGGTTAAAAACTAAGCTAACTTTCAAATTTAGGACCTTAAAAACACATTTAAAAGACTGTGTTTTAATGTATAGCAGGTCCCAACTACACATTGAATTGTAGTCATTAAAATGACATTGAAACAACAGCAGGAGCCCAGAAGTCTTTAAAAAACGTTCACTTTTCAACCTAATTTAACACAGCCAGAACACAACAGCCAGATTTATCCTACACCTAGATGTATTTTTCACCTGCAAACGATCAAATCCATGCCTGCTGGCTGGGTTTCAAGTTAATAAGCAGATGCAATCTAGATGCAAGATGGTGGGGCAACATTGCACAAACTAAAGGCGGATTTGGTGGATGATCAACACTATGCAAGACAGTGAGTCTGAGGATTTGTGGTAGGTAATTCAGACGACAGAGGCGACGTGGGATAACTCACCAATCCGTTGGTTTGATGATTTTTGTCCGCCAGGACACGAGTGCTGCCCCCTTCTGCCATTTCTATGGGAGGAGCTTCATAACAGTTAGTGGAGGCACGGGGGATAGGGGTGATGCCAGTGGGCCAGGGCTGGTTTATGTCACCTGATGAGTATGGACTGCTGCTGTAGTCCGGCTTGCTCTTTGAACATCTCATCCTGATGTACAGACAATGAAGAATGTAAAATGTGCATGCATATTCTTTTCTTTTTCAAATCCAACAATGAATTGATCCGTTTTAAGTTTTGCTGGTGTGAAAGGTGACCTTTTTAGACATCTAGGTTACATATAACTGCTTTGATAGCATTAAAGTGATTACATTTCATTACAGGTCTGAACTACACATAGAAATATAGGCAAAAAAAGATGCTGAGACAACACTTGTTGCTTCAAAAATCCACTTTTGCGAATAACCAAAGCCATATATTTGCTAAATATTTACAGGCTAATGTGGGTCAAAGTGTGAGCATATGAGTTTTTTTTAATATGCTCACCAGCAAAAGCATATGAGCAAAGCCAGGACAATGATGAGAAGAACTCCTCCCAGTACACAGGAGATGACCACCACTGCCAGCAGAGAGGCTTTAAACACACACATGAACACATATTTAGATTTTCATGGGTCATCAGCACAAAACTGTTACTACTGCTGCTGCATCATAGTGTTGCTACTCACAATCATTGCAGTTGAAGCCAGCATATCCAAATGCACATCTGAAAGACAAAACAGAGCATTTAAACACAATGACATTTGTATTTAAGAGCCGACATGCATGTTAATGGAGTTACTGGAGACAGAAATACACAGACACCCGCCACCTGCACATAAAAAGTTACTCTGTAAACAAAATTAAAAGTGTGTGTACTCACGGTTGACATGTGTCTCCCACTGCCCTCCACCCACTTGCACACGCTACAAAGAAAAACACAATCATTTAAACACACAATGTTTTGCACAAAGAGATTGAAATAAGAACATATAACAAGCTACAGTTTCAGACTCAGTCACGGTTGATGGAGACGTACAGTATGCCTGGTTGCACACGCAATGAAATCATGAGCACAATATGAGCCTCTTTATATGTAGGCTGCATGATGACCATTACTAACAAGCATATAATGGTGCATTATGTATTTCCTGGGAAAGGAACTGTCTTCCTATAGCCAATCTCCTTGATCACAACCCTCAACAGAGCGAGAGAGAGAGAGAGAGAGAGAGAGAGAGAGAGAGAGAGAGAGAGAGAGAGAGAGAGAGCGAGAGAGCGAGAGAGGGGCTGTGATTCTTCCATCTGTTTCCAGGGAAACAACCCTCCTTTAAAAAGAAATAAATTAGAGAGATAAATGAAATAAGAGTCAAGGGTTGGCATGGCGAAAAGGCTACAGTTCTTGACCTTGTCTCTGAGTCGCGCTCCCTGTTGTTTCTCCCCCTCATTCTCACAAACAAGTATTTCACTGAGGATAAGAAGGTTCTGTTACAGTTTTCTTTAACTTTAGATCAGCTTAGAAAACTTCACTTGAGCTTGTCTCAGACGCTGTTGGTAATCAGTTCTACACATTAAGCTTTAATAATCTATAATGCCAGGCCAGCAGAACATTGTCGAGATTACACATTTTTGAACATTAACGACGCAATATAAGTACCACAGCAACATGTTCTAGTTTGCTAATTTAAACCTAGTCTGAACACTTTTACCTCTGCAGGTGTTGTTGGAGTACAGGATGGAGATGGAAACATAGCCTTCTATACAGAAACAAACAGCACGGCCACTTGTATTTGTGCACGTTGTAGTGGAGATATCACAGGGTAATGGTTCCTGCTCACATAGGTTTGTAGCTAAGACAGAGAAGATGTAAAACAGGTGTGTGAGAAAAAAAACATCTTCTTGAAATAATGTAGCCTGTTGCTCATACATATCAGGTTCTCAACCAAAATCAATCAGTGTACGAGCAGTACTCACCTATAAATGTAGCGTTAGCCAACAATCCAGTTGCTGGTGCTGCTGCTATAGCGTTCTTAATGGCCTGATCAACAGACTCTTGAGTGTTGGTGGTCTTTTCAAATATGTTATTTACAGTTGCTTGCACACTTCCTGGTCTAGAGAATTAAAGAAAAGCACCAAAAAAGGTTTAAAAAGAACTTTGGTAACATATTACATATTTCTGCAGAAGAGAAAGACAAAATACTCACTCAAGTTGCACAACATCAGACTGTTTATACCCCTGCAGATCTTTGAGGGCATCTCTGAGCTGTGGACCAGAATAAGCATGTGGTTTAATGACAGAGAGAGGTGCATTCTTTATAGAAATTCAAAATGCTTCGTGAGCTCACAACCTACCGTTGCTGAGATCTGAGCCGCCGTCTGTTGGAATATTGCTGAGGACCTGTTGCTCATTTCATTATCAAATGTCATGGAGGTGATATGAATCTGGCCTGGGAACACTTGAGCTGAATAAAGAGGAAAAGAAAAATATTTTCTTTTTACCACCACCACCCCATTTTGTTATGGTAATTTCTCATCTGACCAGTCATTTCATTATCAAATATCATGGAGGTGATATGAATCTGGCCTGGGAACACTTGAGCTGAATAAAGAGGAAAAGAAAAATATTTTGTTTTTACCACCACCATCCCATTTTGTTATGGTAATTTCTCATCTGACCAGACATGCAATGTTGTTATATTCTTACCGGGTACACAGCGGCCATCCACCAGGAAGCTACCAGACAGACACTGGCAAGTACCATTAAGACATACGCTTTCAAGTGGGCATGGGACGGCAGGGCACACTGATGAGAGATGGAAGAAAAATGATGCGTTAAACAACTGGCCATCTAATTTTCTCATGTGAACTAAATGTGTTAAATCTGCAATTACTGGTTATTTTGGCCACTTTGGGGGCAGCAGAAAGAGGTTGTGAACACAACCATAACCTTTTGAGTTGATATGGCAATTGTGATCACAAACAGCTGCTTATTTACACATCCAGCAACATTATCATTCAATTGGAGTCGTGTTTCTGGCCACCTGATAAATGTATGTCCAATAGTCACTCTCCTTTAGCACTGTTTGGTCTCTACCAACTCCTGATAGAAATATCTAGCTATTTAGCTCCACTTTGTTCACCAGCTAGTTGCTAACTGTGGCAGTCTGCCGTTTGGAGCTGAGCATATAGTGTACAGTAGGCTTATCAGAGCTTTTTTGCTGAAAACAGATGCCTGCTGCGGCCAAGACAACGCTATGACAGCAGTAAGAGTGAACCAGTAAAGTTTTGAGCCGGACAGCTAAACAATGAGCTGAAACTCACTATAAAGCTTTGTATAGCTGAGGGGAGCTGCAAATTCAGACAAACACTACGAGCGACACCTTTCACATTGTCACATTGTTTACATTATGGTTTGATTTAGTTATTTAAAAAATATTGATAGAATGAACTCTATTGGATTAAATAATGATTTAATCAAATATATTTCCTTTTTTCCTGATTATTAACCATTTTGACACAAAAAACTTTGTTGTATTTTTCTAAATAAATTATTGCTTGCGTAATGGTCAGTGTGCAGGACTCTTCTCTAAACACAAAAAACATGAAAGTAATTATCTCTTGCAATGTGGCTCCTTGTGTATGCAGGATTTGATTCCAACCAAGAAATCTGTTACTTTTATTATTTTCTTCGATTGAGTTGATCGATGAAATCATGCACCTGGACAATGAACTTGAGATGAGAAAGGTACGTACCTATGACTGGAGGGAGGGTTGGGGCAGCTGTGGTGGAGTTGTTGGTGGTCATGTCTGTTGGTCGCAGGGTGGTGCCAGTGATGGTGGTACCAGTACTTATGGTGGGAGTGGGGGTGGTGGAGGTTGGATTGGTGGTGGATGAGGCTGTTGTATTGCCGCTAGTTGGTTCAGTTGAATGTGTCGAAGTGGTGTGATCGGTCACTTTAACATAAAAAGAGTAAAAATCAATCCAAGGACATTTAAACAGAGTGCTTCTCATAGAGCTATTTAACAAATGTTAGCACGCTATACTAAGATCATGACCCTGGTAAACATTATACCTTCTCAGCATCATGTTAGCATTGTCAGGCTGAGCATGTTAACATGCTGATGTTATCATTGAGCTCAAATCACTTCTGTGCATAAGTACAGCCTTGCAGTGCATGGCTGTAGACTCTTAGTCTTATTAAGAACATATGAAGTTGTTTAAAGAAAAAGGTTAAAAAAAATCTGCATTCGGAGACCTGAAAATCTCCAAAAGACTCAGCATTTAGCATCCCACTTGTATAATTGCCTACTGCAACCTTAACTCATGGTCCTTGCTGAATTCCTACTCACCTGCATGTTAAAGTACATTATTCTGTAAAAACACACATCATCATGCTGTTATTCCTACCTCCTGAGGTTGTTGTTGAGGGACTAAGGGTGGTGTTATTTCCACTGGGGGGTGCAGTGCTACTTCCTGGGGAGGTTTTTGCAGGGAGAGTGCTGGAGGTAGAGATGGAGGTAGGTGAAGAGGGTGAGGGTCCAGAGGGGGTGAGTGTTGCATTTGTGGTGATAGTTGAGGATGAGGGTGTGGTGGTGGTGGATGTGGGATTCTCAGTAGAGGTGTGAGTAGAGTTTGTTAGTGTAGTTGAAGTTAGTACAGCTGTAGGGATTCCTGGAGTTACTGTACTTGTACTTGCTGTGCTGTTGCTGGTTTGTGTGGTCGCTGCAGTTGTTGTGATGTTGCTTGACTGTGTCATGGCTGTAACGGAGGTTGTGTCATTGCTGGTGTGTGGGGTCGGTGTAATAACAGTTGTGTCATTGCTGGTGTGTGGGGTCAGTGTAATAGCAGTTGTGTCGTTGCTGGTGTGGGGGGTCGGTGTAATAACAGTTGTGTCATTGCTGGTGGGTGGGGTCGGTGTAATAACAGTTGTGTCATTGCTGGTGTGTGGGGTCAGTGTAATAGCAGTTGTGTCGTTGCTGGTGGGTGGGGTCGGTGTAATAACAGTTGTGTCATTGCTGGTGTGTGGGGTCAGTGTAATAGCAGTTGTGTCGTTGCTGGTGTGGGGGGTCGGTGTAATAACAGTTGTGTCATTGCTGGTGTGGGGGGTTGGTGTAGTAACAGTTGTGTCATTGCTGGTGTGTGGGGTCGGTGTAATAACAGTTGTGTCGTTGCTGGTGTGTGGGGTTGGTGTAATAAACGTTGTGTCATTGCTGGTGGGTGGGGTCGGTGTAATAACAGTTGTGTCATTGCTGGTGTGTGGGGTCAGTGTAATAGCAGTTGTGTCGTTGCTGGTGTGTGGGGTCGGTGTAATAACAGTTGTGTCATTGCTGGTGTGTGGGGTCGGTGTAATAACAGTTGTGTCATTGCTGGTGTGTGGGGTCGGTGTAATAATAGTTGTGTTGTTGCTGGAGTGGGGGGTCGGTGTAATAACAGTTGTGTCATTGCTGGTGGGTGGGGTCGGTGTAATAACAGTTGTGTCATTGCTGGTGGGTGGGGTCGGTGTAATAGCAGTTGTGTCATTGCTGGTGGGTGGGGTCGGTGTAATAACAGTTGTGACGTTGCTGGTGGGTGGGGTCGGTGTAATAACAGTTGTGACGTTGCTGGTGGGTGGGGTCGGTGTAATAACAGTTGTGTCATTGCTGGTGGGTGGGGTCGGTGTAATAACAGTTGTGTCATTGCTGGTGGGTGGGGTCGGTGTAATAGCAGTTGTGTCGTTGCTGGTATGTGGGGTCGGTGTAATAACAGTTGTGTCATTGCTGGTGGGTGGGGTCGGTGTAATAACAGTTGTGACGTTGCTGGTGGGTGGGGTCGGTGTAATAACAGTTGTGTCATTGCTGGTGGGTGGGGTCGGTGTAATAACAGTTGTGTCATTGCTGGTGGATGGGGTCGGTGTAATAACAGTTGTGTCATTGCTGGTGGGTGGGGTCGGTGTAATAGCAGTTGTGTCGTTGCTGGTGGGTGGGGTCGGTGTAATAACAGTTGTGTCATTGCTGGTGGGTGGGGTCGGTGTAATAACAGTTGTGACGTTGCTGGTGGGTGGGGTCGGTGTAATAACAGTTGTGTCATTGCTGGTGGGTGGGGTCGGTGTAATAACAGTTGTGTCATTGCTGGTGGGTGGGGTCGGTGTAATAACAGTTGTGTCATTGCTGGTGGGTGGGGTCGGTGTAATAGCAGTTGTGTCGTTGCTGGTGGGTGGGGTCGGTGTAATAACAGTTGTGTCATTGCTGGTGGGTGGGGTCGGTGTAATAGCAGTTGTGTCGTTGCTGGTGGGTGGGGTCGGTGTAATAACAGTTGTGTCATTGCTGGTGGGTGGGGTCGGTGTAATAACAGTTGTGTCATTGCTGGTGGGTGGGGTCGGTGTAATAGCAGTAGTCTCACTGGTGTTGGTGGGATGACTTGTCTCTGGGCTTGCGGTGGACAGTTTTGTAGCGTTGGTTGGACCTGATGGAGAGTCAGTTGTGTTGCTGCTGACTGCTGCTGTGGTGGTCGTGGACTCGCTGCTGATCTGGGAGGTTGTCTCTGCATTGGTGGTGGATGGTTTCATATCAGTGTTGGCATCTTCTTTTGTTGTAGTAGCTATTGAGGCTGTGAAGGGCTCTGTGTTGCTGCTTGAATTTGAGTTTGCAGTCGTTGAAGAAGTGGTGGATGTCTCATTGATCGTTCTTTGATCAGTAATGACGATTGACGATGAATTTAGTGTGATGGGATCTGTTGTTGTCAATCCTACAGTCAAAACAAAAGCACAAAAATAATTCATATGTGCTGTATAGCAACATTAGCATTCATTTGATGTTGTGTTTGTGTCCAACAGATGCATGTAAGTCAAATATTTACTTGGGCAGGTAATGTACAGGTGGTTTAACACAGATTTTTCACTGCCTGCTGCTGTTGGAAACGCTGATGAGAGTGGTGAGAGTGAACCAAAACCGTAAAGCTGAGGACCATATAGCCAAAACAATCAGCTAAAAGATGCTAAAATACTCCAAAGAAGTGAGGAAATCTGCAGTGATCTTTGGGTTCATCAGTACAAGCAACACCTTTCATAAACAAATGTTCATTTGATCCATTGTTAATCTACAAATATTGATTAGAGCAGCTTTAAGCTGTGGTATCAGTTGCATGCTAATTACTGAGGGAAAATATAGCATTAATTAGCAAACATTTCTATGTCATTGTACTTGTATTCACATGTTCACATTCACAGCAAATGGGAGCTCTGAATATTAACTCAGTGTTCAAAATCTAACTAGATCATCTACTTTCTACAGTGAGCTCGTTGACCTGCACACTGTCCACCACAATGACAGGAGAGTACGTAAATAAACATTCAACATTGAGTGCGTAAAAAGTTGACAAAAGCTGTGACTCAGCAGATAAGAACTACCGCAAGTGACGACTGTTTACAACACCGAGTCAGAAGTGCTGCCAACTTCATGTGACTCCTATTTGCTCAGTGTGCTGTCATGACGCCTGTTCCTATTTAGCCTGCTCGCACTCTCCGCGTTGCGTTTATGGGGAAACAGAGGAAGCCAGAGAACAGATTGAGGAGCGGTAAAAACAGTAGGAGGTCTTTGATAATGGCTTAGCTTGTATATTGAATGTTTACATTCAAAGCCCGTTTTCAGAAAGGGAACATATTACTGATGGGTCGACGCCTTGCACAAACAGTAAGTCAGTAAGTCATCTTAAAACCACAAGGAAATGTTGAGAAAACCAAGACTAATATCAGATCCTAGGTGAGATTTGATTATTTTCTGTGTACAAGGCCCTGTGTTACCTAATGTCTTTATCGCTTGGTAACCAAGACTCATTTAGAGATGAAAAACCACAGGCTCCACACACCCTGTAACGACAAACTTTGATGGATAAGATGAGGTTAAAGTACACAGACACATGCCCATACCCACCTTCACAATGTATGTATTTGGGAAGTGTAATAAGACATTAAGCAATCAACGATGATAGATGAGGAAGTGAAGAAAGGTGGGAAAGCCATATAAAAACTCAGGTGATGATTTCTATGGTCATAAAATTAAGAAGTGGCAGAGTTAAGCAGGGGTAGATCCATATGTCAAGTAGCATAGTGTGAGATCATTGTTGTAAAACACACATGTATCAATTTGTGACTGGCTCTTCTAGATTAAGACTTAAGGGCTAATGAACTAATCTTACTGGAGGACCAGAGATCAAGATTAATGGAAAAACCTCTTAAATCAGATCCAGTCGACCCTGTCTTGATCAGCCCTGTGTTACATTTTAGTATCAATTACAAGGACTTGTGTGTTTCCATGAACGACTGAGTTGAAGGTTAAGCATTTCACCACATTCCTGCATACTTTACATTCCGGTAAATCTCAAAGGCTGAAGTTTTATCTGCTTCTACCAAAAAAGGTTTTCAGATTCCTATTGCTTCATAGAAACTGGGCAGCCAGTTCCAGTTTACACTCCATCCTATATTAGTCAGGTGTGCATGACATGCTCCACTACAGTAGGCAGTACAGTGGTGGACATGCCAGTGTCAGAGCCAACAGGTAGATCTGCAAGCGGAGGGAAAGGCAGTTGGCCTCCTTAACATTTTAGAAATCCAGTTTTTAACACAGATTAGTACAGATATTAATGGTCCCCTTAGGATGAATTGTTTCACTTTCAATTAGATCACCTTTGTGTTCCACTGACCACCATGGTGTCCAAATTTGAATGTGTTAAATACTTTGGTTTATGACTAACTACCTGCAATACTGACGTTCCATCATCCTCAGCTGCACTTTGTGTTTAGTGATAATTAGAAAACGTTAAAATGCTAACACACTATGATGATCATAATACCTGCTTAACAACAACATGTTAGCATTGTCAATTGTTGCATGCTGATGTAAGCGTTTAGCTCAAGGCTCCACTGTGCGTGAGTACAGCCTCACACAGTGGCTCAGGGTTAGGAGTGGCATCTGTGCTGAATACTGGGGATCGATCCAGTAGGCAAACCGCTGCCATTACATTCAAATTTCACTGACAGCAAATGCAAATTTTGTTTCTCTGTGTATGCTTAGAAATGACAATAAAGGCACCTTTAACCGTTAACAAAGCTGCTAGCATGACTTTAGCTTCTTAATCTCGATTAAGCTTGCTAGAAAGCTCTCTCTCAAACAGTAAACTGACACAAAGCTCTTCATTCTTTTTTCATTATATTACATTTCTGCTCATTCAATGTGAATGAAAATAATCTGAAAACTAAAATTAGTAAAAGGATTTAACCCAAATGACTACTACGATTACTATTTTCTCAAAAAGAGCAAAACAGAATCCCCAGAACCCCAACAGATTGTCAAAAGTTGGCTGATTTAGTAACCTAAGGTTGTTACATTGGTCCTTGATGTACAAGCAGTAAATTAATGCCATATTTGTTACCCATGACATTAAAGCATTATCTCAGATTGGACATTAGAAAAATGCAGAGATAACAAATATCTTGGCAGCAGTGATGAGTTATAAAATCCAATAGTGTAATCAATATACTACTTGAAAGGTCCCAATCAGTAAGCTACTGTCGTTCTTATAACCTACTACTTCTACAGCTCAGACGATTATAAGTAGAGCACAACAGAGAGAAAGAAAGGCTTTTGTTTGGAGTCTCATCTGCCAGTAGATTGTTGTGATGCATCTAGTAAAAATGTGATATGAGATTAGCATTACAGTGTCATTTCTAATGAGTTATAAAGGCTCAGTTTTTTTCATGTAGCCTTCACTTGTAATGATTTTGGTCTGATTATGGTCTGATGTTGCTAATGGAAGAAGACTGAAGATAAGACCTTGACAATATGATATTGAACATGCTGAGGTAGTTCTTTTACCTTCAAGTTAGAAATAAAATAGATGAAGATACAAAGAAAATGTTATGGTTTCATAAAAACACGGGAAGTGATGGATAAAAGAGAAACTGTCACAAACAAGAATATGAATACATGGCTTAACAAGAACAAACAGTGGTTCTTCCACTGTCATTTTCATGATGATAGCTTCCACCTTCAAAGTTTAGTGCTGCTTCTCTATTTCCATTTACATGGAAATTACAGCCATAAATGAAGTACATAGGAACAACTTTGACACGTTTCACAGAAAATCTATGACGCCCAAGCCATGACTGATACAACAATAGTTGCAACAATGTATGTTTAAACCTCCCACTTAACCACAGACCACAGCATTTCTTAAACTACATGTCAGAAGCCCATGCCTTTGTTTGTTTTTTACTTTGACAGGACCGCTCATCATTTTTCTTCGCCTCCTGTGATGTAAAAGTTACCCATACTGGAAATGTTTATGAAACCCAAATGAGATCATGTTAACAGACAGACGGTTAGTGTTACAGACTTGAAACAGTGGAGCAATTAAGCGCACACTCTGTGTTGCACCTCTATCAGAAAGCCTTGTCCCTAGGGATTTAACCTACAGCCGGATAATCCCCTGCAGACACAAAAGGGATGACTGGGTCAGGCAGGGTGACAAGTGGGTCTAAGGTTGGCCTGCGAGCACATATTCAGCAGGATGTGAATAAGAAGGTCCGGCTCTCCCCACTGAGTACTTTGGTTAAACCTGCTACTTGGTTTAACAAACTATTATTGTACTAAAGCCTCATAAAAGCTGGCACACCTCTCCACCTCAATCTTTCTCGACGTTGAAATCAAACAAGAGCAGTGTGCGAGTGTATCTGTTGCCAAGGAGATGTCTGCTTTCAGCTGTCAAAGCTTCGCCTCACTTCAAATCACTAACAGTAACAGAAGCAGAGAGAGACAGACGTTAGTGTTTCAGCGCAGCGCTGCACTTCAGGGGATTTCTATTCATGCAAGACAATAGCACTCCTGTGAAGTACCTGCTCACGAACAGACTGTCAGATCCAGTTCCCTCAACACACGACCTTAACTTCCTGTCCACGCTGCCACTCCACGAGAATAAAAGTGTATTGATTACACACCAGAAGGATTCCTGAGCAGTCCAGAGAGCTACAGACAAACATTCTCTTGGTTTCTCAATGTCGCCATGAGATATTTCCAGTTTGAGAAAAAGACTGGAAATTGACTGAATTACTTTCATTGAACGCTTTTAAGTCCAGATTGAGAGCACTTGAGTCGAACTTTTGTAATTGTTTTTCATAATGTATATGTAATTGTATTGTATGTTTGTAACTGTTTTGCTGCTTCTTGGCCAGGTCTCCCTTGAAAAAGAGGTTATTAATCTCAATGGGATTTTCCTGGTTAAATAAAGGTAAAATAAAAAAAAATTACTGTTGGGATAGGGGAAAATGTGTTTCTGAAATAGTTCTTTATCACATCCAGCAGCACTGCAAGAAGGACGGTCCTGATTAAAGAATGCACACAGAGCAGGCGATGAACTGAAAAGTTGTGACCCAACAGTCAGAAGGAGCCTGAGGCCAAAAGGCAGCATGTGGAAAACTGAAATATAGTATGTGTGTGTGTGTGTGTGTGTGTGTGTGTGTGTGTGTGTGTGTGTGTGTGTCTGTGTGTGTGTGTGTGTGGGCTTGTTTAACTATATTCGTTGGGTCCAAAAACGGGGAGTCCAGTATACTTGTGGGGTCCCGACAGCTTTATGGGGCCAAAATGCTTGACCCGACAAGTTTAAAGGGTTGTTTGAGGGTTAAGACTTGGTTGTAGGATTAGGGATAGAATCAGGTTATGGTTAGGCTGAGGGTAAGGGTTAAGGTTAGGCATTTAGTTGTGATGGTTAAGGTTAGGGTAAGGGGCTAGGGAATACATTACGTCAAGGACGGGTCCCCACAAAGATAGTGCCACAAACCTGTGTGTTTTGTGTGTGTGTGTGTGTATGTGTGTGTGTGTGTGTGTGTGTGTGTGTGTGTGTGTGTTTTGCCTGTGTTTCAGAAATCATGCAGTATGACATCTGAAACTAAGACAAAAATGCTGGAGGCATACTGGACTACAGCTCACAGCTAATTACTGGTCACACTTTGGGTCCCTTCGCCAGCTAATGAGAGTCAACATTTCTTACATACTGCTTTATGGCCTCCTGGTATTTAAATGTGCCCATCCCTGCATTACAAAAACCTCATGGTACACCAACAGATACACACAGGCCAGTTTAAGGGGAAAATCAGGCCTGAGGGCTGCCACATCAAAGCGACACAGCCGGGTCACCAGACTCAAACTGAGAGGGAGCCTTTATTTTCCCTAACAAACAGTCTATCATCCTGCTGAGTGTCTCATGCCGACAATTCTGATTAGGGGATACATTGCCTTATCAGGTCGAAGATAAAGGGCTGGGCAATATGCCTAACAGTATATTTATTTCAATATGGTTGGTTGTATAAACTAAAATGACAACTTTGTTAATAATCGATTAATAGTTAAAGTAATTTTATAAGCAAAACTAGTTCCAGCTTCTAAATTGGTAGGATTAGTTGCTACTCTTTGTCTTATGTGATAGGAAATTGCAAATGAGGATAGTTGGCCGGACAAAATAAGACATTTAATGACGACATATTGGACTTTCGAATATAGTGATGCCCGCTATACACTATTTTTTTGACATTTTATGGACCATATGTGAAATCGTAATTTGCAAAGCATTAATAGAAGTTTAAAGTAGCAGTTACTTGAAATACTCAAGTACCTACGGTCAAAAGCTGATGGGTAGAAAGGAAACAAAATTTTCTTTAGTGAATTTACTGATTTCTGTGGGATTCTCTGACAATTTTTAAAAATAATTATTAACAGCATTTTTTATGGGTCTGTAATTTCTTAATAATGCTTTTTTTCTTGAAAAGAACTGTGTAATTTGGTACTATTTATAGAGATAATAGATATTTCAGTTATTTTTGTTAGAGTTTACAGTAGTTAGATGTGTTGAGTTTAATTTTACAGATGAACTTTCCTGAAAGAATTGCTCCATATAAACCCAAGTAAATATTTATTCATTATTCATTTAGTATTGGAAATTATATGTTTCATATCTGTTGAATTGCTTGCCTGTAGAAAAATGTCACATTTTTGCATGTTTAGCTGTCCTGCTGTGTGTATTTGTCCTATAATTAGTAAGTGTTCATTTCTGGGGAACGTTATAAAAGACATCAACATATCAGTATCAACATAAAATGTTAAGTGTAACTCCTTTATTAGATCATCACACATTGGAGTTTCCTATCAGCCAAATGTAAGTAAGATTATCTGATCTATTAATACAGGGACAATGGAATAATGCACATATAATTAACAGATGAGTAATTGAGGTGACTAAGCACAATAAAGATACATACTCTTTGTCCTGCTAAGACTTTGCTCTCTCTCTCCCATCTGGACAAACTTCATCTTGGCTGGGACTGTCAGTTCTTCTTCCTGCTGTTGCTGATGAGTTAGGCCTAATGCCTGACACACACACAGCCCAACAACACATATGGAAAAATCTCAGCTTCTGGAAGAAAGCTATGGTTGTTTCCCAATGACTATTGCACACTAAGTAGCTCATATTGTAACTGTAGGTCCTTTTTATCAAAAGGTCTCCATTTTAAGCAGTCATCAATGGGACAAGACAGACAAAAATTAACTCTCTTTATCTGAGCAAGCGGAGCTCTAACTCAGAGGTAACAGATGGCTCCCTGGAGCAGGACTCACTCGCAGGGCCTCTGCACATATCATATCCAATTAAAGCTTCACTAGCACATGCTTTCCAATTACAGAGTGAGATTTACTGCCCCAGAGCAGGTCTAATCCAACAGGATGCAGCAGGGACGCAGCGACAGAGGGAGAAAAGACAGGGGAAGAAACAGTAACAAGTGTGCATGAGAAGTGGATGTAAAAGCTAGCTAGCAAGTGAGGGCACGACAAATGAAGAAGATGAGATCAATTGTCAATATTAAACAGAAACAAGGAAAAGAGGAAAAAACAACAACACTGTTTTCACTGCAGTGAAATTGATACGAAATTGAAACGTAAAATAAATGCTAAAAAATAAGGGATGGTAATCTGTGTGAGCTGCAACAATTACTCAATTAGTAGTCTTGTATCCACACAACATTCCAAGATGGGAGAAAAATGTGCTCTAGTTTATTGCCATTTCTTTAAACTAATCAAAATCATCTTGAGCAGCGCTAATATATGACGGTGCCTCTGCAAAATAGCCTCGGGAAAGAACTTGTTTTGGTGGAACGTGTACGTTCAAAGGTTGTTTTAGTCGTGCAACAGAAAACTCAAATTGGACAGATAGTCTATCTAGCTGTCTGGATTTACCCTGCAGAGATCTGAGGAGCAGTTAACCACAGTCCTCATAAAAAAGAAAGTGGAAGGTGACGGACATCTGGCTGGAAATGAGGGACATCCGGACGAATTTCCAGCGGCATCTGAACAATCCCGGAAGTGAAACGCTGTCAATATAGACTACTCTATTAGTGGATCAACAGAAAATTTAGTGGCAACTATTTTGATAATTGATTAATTGTTTCAGTAATGTTTAAAGGAAAACATGCCAAATATTCTTCTGGTTCCAGCCTCTCAAGTTTTTCATTGTCATATTCATATATAGCAGTAAATTGAATATCTTAAGGTTTTATACCCTTAATCAGACAAAACAACCAAACTGAAGTCATTACCATGGCCTCTTGTTATATATATATATATATATATATATATATATATATATATATATATATATATATATATATATATATATATAGTTATCGAGAAAATAAAGCTCAGATTAATTCATAGTAAAAATAATCAATATTTGCAGCCCTACATGAGTCTGCATCCTCTCACATTCCTGTTCCACCTGTTAACTCCTGAGAAGACCTTGCATGCTCTAATCATGACCTAACGATGGCTAACCAGCAAAACGTGACACATGATACGTAGCATTTGGTCCGAGAGAGGAAACAGTAGCAGGGAGAAAATATTAAGGAAAGCATTTAACATGCTCTGCTACTCTCTCTGGAAGATTTCTTACAGAGGGCACAAGAACATGTGGTGCCAGACTCAGAGGAGGTGCCAGACTCAGAGGAGGAGGATGACGACCCACATGAGGTCTTTTCATCTGGATCACTTTACTGCTGCTACTTCAGACGCACTCTGTCAAACTGCCTCTAACTGGAGCCTCCATCACCTCCCTCCAGTCGTGTTTCTACGTAAGAAGACGCATGACAGGAAGGGAACCACACAAACGGCCTGCAGACTTGCAGCGAGGCTCTGGCACATGACAGTAACTGAATCTCAGTCTTCATACATTGAACCTTGAAACACAGAGATGCACATCAGAACGGTCCAAAAATAATAATAAAAAGGGTGACCAATGAATTTAACTGCAACTAAGCTTAGGGAGTCTGTTCAGTGAAAAGCTCATCAAAATTCCTCAGGGCAGCTTCACCATGCTGTCTTGGGGGTCCGCTTATGCACACACACAGTAAACTTTGTGTGAGGAGTGTGCTGCGCTTCAGGGAGCCGGCTGTTGTGTGACTGATGCCTCCTCACTGGCATCTGTACTCCCCCAGAGAGCTTTGAGTCATACCGAGGGACCAGTGAGTCAGAGTTTAAGACTATTTGGGAAAAACTCCATGAAGTGTAGAAAACAAGAAGAAGAAAAGATGCATTTTATTTAAATCCTCCTGCATTTAAAGCAAAGGCTGAACAATGACTGCTAGATAGTATTCCCTAACAGAATGTGGGTATCCTAACAGGTTTTTTATGAGTTACTTATTAATTAATTAATATTTGCATCTTGAATGTGACACAGCCATATCCTTCATTGGATGTCTAGACATTTTATATTGTCAGCTTTTTTTTAAAGAAATGTAACATTTACTTGTTCATATGATCCAATTTTCTAGGTCTTTACTTTTTATTTTCTCATATATGTTAATGCATATTGTTCGCCACCAATGATAATAAGTCCAGATACTTAATCACTCTATTCCTTACTAAGTCTGATATGCTGTATATGTATTATTAATATAATGTTGTCAATAAACCAAAACAAATAAAAAGAAATGTCATAATCATTACTTACCTATACATGATTTTCTGTCACTAACTCCAGAATAAACATGCATTGAGCACATACATACACATACATAATATATGTATGTCAGAAGGATAATTTTGCCAGTAAAGAAAGTTCTAGTAAAATATTTTATAATATTCATGGCCATGATTCAAGATGTACCCTTTTACTTAAATGGACCAGAAAAGAGGCCAAAAATGTATTCTGTAGATGAGAAATGCTATTTTTAGTGCCACATTTTACATAAAATACATATGATGAGCTCTTAAAATAAGATGCATTGTTACAAATTAAACGACTAGCCTATTTATGGTAGTTACAATTAGCTCCACCTCGACCAACTACACCAGAAATGCTACTTACACATTAAATAATCTGTATTGATATTCCATTAACACTTAGAGGAAATTGTACTGCATACACCTAAATACTAACACTTTTACTTTAGATACTTTAGTACATTTCCTGATAATATCCTACTATTACTACTATTTACTTCAGTAACATTTTGACTGCAGAACTTTTACTTTAAGTAGCCTATTTTACTTTAATGTCATTGGAAGTAAAGGACCACTCGCCACTACCTATTAAATCTGCGCTGACTACAGTTAAACATGACAATGTATTTCAAGGCTTTCACTCATACTACAAATCAAATATGTGGTATATTCATATTAATAAACAGTTACAAACTGTTTTCTAGTCTAATAAATAGTGTGAAGTTAAACCTCAGTCACCTTTAACGACAGCGCCCAGGAGACACACGACAGGCAGATAACTGAAAAACATCTTTCAAGTCTTCGGTTGTAAAACTGCTCGACTGAGGAGAACCAAACGGTTTAATGATGCAGTCCCGTGTCCAGCCGGTATAACGGTGAATATAGCGGTGCTGATAGAAACGCTCTACCCTTCGTGATATACTCGCTGCCTGCTACAGGTGGCTCCTAGACTGAAAGCTGCAGCCTCTGACAGCATTAAAAGCTTAGGTCCCGCCTCTGATTGGCCGGCTCTCCTGTCACTCATCATTACTGTATTGGAGCTGTACGGCTCTGCTGCCTCCACCCATGAACCAGTGCTTGAACTTGTTATTACAGAAGAAAACTACTGTAGGTAGCTTAAAAGTATTTCTATTTTTAGGCTAGCAACAAACACATTCATAAAGGTATTATCACAGCAACAAAGCCTTTTTAAAATACTTTGAAAAGACAAATAGCCTATGACTTAATCTTATTATGTAATTCACTGTGAGAGTGACAGCTATGCTAAGGCTTGGCTTGTGGCTCTGCGGAGCTGTTATACTTTGGCATTGGCACAGTGGCTAAGCTAAATTCTAAGGTCAGCATGCTAACATGTTCAATGACATATAGCCAAACATGCTGATGCTTTGACATCTTCACCATCTTAGTTCAGTGTGTCAACATGCTAACATTTGCTCATTAGCATTAAACACAAAGTGTTACTTAAGCTAATAGGGAAAATATAGTAACGGTATAGCTTACAAGGATTGTAGAATTCTTTCCTGAACTAATTTAACATTTGTAAACTCAGATTAGTTGTACTATTGGTTTCCTCACAGTAAATGAGCAGAACTTTACAACAGGGGGTCCGCGACCCCTAAGGGGTCCCTCAGAGTTACTGCAAGGGAGCCGCCTGATTACTGTTTGGTAATTTGTTGATAGTTTTTTTTTTTTTCATCATCTGGGAACCATGAATGTCTAATGTACAAAATTCTATGGTGATCCATCCAATAGTTTTTGAGATATTTCAGTCTAGACCAAAGTATGACATTCAATTAACTATTAAGAATGAGGTCACCATGAAATTATTGAAACATGTAGGCTATTGAATACTAATATCAATAGTCCTCTTCTGTGCAGACAAAGGAAATTATACTCGTATTTGGAGGATCTTATCATATTTACTATCCCTAAATTTGCAGAATGTTAGAGTACAATTACTGTAAAGTTGTTTTAGTCGTGTAACAGAAAACTCAGATTTGACAGATAGTCTAGCTAGCTGTCTGGATTTACCCTGCAGAGATCTGAGGAGCAGTTAACCATAGTCCTCACGAATCGACCGGAGTTTAAAATTCCAACACAAAGAAAGCGGAAGGTAACAGACATCTGGCCAAAAAGAGTGAAATCCAGTGGATTTCACTAAACGATGACCAGGTCACCCTGATTTAAAATTAATTTGTGAAGTTCAAATCCAACTTAATGACTTATGCGATATATGATTGCTATTCAAAGTGCTGTTGAACAAATGCTTACTATTATACTAAATATAATGTGTAGCAGTGAGAGGCAGTGGCGTATTTGTTTTATTGACAAAGTTTTGAAGATACACAGATGCATGGTGGGCTTATTTTCAACCTTTGTTTTAAGTATGCAATGAATATAGCTTGTAAGTTTTTTTTCTGATGGACTCTTATTGTCCAGAAATGAGAACACAAGAGTACAAACTCATTGAAAACTGCCATCCCTTATGTTGTTATCGAGGACTTCTAAATGGACTCAGAAATTTCAGTCTAAATAGGCTTTGTTAGGAAATTCAAGGACAGCTCCTTAAAAAGCATTCTGTTATATTTGTAAGTGGTTATGTAAGCTTTGAGACAATCTTATGAAGAAAACATGCAATTGCTGACAGACCCTTGTTATTTGTTCCACTTAAGTTGGGTGCTTAAAAGTTCAGTTCATCCAAATCACAAACTTTTGTTTTTCCTACTTAACCTTGGTGGCATCCACTCATCGAAATACTGTAGTTTTCTCTTTTTTTTGCTGAGGTTTGGAGACCTCCACTGCTGACACTGTTTTTGGCACTGAAAGTATTTTATATAAAATGATATTTAGAAAACTCAAACTCAGTGGAATCTAACATTATGAAGGTCTACAACTGTAACAGTAATAAGTAAATTGAGTCCAAAGAAACAGTAATTTATTTATAACTAGAATGGCACTCAGAGAACACAGACCTCCGGCAAGGTCAATGGTGCATGAACATGCTAATTCATATGGTTCCATTTCCTGAGTTGAAAAGTCTTTTTTCCGACTTCGGTGTGTTCATTCGAAAATCGTATGCGTCGTGATTTTTTGCGACGATTTTTAAAATCGATTATTTTCCCTAGAATCTGTATTTTTTATTTATTTAATTTTACCAATGATTCAGCTAAATATTTTCTGTTTATAGGGTACTGCCAACAACAACTACATTATAACCGTTTCCAGCAAAACAGACCGAAAGCAGAAAATGCAGAAAATCCATGTTATGTACGTCTTTACAAATGAAATAAATGTCAGACTGACACGTGAAGTGCATTCTTCTTAGAAAACAATTCGTTGTTAGAAATGTCTCATGATATATTGTCTCTAGAAGTGTATTATTCAACTTCTGTTTTTGTAAAAGAAGGAAAAAAAAATCGCAATATTCAATACTGTCGAATCGCAATACTCGCAATAAATGAAAATCGCAATACAAATCGAATCAGTACCCATGTATTGTGAAAGAATCAACTCGGGACAAAAGCATATCGCCCCAGCCCAAATGGACACTACAAAGAAGATTTGTTGTATTTTATTATTCAGAGCATTTAAACAACACTTTGATAGCTGTTTCTAGTATTTGCGTGACAAAAAAGAGCAGTATTTGCGTGACAACAAAGAGCAAAGGGAACAGAAAAGGTGAGCCATGAAATATGATGAGGAACACATTTCTCGATTATTCTGACACCACACGAATGTAGCACAAATGCCCTATGTCGCAATGTTAACAAAAGTGAAAATTAATTTGTGTATCAGCCCTATGTTTCAGATCCGCTTCAAAATTGAATGGGTTCTTTGTTGGCCCATACTACACCCTTCCACCAGGATTCATGAAAATTGGGCCTGTAGTTTCTCCATAATCCTGCTGACTGACAAACAGACAGACAAGCAAACAAACTCAGTAAAAAACATAACCTCCTTGGTGGAGGTAATAATAAAACCCCAAAAATACAGTTGTCTTCTATGCTGATGACACAGTATTTTTATTTTATTTTAGAGAAAATAAATTAGTTAGACTTCATAGGATACCTGTTCACTTTGCCACCTTGCCCCATTTAGTCTGTAAAGTCAATTATGGCTATGGCTAACATTGGTGGTCCTAGTAAGGACCAAAAAGGGACACAAAATTCTGTTGAATAGCACCAGTGCTGGTGATCTGTCTTCTTGAGTTTTACAATGGTCACAGGAGATGTAGCAAAATGCACTTTATTTAATACATGCTGATCTATTAAGGAACCATGTTTTGATTCAGATACAATGTGGAAAAGAATGAGAAAACCATAGCATTAACATGTTAGGTGATTAGGCCATGTCAATTATGCCATGGTACTTCTTCATTAATAACATGATGTTCATTTGCTTTGAGGCTAATATGTCAATAGCTCTGGTGCTATCTAAAAAAAAATAATATGGATAGCAAATATATTTTCTTCAGCATTGGCTAGACTCTATAGCATGTAGGCTTCACAAAAAAGTGAGGTAAAAAGAAAAATCAATGGATTTGTTTCTGATACAACTTCTACTTGCATCCCAAAGTAGCCTGTACTGACAGCCTGGACAGAAAGTTGATTACAAGCATTAGAACAAACAAATATAAAGTCACAAGCACTCCAAACCTGTGCCAGCATTTAATGTTTAAAAGTAGCTTCTTAAAGATTCTGGTTCAACACCTCAGTCTGGACTTGCATGCCAATATATCTGAGTTAATATCTGTTTTCCACACGATCCTCATAGGAGCAACTGTTCCCTGTCTCAAGACAAAACTATAACTGTTGAGAAAGTTATGATACAATGATACACAACACAGGTCATTTATGATCTTTCTTGGCACCATTGCTTTTTACATGTACTGTTGCCACTCCCTGTATACAAATAAACTACATAATTTAAACAGTCAATCGCTGGCTACTTTTCAAGGAAGTATCCTTTTGTTTCACTAAGCGGATTAGTCAGTGTGTAGTGTTTAGGGCACACAATTCAAACACCATGTACACAAGTTAAAAGTGACAATAATATCAGGAACTGTTACTTCCTTATTATCACAACAAAGCTCCTAATATTATCAAAATATTCTTGATGGATTACTTTGCAGCTCTATTTGAACCTCAAAAAATCAACATGTTGAATGTTGAAAGACTTCATGTTTAACTAAGAAGTGGACTTTATCTGAGCATAACAACATTCATGTTTCAACTATTCAATATATTCATATGAAACCTTTTCAAGGCAAATTCACTGACTCTCTTTTCACAGGCACCGTGTTGCCATAGCACAGCTTTTATGGCTCCACTGTCAGACGATCCTTCATAAGACATAACAAATATCCAGCAGCATGTAAACGCATACACCTAGCCGACCTCACTCTTATCTCATGCAAATACTCTGGGACATAGCAACATTTTTCAATACCTTGTGTTGATTTTTTTAGCCTGGCAACCACCAACATTAAGTTAGGTGTTAGTACAGTACTGGATTCTGGGGAACAGATTTGCATTTATTAATATTTTACAAGGTTGTTATTTTATTTTCTGTTGTTGATGGATAACTTCATCATGAGCTGTTCCCTGAAGCAAATACAGTAGGTTTGAGGATATAATACTTGTTCGGACACAAAGAACAAGAAAAACTTTAACATTGGTTATAAATGTCCCAATGTACCACATCAAAGCCATAAAAGTCATTTTTTTAAAACTATTTCTGTATGTGTTTATCATATTTGTATTGTATCCTATTATATGAAGGATATACAAATGAACAAGAATCTACAGCCAGCAGCTCTGTGAGGCTGTATCAAAGCAAAGTGCAAAATGTTAACCATGTTCACCATCTTATTTTAGCATGCATGGAACATTTGCTAATTAGCAATAAACACAAAGAACAGCTGAGGCTGATGGGAATGCTAGTTTTGCAGGTATTTAGTCATAAACGTATAATATATATAAGTATTGGACAATTTAAAATTGTGACTTGATGATGGTGCTCAAAAGTGAAGGGTTTACCAAAGTTAAGAATCAATCTTATAGGGGTTAAATAGTCTGAACCAAAAGTATTCATCCTCTGGATCTTTGTACAAAATGTCAACCCACTCCATCAAATAGTCAGTGAGATATTTTACTCTGGACCAAAGTGGTATACTGACAAGCAGGCATACATTGCCATCCTTAGAGCCAACAATAGTGTGACTAAAAAGACTTATTTGAATTATTTAGTCAATTTATCTTACTTATGACTCATGTTACAGCATCATTAAAACCTGCGCCTCTTTTTTTTATTGCTGTCGTTTCCCATTAACTATCTCTCTGTGTACACAACCCAATATGTAGCCTCTTCCCAGCTTTAAAGATAAGAACACCATTCACACACTGCATGTCAACAGACCTGGGTCCTCTGGACGGAGAAAGAGACAACAAGAGACACTAAGGGCCAGAAAACTGACTAACAGTTTGGCAAGGCTCCCCCAGAGTTAACTCAGCATCTGTTGGTGTTCAGCCAAAAACACCTCTTTAACATTCAGCTCAGGGAATAAGGCATACTGTTTTACTGCCTCCATCTAAGCAACACAACTCCTTGGTTACTTAATAAAATCACGTCACACCTTTACTATTCTTCTCTACTATTAACTTTTACGGCCCGATTTCTCATTTTCCAGGCAACGAGTAAAATGCGCTTATCGATACCGACTCATGATGACGCACAGAAAGTTCTAAGTTTAGATAAAAATCAGGAGAGGTTTGGCCACATCACTGTGTATTAACAAAATGGGACTGACACTGAATCATGCAGGTTTTGGGTGTGTACAAAAGCACATAAAGTGTGAAAACATTTGCAAATAAATGGTTGCAAGCTAAACACATATCAAATTTAGATTTCATTATGTGGTGACAGGAAGACAAATCACTTCTCTTTCTTAATTAAGGAAGCAGTTTAATTCCCCATACAGAATGAAAAGGAAATGAGAGCAAATCACTGAAGTGTGTGAAAAGGTTAAAGGTGATATTTATTTGGACGTACAGTGGTGGCACTAATGAATGCTTCTCTGGTTGGGTGGTGGCGATTGATGTAATATTTAACTTGTTCGTCTAGATTTCTTTAAAATTGTCTCAATTATATCTAAACTCATCAAAAAAAGAAACGCCCCTTTTTCAGGACACTATTTTAAAGATACTTTTGTAAAAATCTAAATAAATTTAGAGATGTTAATTGTTAACGGTTTAAACAATGTGTTCCATGCTTGTTCAGTGAACCATAAACAATTAATCAACGTGCACCTGTTGAACGGTCGAAAAGACAATAACGGCTTAAGGACGGTAGACAATTAAGGTCACAGTTATGAGAAAATTAGGAAAGTATAGAGACCTTTCTACTGACTAAGAAAGACGCCCAAGGTCCCTGCTAATCTGCGTGAGCGTGCCTTAGGTGCAAGGAGGCATGAGGACAGCATATGTGGACAGGGCAATACAGTGCTATGTCCCTACTGTGAGAGCTACAGGGAGACAGGAAGCACAGCTGACAACACCACGTGTAACAACACCTGCATAGGATCGGTACATCTGAATATCACACCTGTGGGACAGGTACAGGATGGCAAAAACAACCGCAAGAACTGGCCAGTCTGGTGCAGTACATGGGGAGGAGATGCACTGCAGTACTTAAAAGGGGAACTATGCCGTTTTTTAGCTTAATTTACCTTAACCGAACAGCTTCAGAGTCATTGGAATGTTTATATGACTTTTTTCAAGTTGAATGGTGGTCGTCTCCATGGCGTCTGTGAGCGGAAAACCATCCTTGCAACTTTCGGCCAGCAAGCCGCCGGCATCAGCGTCAGGAAGTATCGCGTGATATCAGCTCTCGCGATTTACCGAATTGCTTTACAGCACTGCACACATACGCCCATTCAGGAACCGGCTAACAAGGTAACGATGGAGTTTTTCACACTATAGTCATGGCTGAGCCGGCAAAAAAAAAAAGAAGCTAGGAAAGCATTGTCGGAGGAACAGAGAAAGAGGTAACGGCAGACTGACCGAGCGAAGAGTCCGACACAAGTAAACATCGGAGCTGCCAAATATCTATTCCGAAGCTGTAGGGGGAGCGCTATAGAGAAACCTGCCAGCAAAAAGCGAGAAAACAGCGAAGCAATGGTCAAAACTGCATAGTGCACCTTTAATGCAGCTGATGGCCACACCAGATACTGAGGGCTACTTTTGATTTGGACCTTGGTTACTGCTCTGTCAGATGCGGGCCGGGCTCGGACAGAAAAATGCAGCCCGATCCGCACTCTAATCTGTATGGAAATAAAGGGGAAAAAGTTAAGGTTGGTGTACTTCATGTGCTCTTAGAAATCTAGAAATGAAGGGAAATGTACATAACTGAAACAGGGTGAGACAACTTTTTAGTTTTCTTTATCCTTAAGACACCAGCTCACAGATCAGTTTTATTAGGTGTGATGTGATATTTAAGTGAATGTAAACCCTAGTCCATTAAGCTTTCATCATAAAAAAGAGACTTGCTACATTTCTTTTAATCCCAGAATAATCTGTTGAATGAGGCAAGTAGGTGGCACACCTATATATAAAGCAGGCCTGCATTAGAAGCTATACATTTATTATGAATTCACAAACATAACTGAGGCCTACAGCTTCCCACTTCAAGAGGAACACTATCACCATCCAGTGGTGGAGATAAATACAGCTACTCTTATGTGCTGGTGGCTATACCAAACACTAATATGCAGAGTATACGCATAGACTGCCACTGCGATGATGAATGACAAATTACATGCAGTCATTACCAGAATCCCTTGAACACCTCTGAAGACTGACATTACATTTCAGTGTAGAAATAATGTATTTGACAAATGCATTTACAGGTTTAACACCACTTCCAACATATAGGATGACAATAACAGCTCTTGATAACAGCATTTTTTATTGTTTTCTCCCTAATCAGTTTTAAATTCATTGGACAAGTACAGTCTTGTGAAACATGTCACAAGAAGCTGAAAGAACATAAAAATGGAAGATATCATGAGCTACAAAAATTTGGCGGTGATAAAAACAAAAAGGGAAAGAAATATAGTAAAATAAAATTTGTACAGGGGTCAAAATTCAGTTAAGATGTAGTGTTTTGTACTTCTTTTGTAAACAATAAGCATATTGAAATAATATTACAAATCAGATCTAGAGGAGAGGAGGTCAAACTGAAGAGACTGAACACTGGTTGGCATGAGACATTTGCAGAAACCCTTAAAGCAACAACTTCTTAGTGGGTCACATAAATGTAGACAGATGTTTTAAACTAGTCACAGAAACATGACAATTTCTGTTTGTTTTTCTTTTTACATACAACAGCATCTCTGCTACATACATCAAACCTGCACTCCTTTGTCTCTGGTTTACTGTGATATGAGGTATATGCGAGGCAAATTCTTGTTAACGCCTCAACTGTTCAGCATGGCAACATTATTTAAGATATTACAGCATTGCATTCACTCTGCCATGTTTAATGATTGCTTAAAACAACAGGCCATCGGGGCATAAAGGGGTTTAAAGACTCATTCAGCAGAGTGATATCATTTCCAGCACTCAAGGCCAGTGGCAATAGAAGACAGCGTCCTTATTGTTGTCTTTACAAAATCGTACAGCATAAATACATTTAAAAATCAGCAAGAAATTACATTTAACATTTACTAGACAATATCTTGCACCTGCACTTCTCAGGAATAGGCACCCAATTTCTAACGGGACATATATGCTTGGTACTGCCAGCACACGTGAAATATCTAAAAACGCATACAAATTTTTGGTCAGCCACCTTTTTGCTCATAATGCATACGGCTGCCTCTCAGTAACAGCTGAAGAAATACTTGATCACTAACACATTTGTCATCAATTTTAATAAGAAAGCAAAGCTTCTAAGTTGGGTAACAAGTCAAAACTAAAACTAGAGGTTTGAATTACATTTACATTATCCCGATTAAATGTTACTGTATTTTAAAAGTCCCCCCTCCCGCCCTCTCTCCCTCCCAATCTAAACCCTCCCTAAAAGTAAGGAGAAAGAGAAAATGTCAATGAAAAATCCCACTTTCACATAACCCTGCCACTCCCTCCCTCCCCCCCGCCGCCCACCATCCTTATATAAACCATGCTACCCAAACAAAAGGGTATCCATATTATACACCCAGAATATGTTCAACCCAGAAACCCCATCTGCATACGCCCAAACAACATCTCTCTGTCAAAAAGCCAGTCCATTCCTGACGTTTGAGCTTCCTTGATCCAACGGAATATTTTACGCAATGTAAGAAAACGGCTCAAAGTGCTAATTGGATTCTTTTAAAGAAATAAGAGAACCGAGGAAGAAGCAGAGGGCAGGAAAAGGGGAAGGCCATTCTATCACTGCCCAACAGCAACCTCTATTGGCCAAAGAAAAGCCCTAACATCACTTTCGTTCCCCAAAAATATACCAAGGACAACATTACCCCCCCTAACCAGCCCTCATTCTTCCTCTACTTCAACTGGCAGTCTCCCAGAATGATTAAATCTGTTATTTTACATTACTATATATTCTTATAAATATATATATAGATATATATATATATATATATATATGGCCCTTATTGAAGAAAACATGAGTTTCACATTGACACGAAAGTACCATAATCTCTATATAGCCAAGTAGAAAGTGTTTTCAGTGCTCAAGTGAGCTGGCAGCAGTCTGTTTATGTCACACTCATTCAACAAGTAATAAAACATAAGAAAAATCCTCTTTGAAGTTGCAAGCTTAAACTTCTGAAAAGAGCGTTCACTGCACCTCGTAGGCTTCTCCTTTTTCACTTTTTCCTGAGTAATACTTTAAACCTTGTAACAGACAATTACTTTTTTTTTTTTTTGCTGTTTAAACTCTGGGCTATTCCCTGCCATCATGGTTATTTTCATTATTATTTTACAATTGTAAAGTTGATTGCTCAAACACTTCAGCTCATTGTAAAAGAAATACGTCCTGTGCTACTCTATGCTTATTCAAAAAGCACGTTCAGTTCATGATTCATGACCAGATCTAATGCCACTAATATGACAAGAATAAACAGTAAATACATATTAACTTAAAAATAACAGATATTTAAAAAAAAAAAAAAATTGCATTTGCAGGAAGCCTTGTGGGCTTTCTGTGGGGAGAGGAGTGGGCACAATAACAGAGCATCAGTATAATTAAAAGCTTGTCACTTTAAAAAAAATAATAATTACAATAATAATAAAATAGGAGCACTAAAAAAATTAAAATAAGAACATCAACTTTACCGAGTATTCTCTCCCTCTCAGGCTCTCATCTGTAGCTTTGGCTTGTTGTAGTTTTGGAACCTGTACTTACTGGCTCATTGACATCAGATAATAAACTACTATACCCTGAGAATTCAGACACAGGTGTCCGTATCCTGTGATCCACCTCCCCGCTAGAGTCAGTGCCGTAAGACAAGCCACGGCCGTCTGACTTGAACTGGGAGCCAAAGGCCTGGGCAAAGTTTTCTATCTGGTAGGAAGGCTTGGAGGAGTCCAGAGAGGCCAGATCCTGCGAGGGGGGCAGATGATAGACCACCGTGCCATTCTTGACTGGCATTTGGTCCTTCTGGCTGCTCAGGTCAGATGGGCTAATCTGGTAGGAGGAAGGGGGAGTGGAGGAGTGCTGCTTCTCCATCTGCTCGGTGAGCTCCTGAGAAGGGGTGAGCTGCTGGTGTGTGGAAGCCTCCAGGCCGCTCAGGTGGAAGCTGTGCTGTGGTGAGGAGCCTGTCAGCATCGCAAAGTGGGACTTTGGCACAGAGGAGGGCAGCGAAGGCGAGGACACTGACTGGCCAAACCCACACTCCAGTGGGGACGTAGTGTACATGTTCTTGTCAGCGTAGAGGGGGTTTCCCGGGTGGGAACTGGTGAACGGTCCCGAGGAGGGAGGCCCGGGGCCCAGAGGGAAGTTGGCACTGTGGCTGGTGCGCTCCAAAGCCTGCAGCAGGAAGCGAGAGTATTCGTGCATCATGACAGTCTTCTCTCCAGAAGGGCTGGGGGTTTCGGTGTTGTGGCCCATGTCGGTGCCGTCTGCTGAGCTGGGGTGCAGCTCCACGTGATGGTCACTGATGTCAAAGTGAATGTCGTGGTGCGAACCGTCAGATTTCTGGGTGTAGTGGTCGAGGAGGCTCTGCAGCACCTCATCTGGGATCCCCGACTTGTCGAGACTCAGAGGCGCGTCACTGTCCATCACACTGGAAACGACACCCTGAATGACAGACTGCTGGGAAGACAAGTGACCAACGCCGACATCATACTCACTGCTGGTTCCTCCAGCCACCACTGGCCCTGAGGAGTTTGCATTGTTTGCTGCTTGAAGGTAGCGTCTTTTCTTAATGAACTGCATGGCATCGTCGTAGTTGCTGCTGCTGGTGGGCCCTACTTTAGCCCCGTTACCATGCATGAGGCCAAGGCCATCCATGCCATCACTCTGCTCCAACGAGCCTGCTTTGGCCTGTCCCAGATCCATTTTATCCATGCTCTTACGATTAGCCTTCTTGAATGCCATCTTTGGAGCTCGGCCCTGGTGGCCCTGCTGCATGCTGGGTCCTGGCTCAGTAGAGGAAGACACCGTTTGATTCTCCACCGAGTAATCGTGGATGCTGTAGACTTCAGGTACAGTCCCATGAATGTGCTGTACCCTCATCCCTCCTGCATCCCCCTTCTTCTTCTTGCGCTCCCCTCCCTCTCCAGAGTTTTTGGACTTTCCCCTCTTTCTCCCAGTATGTCCAACATTTACCTGAGTGCTTCCATAGCTGCCATGTCCCAAGTTTACACAAGCCAGGTCCATCATCCCAGGATCCAGCCCCTTCTTTATGGCTTCTCCACAGGTTCGCTTGTGCTTAAGCAGTCGGTCTGTCCTAGAAAAAAACTGGAACAAGGAAGGAACAAACAAATATTTTATTTTTATATATATATATAGTTTTAGATATATCTAGTTTTAGATATATGAAGTATCACATTAGATAATCGGAATATTAAGCAGCTCACTAACCTGTTGGCAGGTCTCACATCTATAGGGCTTTTCTCCGCTGTGAGTCCTCTTGTGCCTCTCCATGTGGTACTTCTGAATGAAACGCATGTTACACTGGTCACAGCTGAATGGCTTCTCTCCTGCATTACAAAAAGAGCACCGCTCAAGGTTAGTTGTCATTAGAAGCACACAAAGGCTCACAGATTAAATCAGATACAATACGGATGGTTGTTGTTAATCACTCACCACTGTGGATTTTCTCGTGTCGCTGGAGAAGGTATTTCTGAATGAAGCTCATGTTGCACTGACTGCATCTGAAGGGTCTTTCACCTGAAACAAAACCCCAGAGATTTATACGGTTACAATGTTGCATCCCCCAGAAGGTAATTATAGGTATCATCAATAACACAAGCACCTGTACAATGTAATGCAATCCAACCACATGACACACTCTTTACTAAAAGCAGTAGGTGTGGCATGGCTATTGCATTGTATTTCACAGGTGTTCACATCATTGTGCTCATCCATTACTGTGTTTTTACTCCAACGTTGACTATACAGATATAGTTCATTGTTTTGAAAGACTGGTAAATGAAAAACTTTGAATCATTCAATCTAATAATCAAACATAGAAGTCTGAGTTTAGAAAACATTTTTCTCACAACATAGGCCTAACTCAATAGAGCTCAACAGTCCCGCCCCTCCTCTGAGAGACCTTGGGTTCCGGAAGTAAATTTCCCATTCATTTCTCCCATTGACATATGGAAAAATCCATATATAAAATACTTTTAGGCCGTGCCTTAGGCTAACCAGACGGTACGTGACTGATAAGCATACAACGTATCATTTTGAGTGAAAAAACAAACAGAAAATCCAAAAAAGGTACAAGACTGTGTACATATTTTCATTTCAGAGCAAAGGAACTACTCATCCACCGCGCATCACTGAATAAAGGAAGCTACATTAGTTTAGCTAACAGCTAACCGCTAGCTGAGACAGCATGTAATAACTTTAAAAGACCCTCAAAATAAAACCTGAACATAACCGTTAAAATATATAACTGCTGTTACATCAGCTGTAGCCTGCTTTTCCCAGTGTTTAGTTTGAGTTAACGTTATTTTAGACTGAATCAAGCTGTCAGCTAGCAGTTAGCCGAATTAGCTGTTAGCTAAACTAACGTTAGCTTCCCGGCAGAGGCTAACGTCAGATAAATCCTCGTTAAACAGGATTATCATCTTGCACATGACGGATCGTGCAGGTAGCACAGATCGGGTACTGACACCCCCCCCTCCTCACCAGCATGTGTTCCACCAATCTGAGGCATCACCGTGGGATTGTTCAGGATTGTGGGTAATGAAGTACTTATCCAAGACATTGCGAATAAAAGACATTTATCTCAAAACAAGGTTGGTGCCCCATGAACCTTTGGCGTCTATATGAGCATATACAACCGCTTAGTCATGTCGGCATACTGGTTTACCATCTACCATCGACGGTCACAATTTTATAGCTTATAATAATAATAATAATAATAATAATGAAATTACATTGTATTTTCACTTCCAGAACCCGCTGTGGGCGGGACTGTTGAGCTCTATTTAATGTCTATAAAAGTGTTCTAATAAAGTTTTTGTTACGTTATGTCAAGAAGTTGTGAAAAGAGGATGAACTAAAATAGACCATACAGAATATGCGTCATCATTCTGTAAGCCAAAAGATCTAAATAAATAAAGTTATCAATCGCGCATGACCTCTAGCTGATATTCCACTGTAAATCAATTTTCTAAAATCACTGAACTCCAGCAATCATCATGTAACAACTAATCATTTTGGCACATTACACAAATGGGAAAGATGATAATAAATAAAGAGTGACGAGTGATTCATGAAAAAGGCATCAGTCCCTTGTCGAGTCAGAACAAGGAAGGAGTCAGGCTTACAATTGGGCACAAAACAAAACACTCAATTGTGCATTATAATACAGTAGCCCAGGCGAGTAGTCAGTTTTTATCCTCATGTCCCAGGTTGTACATACTTGGCTAGGACTGTACCCAAATCAGGATATTCAGAGCTAGCACTTCAGCAAGATGCAGTGACTTATCTATAAATATCTTTCGTTCTAAACAGTTAACATTACTACTGATGTTTTAATTTTCAAAACAACTTACCTACAACTACGAGAAATAAAGTAATCCTTTATCTGCCCAGTTACAGTACAGCTTACCTGCAGAGCAGCTGCCCCATACCCATCCTGTTAACAGCCTCGTAAGTCTCTTGTTTTACCTGCAAGACTCATGTTTTAATACCAGTGTTCATCTTCTGTTATATAAAAACACTGGAGGAGTAGGAGTAGTAGTAGTAGTAGTAGTAGTAGTAGAGGAGGTTGTACCAGTGTATGGTTCAAAAGTAGTTTAGCAGACTTCACTAACATTTATCACCAGAGCATCAGAGGAGTAAAAAGAAATGAGTTGTGAATAAGAAAAAAGGGTCATGCTGCCATTCATCAGTTTCCATCACTGTATGGTGATTTGGAGACTGTAAAAGTTTACAGCCTGGCACACTGTTATCCTGCGATACTCTGTACTTGTGTACAATGACGATTTGAATCAATGTTTAAGGGCAGCCCTACATGTGTGATGCTTAATGCCAGGGATCATTTCAAATAGGGCTGAACAATATATCGATATTATATTGATATCGTGATATGAGGCTAGATATCGTCTTAGATTTTGGATACCGTAATATCCTGATATGACACAAGTGTTATCTGTCCCTGGTTTTAACGGCTGCATTACAGTAAAGTGATGTAATTTCTTGAACTTACCAGACTGTTCTAGCTTTTCTATTATTTGCCTTTACCCACTTAGTTATTATACACACATTAATGATGATTATTTATCAAAAATGTCATTGTGTAAATATTTTTTTGTAAGCACCAATTGTCAACCCTACAATATCGCCGCAATATCGATATCGAGGTATTTGGTCAACAATATCGTGATATTAGATTTTTTCCATATCGCCCAGCTCTAATTTCAAACAACCTAAATATTGTGTAAATATGTGCAACTGTGTTTACTTGACAGCTCTTACCAAGTACACTGAGAACTATCTGAAGATATTGTTGGTTAAACTGTACAAGCCGTAATGATAACATTAGCTTCAGTTTCTTCAGCTGGCGTAATAATGGCATCAATTTCTTTATTATCAAAAAAAGTGATAAAAGAAGCAATGAAAGGAGAACATGTGAGCATCATGGTGAAAATGTGCACATTACCATACCTGTGTGGATGAGGACATGTCTGCGTAGGTGATAGGAGCTTCTGAAGGATGCAGCGCAGTGCTCGCAGATGTGCGGCTTGGTTCCCGGCGACAGACAGCCTCCATCTGCATCCAGCATCATTGGTTGCTGTGGAACAATGACAAAGAAACACAGGGTTCAGATTCAGTCAGCTGTCTTCAAAGACTGAATCTATTTAAAGGATCAGTTCATATTGGGCAGAATTGATATGTATGATGAGCACTATTCAATTTTTTTTTTTTTTAATCATGTTAACATTTAAAACAGACTAAAGTAGACAGATTATTAATGTATAATTTTACAGATAAGATTCATTACTTTGTTTTTATTTGACAAGAAACAGGAATTAACTGAACATAACTAACTACTAACATGCAATTATAAATGGTTCTTTGGCAAGGATTTAAATGGCAAAATATGAATACATTCACAGATAGAGATATATGACAAACCTTTGCCTCGCTTCTCTTCTTTTTTGGTCTAACCTCCTGTCCCTCACCATTTGACCTTCGACCTTTTCTCCCAGAGGGCTCCTTTCCTAAATGACTCGGCAGCTGTGAGGATGACAAAGGGAGAGGGCCGTGAGAGCGAGCCACGGCAAGGAAATTACTTGATTGAAGGTTAACGGACTTCAGTCTAAAAACTATCACACAAACAAGTCCATGTTTGTTGCTCATGCAAACAAAACACTTGGAAAATGTCTAGTGATTGTCTGTGGGAAACTCAAGAAGTGGTTCCAGTGGGCGAAACAACAATGCCTTAAATGTATGGCTTCTCTTTACATAAGCAGCCTGTAATTCAATTTGAGAGCCTTTCATCTAACTATTCTAAATGGAGAAATAGACAAACTGCACACATCATAACTGCATCAAATACAAAACTAAACATTCAGAAGTATTACTCCTCACTAAACGTTATCACAAACAATCTGTGTGGGGTCTTTATTCAAGAAGGAAAAAAAATGGGTTCCTGATTTCCTCCGTTTACCTTCCAGCACTGCCCTTTCATTCCCAGTGAACATGCTGCACCTCAGTGCATGTAGGGGCTTTTTGATTAACATAGCTTTTAAGGATAAAAAAAAAATAAAAAATCATGAGAGCCAGACTGAAAAATGTATATGTGTGGGCTCCACGTCTTGTGTTAAAATAAAATCCTAAACAAAAAGTGTTTTAAGTAGACTATTAAGAGAATCTGGCACAGTGAAGACAAGAATTCATTCTGGTTTTCAAAAAACTTGCATGTGGAGCCCTGAAGACCTCTGATGCCTGGCTATTGTTTGAAGTGTGTGGATGTGTGTGTGTTTCTATTTGAATGAGCACAAAAGACGACTGAAATGAAGTGCAGGCTCAAACAAGACAGCTGTGTCCTTGCTAGAACGTTTTCATTCACGCTGAGGGGGAATGACATCACCCTTCTACCCAGAAAGAGAAACAGAAGGGGGGCGGGGGGGGGCTCATTTATATTTTGCACCTCAAGCCGCTGGTAGTTTTATGTCACAATAAACAATTTCACATAAGCTCCTCCCCTGCACCCGTCCTCTCTCAGGCTCCTCCCTCCCAGGCTTTTAAAATATCACCTGCTTCACAACACAGCAGGGCTTTTTGGGGGGGGGGACAAACTAACCTAAAATTATTCAAAAATCAAGTAGATCTATTTTGACAAATCTCAGTGTATATTGCTCATGTTTGAGTCTACATTGGTCATGTTAAATGCATAAAAACGGTAGCTAATCACAATAATGCATAAAAGGAAAAGCCTTATAAACATCTTTAAAAAAAAAAAAAAAAAGCTTTAACCTGAACTTAACCATGTCTCAGGGGAAATTATGGCTAGCTGGATCTACAGCAGAAAAAAGGTTGCTAGCAAAAAAAGTAGATGGAATTAGTGCGTTGTATGTATAGTAGGGAAGCTAATTAGATTTTTTGACCAATAGCCAACCCTCGTTAACCAAATCATTAACTGTTAACCACCAAGCACGCAACTGAGTCCCAGTTATCCAGTCCTCCAGTCCAGGACGCTCGGACATACTTTCCACAGCGGCTCACAGCTGGGGACTTGCACAGCTACAATGTTGCATGCATTGTCGCAGACAGAACTGCTTGTGCGTCCATGTGACTGACACAAGTTCGCAGTTGTCCGTGAATCAAAATTTGAGTCCATCTCCACCAAATCCACGTGAGAGGTTGTCAGCTGTGTGTCTGCCCGGTATACTGTGTGTTGGACGGCCAATTTAGCCTGCCAGTCCTCATCAACACAGTGGCAAGCGCCACATAGCTTTCCGCTGTGAGCACCGTCCAGCAGAGCTACAAACTTACAAACTTAAAACGCAACTTGCTACTGCAAATTAAATTGCAGTTAAGAAATAGATGGTACCATGGAAACAAATTATTTTTTTTAATTTTTGTTTTAATATTGTTTTTAAGTGTGTAACTGATAGTATTAAATCAGTCAAAGTTGTTATTGTCAGTTAACAGCTTAACAGTTAATCATTAACTTTCCTATTGTATAGATATATTGACAATGCAGTTATCTGTTGCAGTTATTTGTGGCTCGTAGAAAAGATCTGAACCAGGAGGTGCTGGGGGGGCCTGGAAGAGTACTTGAGGCAGCAAAATCTTAACTTTCATAAGAACTTTAATGTGATATCTGGTGATATACGGAGTTAAAATATGTTGATATTTACCGATCTCAATTGTCTCAAAAACAGAAATAAACCACCTCCCCCTCACGTTCTGATTTGCTATCAGTGGTACTTACGTTTCCCATGCTGAGTTCATGCACCAGCAGGCTCTGGTTGTTACTGACGGTCACCTCCAGCAGCTCTGTGCTCTTCCCGAGCCCTCCAGGGTAAACTGGCAGGCGATAATCGTGCTCCGACAGCTTCTCCTGCTTGATACCCATGGAGTGAACATAGTCTCCCACACACCCCATACGCCCACCCTGGGTGCCCATGCTGCAGTCAGGCGAGTCACGCTCCTTCTTCAGGATCATTTCTTGAGGTGGAAGGTCCTGCATGACCGAGTGGGCGGCCAGCCGGGTGAAGCTGGTCACCGGGGGGAGGTGGCTGAACATTATCATGCCAGGGCCGAAATTGGAGTCCATGCTCCCATTGGAGCGCAGGTATTCATTGCCTAGTTTGTCTTGAATGATGTTCATGGTGTATGCCGGCAGGCAAGAAAACTATGGGGTGGTAATCAGTGTCATCCTGTGTGGGGAAAAAACAGCAGAAGTCAATGTTAAAACAGCATTAGGGTGGCCGGTGCGCTCAGTTGGTAGAGCGGGCGCACATATGCAGAGGTTTATTCCTCTACGCAGAAGGTCCAGGGTTTGAGTCCGACCTGTGACTGTTTTCCTGCATGTCTTCCCCCCCCCCCCCCCCCTCTCTCTCAGCTTTCCTATCCAATAAAGGCAGAAATGGCCCAAAAAAAAACCTCAAATAGCTGGATAGGGAAATCGTTGACAATGGGGCAGATCTATTCAATTCAATTTGATATTTACGTCTGATAATCAGACAGAAACATGTTGTTGCTGCATTTAAAAGGTTCACACTTGAATTGTAATTTGTGTTAATTGTAAAGATTGGTAGCACGTTGATTCAGTACGTTTCTATTCAAATATATTGCTACATTCTTTTACAAAGTCAGAAAAGCAATGTTTAAGTCAAGACTGATGTTGCCTTACACATAAAAGAATGTTCCCAGTCACTTCCACACAGTGAGGCATACATCTTATTAAACACTGGTATCGGATCAGTACCTGGTATCAACCAAAGCCCAGGTATTGGTATTGGATCCGAAAAAGTTGGATCGGTGCATCACTAGTAATAGGTCACTTTTAAGGAGGCACCATAACTAGCAATCAATCTGTGAGGATATCATACTCAAATAATAGTCAACAGACAACAATTACAGAGTCAGTTAAGCTTGGTCTTCAGGAATCAGTGTCACAGCCTCTGATCTCTAAGTCGGATTAAAATTGACAATTTGTGGGTCAACAAATGGCTGCAGTCTGGCACAATGACAAGTGGAAACAAGCAAAACAGACAAAAATTGGGCTACATTGTACAACATTCTCTCTGATTGATTACAGTGTGTTTGCACAATATTTTGTACAGGGCAAAAGGGTCACTGTGGCTGCAATGCTAGACACAACATGAGAAGAGGAATGAGAGGATTGAAGTTGTGTTTTAATCTGTTTGATGGGCCTGTCTGACCCAGTCATCCTATTTGCATGAGCTTATCTGCCAATGAGAGTGCACACAAACTGCATTTGAAAGACTGTTGGTGTAATTACGTAGCTGCTGCATAAACATAATGCCTGTTTTGTAATACCTCTAAACGTGGTGTTTAACGCAGATATTTGAAAGGTGTTGCTATAACGTGTTAATACCTATAAAATGCAATTAGCTATGACCAAATGCAATTTATGAAGGTACCCAAATGGTTGGGAGGTGTCTCTTCGAAGCACAATTTAAAATTGTCCTGCATCTTTTATTAAAGTTACATTAAAATGTATAGATATAAATGTATAATATCATAAACCATAGCTAATTAAAAGCTCTACAATTATCGTCGGCAACCGCATGAAAGACCCATCCAGCTGAGTGCTATCGAACTGCTGCCAAATGCCTTCAGCTCTGATAGTGAGCTAGCAGCAATAACCTACTCAGCTAACACAAAGCCAACTTTTAAAAAAAATTAAACAAGTGTTGAGCCACTCAGACTAACTTCATCTTTCTCAAATGTGTTTACGTAGACAAACAAGTGTGTTGAGGACCCTTGGTCTGCGTACATTTAGAAAGAACTACAAAGCTTGTTCGCTATGCAATTAGCTGCCTAGCTAACCATTTGGCTAACCACTCTTGCGGGGCCCTTCTTTGTGATGCAGGATCAGGCAATAATTAATATAGCCATGCAATAACAGCAGCAGACCTGCGCTTGATGGACACCAAAAACAACGAAATATGAACAGAAAAACAACTTAATCACGAGTAAAGGCGGCGTTCTCTTAGACATGCAAACAAAGTTCGTTTAGTACTTTTTTAGTTGAAATTAAATAATTAGTGGCAGGTATCACTGCATACTAGCGTTACACAAGACACATAACATCAGCGCGCTGAAGAAATGATTAAGGACGAATGCTGGTTAGCGCCTAAAAAAAAAACACGAGTAATCTTGCATCGTTTGTACTTATTCTTGGCTGTTTTTTCCAAGATGTTGACTTAGTTTCCTGGATAGAGAACCGACTGTAAATGATGGAGCGACAACACAAGCATGACCCATAACAAACGGCCCATACAACTCCAGTGAACAATGACGCTCGTCGGCTAGCCGAGACAGCTAGCTAACTTAGCAGCTAACTAGCGGTGACGTTAACGTTAGTGCGCCGCGCTTTGTTGTCTGACCCGTACAAAGAGTTCAACTACTACAGCGACCGACTCTGCCCCCAAAGCTCTGTTTTTATGAATTTATCTCACCGGTGCAGGACCATGACTTGCTGTTTTGGCTCGCGTAGTTCACCCTCAGCTGTCCGTTTCGATATCTAGAGCCAAAACATTGTTCTCCCGCAGCTGCTGGGTTCTTCCATCTTGCCTTAGCGCAGAGGATTCTGGGTCCTAAGCACTGAGACCATGCATGTATTAAGAGAACGACTGACACGCTAAAATAAAAATAAATAAATCTTTTTTTATTATTATTATCAATGACATTTTATGTAATTCTTGCATTTTACTCAAAGTTTGAGTAAGGCTTGCAGTGCATGGGGAGACAGAAAGCTACTGCAAAATCTTAACAGACCTTACATTCTTCAGATTCTAATATAATATAATATTTTACTTGTGTATACACGCCTTACATTTCAGTAGATTTTTCAGGATTAGTCGTGGTGAAAAAATTAACAAATTCGCTAAGTAAAACAATGCCACAATGTGAAAGCAGAGTTTAGAGTTCTAAATCAGAAAATAAATAATGAATAATAACAATTGCAGGAAGAACAAACAATGCTTATTTATTAGCCTACTTTTATCTAAAATGATATACATTAAGATATAGGCTATGTTAAAAACTCTGTTAAAAATAATGAAAATAATGCCCAATTGTTGCTAGGCTAAGTAAAAGCACATAGTAAAACAATACAGTGCAAATTACACACAATCAGCTAGGCTATATTTTCTTAAATTATCAAAAGTAAAAGTAGCTCTAAAAGTAACTCATTACGCAGAATGACTCCTTTCAGAGTGATAGGCTATAATATTTCATACATCACATTAGGCTATGTCATTGCAACCCTGGATTACTATTGTTTATGTATTAACATGTAAGCAGCATTTTAATGTTGTAGCGGGTTGAGACAAAGCAAATTTTATAGTTTCCACAGTAGTACAGTGTGTAGTCTGAAGATAGAGGGTGTCATATGCTGTACAGATTTATATAATATTTGAGATAATATATAGGTCTAAGGTGATCATATTGTTTTTAATTTAAAATATTACCTGGAGACTAAGCATAGGTGTTAAAATGTAGAGGAGTTAAAACTACTCTGAAATGTAATGAAATAACACAAAAGTACAAAGTACAAAATGATCAATACATTTGACCTTAGTATAATACTTAAGTAAATGACTTAATTACACCACCAAGCACAAGTTGCAGATCACATCCAGTATTGTGTTTTTGCGTAATCTTGGCTTTCTTTTGTCACTGCCTTGTTTTGGTTAAGTGTTTAGTTTAGTAATAATTAAGGAAGAAAAATGACTTCTATCATTTTTTTGTTTGTTCACTTTCAACAAGTAATGCCGTGTCATTTCAGTCATTAATGAAAGGAGGAAAGAAAATCACCTTGAATGGCAGTAGTGAATAAATATCCCTGAAATTCAAATGGCTGAATTGTTTAAAACAGCAAGTCTCAGATGATCATTCAGATGATCAGATGTATTAAAGTATGTATACATCTATACATACTCTAAACACAAGTATCCATTTGCCTTTTCTAATGAACCAATTAATTCAGAAAGCAGAACATAATTGAAATGCAGACAGTAGAGTAATGCAAAAAAAAGGTCAGCGAGTGCATTTTTTATGTCCCTGCTCCTTTAATACATCCATGATGATAACCCACACAGCTGACACTGATATATTTGAAATCACTCTCATCTTGGAGTGTTTAAATATGTACGATAGTCGACTGAGGAACTGAGTAAAGATGAAAATCAGTGATTAGAATTGGAGTGATTCAAATTGGAGTTACAGGTTAATAAGGTTTACCATCGTACAATTTCAATGTAGCTAAAAAACGGGATAGGGTTAGGTTAGTTAATAAACAGGGTTTGGGTTAGGGTAACTACATTCTAGGATGTACCCGAAAAAATAGGGTCCTAGGAATAAAGGTCCTACAGCTTCCTTTATTGCAGGAACATTCTACTCTGTTCACCAGTGTCTAACTGTGTCTGTCTGCCGCAGTGATGGAGTACTCCAGTCCTGGAATCAGACTTCATTCGCTATTCTCTGGACTCATGACTCAACTTAGACTCGCGCACTTATGACTTGGACTGGAGATTTATGAAATCGGACTTGAGCATTCATAGAAATAGGAGTCGGAAGTTGGATGAAGTTTCTGACTACTTTTATGTGTAATAGGCAGTTATGGAGAACTGGACTCAGACCCAAGTCTGACTCGAGTCACTATTCTCTGGACTTGTGACTCTACTTTGACTCAGGTAATGTTCACTTGACTCAGACTCTTTTTTGGTGACTTTGGACTCGGACTTGAATACTAGTGAATCGAGACTTGACTCAGACTCGACAGTTGGTGACTTGACTATTACACTGGTCTGCCGTTTAGTGCAGAGCAGGTAGTGTACAGTGTGTTTTTTAGTGCTTTTGACTGAAAACATCTGCCGGCTGCAACCTATGGTAAATGGACTGCATTTATACAGCACTTTTTCTAGTCTTAGCGGCCACTCTCACTTTACACTTCAGGCACCATACACCCCATTCACACACACATTCATACACTGGTGGCCGAGGCTATCCATACAAGGTGCCACCTGCTCATCAGATAAACATTCACGCACATTCACAGCAATTTGGGGTTCAGTATCATGCTGAAGGACACTTCGACATGTAGACTGCAGGAGCCAAGGATCGAACCACTGACCGCTCTAGCTCCTCCCAAAACAGCAAAATTGCAGGCTAATGTGCTAAAAGATGCTACAATTTGATGATTCTCTGTTGGTTTGTCACTACAAGTTGACCACTTTTCACATACACTAGATTCACATGTTGTAGTAGTAGTGTGATCCATTGTTGACCTAAAGAATATTCATTATAGCTGTAAAAGAGCACAGGGCTGCTTTCAGCATATTTTTGTTTTGTTATTCAGTTCAGACTTTTAGTAAAATCCTGTCAAGCTTGAGCAAAAACACAAAAGCACATAAACAGACACAAAGACAGGACATCCTGTAAGTGTGGTGTTACTTCAATGTCCTGTTCTGAGTCTTATATGTCAATCTCAGCTAAGATTAGAAAATGTCACCCTATAGCTCAACTTTCCATCAGTCCCTACTATCAGCTGCGCGTTGGGGACATTAGGGTCAGAGACATTACCACTCCTGCACTTTGAGTCACAGCATATGCCACTGACTCCATTTTAAATGAAGTAATCTGCCTTTTTTGGAAAAAGGACAGACAGACCTGCACCAGACCATAGTTAGGTTAGAATGATGAACATTCATGTCTGGAATCTGTGGCAATTTGTGTATCATATAAAGCAGATGGTTATCAATTCTTACTCCTCATTAATAATTCAGCCTGTGCAGCATGTCTTTGTTTTCACATCCTCCTCCCCTGAATCCATCCCAACCTCACACCATAAATCATTTGGATGTGCTGAATTACCTTCCTCATCTAACATTGGAGGCCAAGAAAACTGTAAACAATTGTGAGCCAAGGCTTGGTGGTTGCCTGTGCTTGTGCTGACTTAGATTCCTCTCACTGGGAAAGTCTGATGCCTACACATAACAGATGGCAATCCTGACTGTCTACACTCTAATCCTCAATTGTCAGGAGGATCACAGTGTGAGTTTCCTCTACTGGGATAGAAATCCCTGGTCAGTTATTAGAAACCTGTGCAATGGGGAGAATTGTGCTGTAATATTTGGGTGATTCTATTTAGTGTGTTGATAGTTGATATTTGATGGCATCTGCTACACATCAGAAACTAGGTCAATATTTCTCCCACTTATTAGGTGTTATATACAGTAGGGGCCTATATACACTGGTAAACTTATTTTGTAGTCGCAGTTATACCCCAACAGATCGAACAAAGTCTGTAAATCTGAACATTTTTGTGACTAAATGTAAAGTGTTGGTTCCACAACATTTATTTAAAAGCAGAAAAGGGATTAAAAAATGCAGCCAATTTGTTTGCAGAAAAATAGTTTGACATTTTGGGAAATGCACTTGCTTTCTTGCCAAGATTTGGATTTGAAGAGTGATTGCACTACGCTAAATGTGTAGCTACCATCAGCAGCTGCTTAGCTTAGCATAAAATCAGTTTTATCACCTGCAGCTGGGATGGTGAAATATCTGGTCTGTCTTACAGTGTAACTGAAAGGGAATACACTTAAATAACACAGCAGGCAAATACATGACTAGATTATTCTGTATTTATTGTATGAAATATTCCAAAACAATCTGGAAATACCGAAAGGTCTATAGCACTTTTTTCTCATCCTCTCCTGTCTAAAGCTGCTGTCTCTTTGGGAGCCATCTTCCTCTTTCATTTATGACCTGAAAATAATGCAGGGATTTTTTTTCATTATTTTGTCCACCCTATTTATATCTGTGAGGGTAGGCTAACTAACAGAGACACCTCTCTGTATATTGCTGTTCAATAGCACCACAAACTACATCCTCATAAAGTTGAATCAACATCTCTCTAAACAGTTTCAACACAAACTGAACATTTTAACCTTCATGGAGGGAGGATTTACTGCAGGACTGTTAGACTGCATTACTTGTAACTAGGAGTACCTAATAAACTGAGTGTGAGTTATAACTATTGCTTCTTCAGAGTCACTAAAGGTGCACTTCATTCATAAGCTGCAGTCTCTATTTTTATTTGTGAGTTTTCAAATTGTCTATAAAATTACACTTTATACCTGTTACGTTATTAAATGTTTTCTGGTGTGTTGTCGCCCCAAACAGCAACTAAAAAAAGTACACAGAGGCAGACACTCTTGAAAACCAGGATCCAAAATCTGTCCATTATTGATTAAGTGCTCAAAATAATAAATGATGTAATGACCTAATTGTGAATCTTGTTTTCTTTTTAAAGAGCACAGGCTTCTTTCATGCCAGAAATACTCCTGGGTCTCAGCACAATTAAAGGTCTGAACAAAAAGCATTTGAGACGAGGGTCAGTTGATTAAATCAGTCAAGGGCTTCTTCATCCCACCTGTGTAATTGAAACTATAAAAATGCATTAGTTAATATTAGTAGTACTTATATGCAATGCAGACATTTGTGTTCCATCTGATTAAAACGAGGGCAGAGAGAGGGCCTAGCATGCTTTTTTGCACTGTCCTTTGGGAGGATACATGTCCAGGAAATCCTCCTCTAGCCATCCAATGTCTAAATCAATAAGAAGGCTTCACAGGAAAGAGGAGAAGCCCCGACTTAATGTCAGACCTAAAATGGGCAAAGCCTTTGGACAGTGAGTGGAACATTTAAGTTATTTACAAGAAATCCAAAGAACAACAAGATTTTTGGAAAATACTGAAAACATTTCCCATTGTTAGTAGATTGTTAGTTTACTTAACATAATTAACTACATTTAATAAGCTTTAGTGATATGGCACAGGATAACAGAGGCACAAAGCATTACTATAGCCTATCTGCACTTATAGCAATTGGTTGTTGCACCCAATATTGCCCTGTATTAGATCTAATATGCACATTGATCGTCCTTCCAGTAGATGGCACAGTTTAACTTGAAAGCCCAAAGATCCTCCAGTCTCTGTGTCACCCTCCATGCTGTTCTCATACAGAGAATCAGCTCAAATGTAAACACAATATAAGCACTTATGAGGACAGAACACATTAATCAACCAATTAATTAATATATAAATATAGTCGTCCAATTGTCCACCACTCTCTCTCTGTTTTTTTTAACACACAAATGCAGTCTTGTGTAACTCTTCCCTCCTCTTTCCCTGCCCATTTCCCTCCCTCTCCTTGCATCTCTCTCCCACACACACACACACACACACACACACACACACACACACACACACACACACACACACACACACACACACACACACACACACACCACTTCATCCTCTACAGCCCACCAGAAGCTGTGAATGGTAGACAGCTCCTTGTATTCAGAGTTAGTGGAGACTGAGCAGAGCGCACAGCTACAGTCACCTATCTTCTGATGTCGTGTAAAATACATAGAATAATTTGATATATTATTATTATTATTATTATTATTAACGGATAATATAAGTGCTCTAAAAATAACTGAAATACGCGTGATTTGTTTTTGTTTTATTCCTAGGATTTACACGCGCTAAGTGGCCATGGCGCATTTTACGCACTGCAGGTAACCAGTGATTTGGAGGCTCAAACAACCCAAAACATGGATTAAACAGCAAGTCGTTTTCCTTTTACTTTAGGAGAGCTCAAATGGCGGCACTTCGTAGAAAATTTGGCGAAGACTACCAGGTAGTGAACACAAATCGGGCAGCCACTTTTTCTGCTCCGGTTAAGAAGAAACGCCAGCGCTTCGTGGACAAGAACGGTCGCTGCAACGTGCAGCACGGAAACCTCGGCGGAGAGACCAGTAGGTACTTCTCTGACCTCTTCACCACTTTGGTAGACCTAAAGTGGCGATGGAACATGCTAATCTTCATCCTAACGTACACGATCGCTTGGCTGGTCATGGCATCTATGTGGTGGATCATAGCTTATATCAGAGGAGACCTAAATCACGGCCACGACGCATCCTACACCCCCTGTGTGGCCAATGTGTACAACTTCCCTTCAGCTTTTCTGTTTTTCATCGAGACTGAGGCCACGATCGGTTACGGCTACCGGTACATTACAGAGAAGTGCCCGGAGGGCATCATCCTCTTCTTGTTTCAGTCGCTGATGGGCTCCATAGTGGACGCTTTTCTCATCGGCTGCATGTTCATAAAAATGTCCCAACCTAAGAAACGCGCAGAGACGCTCATGTTCAGTCAGGACGCAGTGATTTCCCAGCGAGACGGCAAACTGTGCCTCATGTTCCGTGTGGGCAACCTGCGGAACAGCCACATGGTGTCCGCTCAGATCAGGTGCAAACTCATAAAGGTAAGCTCAACACCAGCTCCTCTCTGATGATAATAACTCCCTGAAAATTAACCCAAGTGTAGGAACTGATGTAAATAAATCACACCTTCTTTCACCAACAAAAGCAATATCAATTGCACCGAGTTAAATGAAAATAAACATTCAGTATAATTAACTTTTATAACTTATAAGACGCCCTGCTGAATTGGATAGCACCGTTTTCTCTCCACAGTGTGGAACACTTCAACCAAAGTATTGCATATTGTATTATACTAGGCTACTACTGCATGCAAATAGTAGAAGCTTAGGGAAAGTAAAAAACTAATAAAACAGCCATTTCTTTTTTTTGCACAATGCTGTGCTCTTAATTCCCTTGACTTCCTTTCATTTGAGCCCAGAGGGAAAAGGAATAGTTGCATATTGCAGGTTTACATTTTTTTCATTCAAAGCTTTATTGTAAGCAGGTCCCACTACACAATGTACACCTTGTGTAACAGACAAAACAGTCTGGTAGCATTACCATAATCCTTGAGCTGCAGGATGGTGAGGCTGAGTGGCAGCCAGGTGCATCTGAAACCACTGAGATAAGAACAGTAAAGGCTGTCGGTCTTTGTTGTAAACGCTGCAGTGTGGAAGGTCGACACTGCGTCCAGCATCAGTGGTGACACCTGGTCAGATATGTGTGTATCAGTAAGTGGATGTGACAGAGTGATGGCCCCATGGGAAAGAAAATGATGCTCAGTGTATCAGCTTCACACACTACCACAGATTGCTGGAGTCAGTAAAACAGCACTCCTGGGATAGACCATGCAGGCATAAAAAGTATTTATGGCATCCATAAAGAAATGCATTATTTTATTTCTTCTCTCTAGGGTTTTTGTTTTGTTTTTTTCAACAAAAAAGAACAATACACTCATCTGATGGGCAGTCTAATGATGCATGCAGGCAGGGAGGGAGGCAAGGCAGACTGAGCTATTCCACAGTTATAAGCATTGAGGAGGACGTGAACAGCCCATAGGCATAAAGTACAATCACACATGTCAACGTCGACTTCCCTCGTCTCTCCTGTGTGTGTAGGCTCTCGGCATCTCAATCAGACTGTCTCCATCTGTGCAACAAACCAGCACACTGGAACTCATACTAATTGGATTGTATGTGATTATTTATATATATATTTTATATGTTTTTAAACAATGGCACGCAGAACTAGAAGAAAAATAATCAGGATTTGTGTTATTTTAAAAAAAGAAAAGAAAAAAACGTTAATAATAATAATAATAATGATTGATGCTCATGGATTTTTTTATACTGGAGATCCTCTTTTCACCTTTCCTACTGGACTGCAAGAACTAAAATCAGTATAATTTCCAAGACCTCTCTGCCAACCCCACATCTTTTTTACACTCCCTCTCTGTGAAATACAATAACTACAGCTGTGTGCTCCTTAGTGTTTTTTTCAGTTTTGCTCCAGGGCTTTGTGGTCTAACCTTATTCTTTTGCTTCAAAGACTCTCACAAAGACAGAATTTTTGCAGCAGCTCTCTCAGAGTACAGAACACAAAAACTAAATGAGTCATGAACAAAGATGTGTTTAGGATAAACACACCTTTAGATATTACACATCACATACAAAACTCAAATAATAAAACTTAAGTAGTCACATTTTAGACTGAATGCTTTCAGTGCAGTCCCTGTATGGAAATGTTGGTGGAGCTGTTGAGCTGCAACCCTCTTCAAGTCATACCTCATCATATAATCCTCAGCCATTACTGGCAGAGGAAGTATTTTAACTTGTATGGAAACTGTGCGTGTTTTTGTGTCTGAGAGTTTGTGAAAAAGTTTTTGTGATGACTTGTACATCAAGCTGCATCTTAAACAGGGGGAATGAACAGCTCTCTGGCATAAAATCTAACCAGATGCACCCAAAATCTTCTATGGTTAAAACTAAACTATTTCTTTGACACCACCTCATCATATAAAAGCTTAAATGAATTGCAGTTCCCAGGCACAAGCACTAGAGTTCGGTTCAACCTGACCAAACCGGTTAGGTGTGAAAGCATGCTTATGCCACATTCCCACTGCATAGTACGGCAAGGCTCCAGTAAACTCGACTCCATCTTTTTTGGTTTTCCATTTGCAAAAGTTGTGGATAGTACCTGGTACTTATTTTGTTACCACCTGTTAGACGACGAAACCTGTTAGAATTTGAGCCAGTTGTTGGCACTGCTGTGTTTGGACACCAGAGCCCTGCTGAACGGTCATGGACGATTACTGGGTGACAGCAGAAAGAAGGGAGAGACAGACCAATGGAAGCTGTCATACAGTTGAAATGCAGCTTGGCTTCCATGACAGGCTCAGAGCACATCCTGGTGGAACATCCTAACTAAAAAATACTTTAGGAGGATGGAGAGAATGAAGGAATTGACTGAAAGTAATAAAAGGTGGTGAAAGAGCTGAAAGGAGAGTCTCACAGTAAGAGAGGGGAGACATAGAAAGAATTACTACTATTAATATTGTCATTGTGTGAGTTGTGCCTTCTATTTCAGAGATACAAGGGAGAGAAATCCTCTTGGCTTTACAGTATACTGTATCTCCTCAGAGGATTGCGCGATGGGTTATATAAACTAGTCACTGGAATTGATTTCCATTTCTTATCTAATAAGAATAGAGATGCAATTATAAAAGCATGTTGTGGAGGGCTGGGGAAAGACCTTAAAGCCCAGCAGATTACCGAGCCCGAGAACCAAAAAACCATAAGACTCTGAACTGCTCACGCTACGCTTTATATAGGATGTTTTGCTGTAGGAGTGTGCATAATCACACACACACACACACACACACACACACACACACACACACACACACACCCACACACACACACTCTTTCAAGTTTTCTTTCCGAGGCATTCAAAAGAAGGCATGTGCGAGGTGGAGTGTGTGTTATTTGTAATGTCTGAGCCAGCAGACTGAAGTCAGAAATAATACATTATTATTATTGAATAAACACTACATCTTCGGGCTCCTGACAATAATAATGTATGAGCCTAGTTACAGTAATTTCCACAACCAAGTAGAAAATCAGAGGCAGCACAGTCACAATAAAACACATTTTTGATCAAGAACATTGTGACACCATTTCTGCCACAACAGCAGCTAAAGTCACTACTGTAAGTGTCATATTGAGGATTAAAACACTTTCCAAGGAAGGAAAGCAAACCAGAGCATAAGATATAAAAAGAACATTCTAGGAATTTATCTCCAAACAACATGTAATACCAGTTTTAACCTGGTTTGACTGATCTGATACACTCTGGTGAAGCATAGACCTGTACAGACACCCAATCACTATGACTTGACACATGCATCCTCACCTGATTAGCAATCACATCTAGCAGGTTTTTACTTTTGATACACCATCTCGCTATTAGATTTTTCAGAGCAACCCATTATCCATAGAAATTGACTTCATATTACAAGTCTGCAGCAGACGAGTTATGTAATAGCTTGCCCTTTAGTGTTACCAGTTAGTGTTACACAGTGTACACTTCAGTTGCCTAACCTTAACTTTAAAATAATTGCCATGTGCACATATTACAGAAATAAATAAGTTAAAAAATGTTGTCATGCAAAATCTAAGTAAATTCTGGCAAAAAAGTGGTCTTCCCTAAACTTTTTGACCATAGTTATCAGATTATTGAGTTCTGACTTCAGTGAGATGGAAATGTGAACATTAATTGGTCAGTCAACATTTGGATGGTCCATGATACAGAAGTTTTCCCAGCAGAAAAGAAGAAGAGATGCAGCAGAAGACTCAATTAGGTGTGTGAACAGCTCATTATTGCACACATAAACCTGAGAAAAACTAGCAGACATATTTTCCTGGGTTTGCCCACAGCTAACTGTTCGTGTTATTGTGTGAAAGGATAATGAACAACCAAAATATCCAGTTCAAAGTAAAAGTAACTTAGACCACACTGACCCGTGAAATCTTTCATTTTCCTTTTGGCCCTCACTGTAAGCCACCGTTTTCACACGCAAAAAAAAAGCCTTTTCAGGTATGCTTTCTAGAGCGGATACATCTGCAAATGCTCGCCTAACAATTAGTGGGAAATGGTCAGCTTGGCCGGGAGCCGAGTGGCAGAAAAATTATGAGTGCAACATTTTTTTCTTTTGCCGCAGTCAGTACAGCCAATTTACACAGAACAGGTGTTGTCATTATGCTGTGTTTCAGTTCATTATGTCGTAAAATACTGAATTGTAGCAGCACAGGAATTGCTGTTCACCTGGATAACAGCTTTTATGCAGTAGCTTTTATGAGTTTCAATCAAATTACTACTTTATGCGTGTTCAGTTGCCTGAGAACGTAAACATTTATATGATTGAGATGATTGTTAAATTGTGAGTTTGGCTGTAACAACACAGTGTAGGTGACTGTGGAGCAAAAGAGAGAACACAACAGAAGTTTATCCAGCTGTGACAGAGCAACCAGGCTGTCTTTGATGTTGACTGTAATGCACAATTTTGTTTTGTTTTTGGACCGAAAGAAGCAGGAAGAAGAGACTTAGATCATTTCTGAAAACGGCCTGAAAAAGTTAATGTGGAAACATCATTTTATACAGGTTTCATACACCTAAAGACATTTTCAGATTTAAAATATATGTATTTAAAATACACTGTTTTCCATTACTTTTTGCTAACTATTGAACTGTTTATCCATTACTTTTAGCTAACTGAACCTCTCTGCTCGCTTGCTTATTAGTTGAAGTGATCATACAAAAATCATACAATTGAATCAACAAATCTCTAAAACAAAAACAGAAAACTAATACAACAGTCCTGCAATACAGTAAATCTAAATAAAATTAGGCACACCTAGCGAGTGTAATCTGTGACACATTTACAGTACATGTTTACACATTCAAAGTTTATGCGACCAGGAGAAAACCAAGCAGTCCATCCCACATTTGTTTCACCAATTCATTTGACTCTATTTGATTTAACCAATTCATCTCACTCAGTCTTGGCTGGATTGGGTGAAATGTTAGATGATGGCTCAAGTCTTTCTAAATGCACTGAGGAGGCAGACGGTATCTGGCAGCAGGGAAGTCTGTGTGATTCGGCTAGCATGTCTGTCAACCTGATTGCCTACAAGCTCCTTCAACCCCCTCTCAGGCTACTGATTGATGAAGGCCTGGCAGAGCATGGAGTGGAGTTGGGTTGGGTAGGAAGATCATGCCACTTTAGTTTTAATCAATTCTATTCATCACCTGTCTTCATCCATTAACATCATCCACACCACGGAAACGCTACTTTTGTTAGAATGAAACAAAACCCTGATGCCTTTCTAATGATAATGAGCAGCTGACAGGTTGGTGAGTAGTCACGGGATGTGTATATGTGTTTGTGAGCATGTAGTGTTTTTGCTGCACAATTTCTCCAAAAGCACAATTGAAAATTATTAATAAAAGTCTCAGTTTTGATACTTCAGAGCTTGGGGAGATACATTTGTTTATTTGTTGGAGTGTGGGATTTACATGAAAAACAAAACAGTAGACAAGCTCAGTTATCTCAGGATCTCTGTGCTGGGAGACGCGTAGGAGAGTGCCAACGGGGTCTGTGTAAGGAGCTTTGCCTGTCAATGTTTGCATACAGGCGTCCATCATTTTACTCTTCAGCAACAATGACAGAAAATCAAAAGCAGAATTTCCCTTAGCTAGCATGAGATAACCCACATCCACCCAAATGGTATTCAGCGGCCTGTAAGCACCTGAACAATGCCGCCCCCTGACATGAAAGTGGTTCTCCAACATAAATCCAATTGGTATTCACAGGAGATAGAAATAGAATGCAATGTTTTCTGGCAATGCAAAGCCTATTTACTCACACACTCACAGTGTGCCTCTCATAGGGGATACACTAGCTTATACGGCAATATCACTTGGAGGTCAGGATGAAATTGGACTCTGACTGGTAGCTGCTGCTGTGCAGGTAAAGTTCGGATGAGAGAGAAGCAGTGGTGGAAGAAGTATTCAGATCCTTTACTTGAGTAAAACTACTAATACCACACTGTAAAAGTCCTGCATTGAAAATGTTACTTAAGTAAAAATATGTATCATCAGGGAAATTTATTAAAAGTAAAAGTAGTCAATGCAGAAAAATCCTCACATTTTATAAAAACTGGAAACGATCAAAACAGTTCTGTCAGCGTCTGTCAGTGTTTAATCATCTAATCATTTCAGCTGAACTTGTAGGCCTAGATATTGTATTGTATTATAAAAGAACAGACTCAAGTAAAGTACAAGTACCTCAAATATTTACTTAAGTACAGTACTGGAGTAAATGTACTTACTTACATTTCATCACTGGAGAGAAGGCAGAACCAGAGATGTTGTAAACCCAATTTATGAATGAAAATCTAATGCTCACCCTCTGAAACCTGACATAAATCCATATATTTGTATCCTTGAGTCCTGCAAAACTATCTGATAAAACAGCCAGTAAGGAAATATATACAGTAAATAAATATGATGTTTGCTATCAAAATAATTTTATGATATGGGATCATAAGTATTCTGACATTGGAGCTCATTTTCTGCTCATTGTTGTGTTTTTTCACCTTTTTCAAACCCCCAAAACACGAGCAAAGTAGACGGAATAGCTTCAACATAAAATACACTGCAATTGTTAGCATGTCTGGCTAACTTACCACATACAGTGGTAACCTAACGTTTACTTCCAAGGCCAATGAGCACGTTAACCAGAAGGGCAGTCGGAGAGGGCATGCCCTACCTAACAATGTCAATGTAGTGTGAATTTTCCCAGCTGGGAACTCATTTTTCCAATTATTATGACTGCAGCACAGACGCCCTATCTTGCAATGTTAACAAAAGTGAAATGTGATTCGGATCTGCTCCAAAATGTAATGGTTCTTCCTTGGCCCATACTATACCCTTCCACTAAGTTTCATGAAAATTGGGCCAGTAGTTTTTCTGTAATCCTGCTGACAAACAAACAGACAAACAAACCGAAAACATAACCTTCTTGGTAGAAGTAAAGTTTGTGGCTTTATAGTTTACGCTCAAAAAAGTCCTGTTCACAACGTGAACAGGACTTAGCTCCCCACTGTGTAGAATCCGGTCCTGTATGCTAACAGAGTTTAGGGTTATGGTATGGTCTGTCCTGCTCTTTATTGGATTTAGGAATGTTAACACTCCAGCCAACGCTACCCAGGATAGCTCCTTATCCAAAAAGACTTACTTATGAACCTACTGTTCATAAGTAAGAACAAGTATGTAAGCTAGTGGAGTAGTTAAGGTTAGGATAGCCAATTGGTCAGGGGATAGGACCTGAACAAATCGAGTTCCAGGTCTTGCCTAGAACTACAGTTGGATCCATAATAACCCGTCATCAACTGGTGAGGATGCAAACTTTTTGGCTAGGGCCTGTTAGCTTTAGCCTCTTTTTGTTAGCATGATATCACGTAGGCCTACAATACGGTATGTAGCCTTCAAAGTGCATATTTAGGACCCTCTTACAAGATTCTCATTACAAAATGAGTCAACTGGAAACATTTGAAATAAAGCAAGAGCCAGGGTTTTCAACCAACTCACAGCGCTAACGTTAGCTACATCTAATAAAATCTGGCGTAGCAACTGTAACTATGGGGGGCAGGGCGGACTTTACAGGGACAGTAATACCAGATTCATGTAATGTAAGTTACAGTACGTTGAAATCAAAGATGTTCTTTTTTATTTTCTATTTCATTATCACCCCATGTGGGCCTGAACAAACAGATCTAGATGACACTGACTGAAAGAGGAAACTGCCTTTGTGGAAATGTATGTAATTATTTTTAAGTATTAACGAGAACAAAAGCTCCAAAACTGGCAGATATGATTGTAGAAAAAGGGGGCGGGACTGTGTGTCTGTCTGTGTAGGAGATGATTATGAAGCTGTGTGGTGCATGGAGGAATAATGTGTGCGTGGGTGGGTGGTGCCTAATTATTTGCTGATGTGAAATAAAAGGAGAAAAAGGGGAAAAGTGACTGAAACTTAGCTTTTGCTATTAAATTCTTTATTAGAAAATAAACTTGACACTGATTTTGTTATTTTAATGTTAATTGTTGACTTAAAAAGAAAGTTTCCCAAGTATGCAGAATTTGTGTAATGCTATTTTAAGTAGAAAAGAAAGATACTGTATGTAAAATCACAGAATGAAGTGTCTCTTCTCACCCTTAACACAATGGAAATCTAACTTGCGCCTCATTATTTTATAATGTGGTGATTTGCAAAGATAATCTTGACCTTTGAAGGTCAGTTTTTACAGTAAAATTAAATAATAGAAGAGCTTTTGAAGAAACAAGCCTCTTTACTGACAGCAAGATGTAAGAAAATGGCCAAAAGTGTAAGGGAAGGTGCAGGAATGGGTGACACAGACTTTTACGTATGGGAAGCAAACAAGAAGAGAAAAGGTGAACAGAACAGAAAATACATCCAGGACCTTGGTAATGAGCTCCAACGTCATCTGGGCAATTAAATGCTTCCGCACCAGTTAACACTCTGTGGGCAAGTCCTGTCCAAACACGGCTGTCTCAAACGTCCGCCTGCAAGTCTAAAAAATCTACGTAAAGCGCCAAGCAAGCGTAAAGCATCTGTGGCCACTGAAAACAAGGCACCAATGGACATTTGAGATAGACGGGGAGAGAAAACATCTTCCATCACCTTTTTAGGAGGGTGATATACATGTATTTTTACAGAATCACCCCATCACACCTTTAGACTGAAAGTTGAGGTGCTTGTTCTACTTGTACTCCTGTAGTTCCCTTTTATGCTACTTTAGACTTTCAAACCATTGCATATAAAGTCTAATGCACTGTTACATATATCCAGTGGCTTGTGACTCCTTACAAAAACAAAGCAGTCTAGTTGGGTAGTTACATTTCAGATATCTATGAGTTATCAGTTCCACCAGACATCTAAACGTCTCATATGGTTTCATTTAAGTAACAGTTAGAGGCCCAAAGAGGTGAAATTATCTAATATTTCACAAGAAAGCAACTCTTAGAGAAAAATCCAATAAACAACCCATTTGGGTAACAGAACATTGTGTTGTCTTCGTTCCTCCCTGATTAATTATCTTGTGATCCCTCTGATTTATCTTATCTCAGATTTATTTATAGGTTGGCAGTTAAAACTGGCTCCACCTCGACAAACTACAACAGTAAAATGCTGATCTTAAATTGATGCATCAGTATTAACCATCTAATAATGTCATATATGATGTAAGTCACATTTTTCTGCAGAAAGAGTACTTATCCTTTTGATACACTAATACATTTTAAATGCAGGACATGTAATGTAATGTTCTTGTAAAGACATGTTTTTACATTGTGCCATATTTTGACTCAAGAATCTTCCTTACTCTGCTTTGTGATGACATGCATCTGATCTGTCTCTTTTCTATCTTTATTTCACTTTCTTGGCTGTATCTTTATCCATATCTCTCTCTCTCTCTCTCTCTCTCTCTCTCTCTCTCTCTCTCTCTCGCTCTCTCTCTCTCTCGCGCTCTCGCTCTCTCTCTCTCTACTGTCTTTCAGTCCCGTCAGACACCCGAGGGAGAGTTCCTGCCTCTTGACCAATGTGAACTGGATGTTGGTTTTGGGACGGGTGCAGACCAGCTCTTCCTGGTGTCTCCGCTCACCATTTGCCACGAAATCAATCCCAAGAGCCCCTTTTTCGACTTATCCCAGCGCTCCCTCATGAACGAAGAGTTTGAGATTGTCGTTATCCTTGAGGGCATTGTGGAGACCACCGGTGAGGGATTCTTCCTGAATTAAACTCCTTTTCCCATCACTTCTTTCACCTCTTTCCTTTTATGCTTTTTGTATTCATTTCTATCCCATTCTCATTTCTTACCTTCTTTACTCCCAATCTAAATGTAAATTCCTATATTAATATGAACACACATAAACATTCCTGTCTAATAGATATTCATAATATAAATTCTGTGAAATCTCATTTCCCCTCCTTTTAAGTTTTGCATATTTGAAGAACGCGGGACCTGAACAAAAAAAGTGAGAATGACAACAACATATGAGACACCCTGATTTAATTATGAGGATATTTTATTACTGCAGGTTTATGTACACCCTATGCATAATAAAAGCATGTGGTCATAGATGAGTGTCCCTTTGATTAATGACCCGGGTTTTAGTTGAAGTTCCACTCCATTTTTCAGATGACAGCTGAGAGCAGAGGTAATTCTGAGCCTGTGAGACATTGTTATACAGCCGCTGCTGTAAACTACAGGCAGCCATGCTGGAGTACTCTCACTGTTCTCTCTGTTGCATATATAACAAAATGATTCTTCCCTCAAGTCCAATACGAGTAAATCCATCTCCCTATTTTCTTTTTAGCGCTGCTTCTATCCATCCTCCATAACCCTCACTTTGCCGCTGCTGTAGAAGAAACCACAGATCAGAATAGGCTTAGAGCAGGAGGGATCAGCAGGGAAGCGTAGAGGCATGCATGCAACGCAGTCTGTGCTCCGTTGATAAAACCATTAATCAGGGTGCATCCAGAAGTTTAGAGTTGCAGTGCTGTGGCACTCAGAGCTGAGGAGTAAAGGAGGGAAGACCCCGGCAGTGCCACCTCCAGTGGGCCACGATATCCCATCATCCTCACAATGAGTATGTTTACATGCACACCAATATTCCACTATTATTTCGAATATGACAATATTCCGAATTTGATACAGGTCATGTAAACAGCATTTTCCGGTTGGATATTCCGAATAAGGCCTTTTTCCGAATATAGCATTTTATGATTGAGACATGTGGGATATTCTGGTATTATTTGGGTTTTAGAAGCATTCTTTGGACATGTATACAGTGCATTTGGAATATGCGTCTCAATAGGGGTTTTTACCGCAGTTTATGGCCTCTTGCCTGTTTACGGCTTATGGTCAGCTCTGTGCGTTGCTATGGTTGCTGTACACAAACCAACCAGCCAACAGTTTGCGAGGCTGCAGACCCGATAAAAAGGAGAAACACAGTTACACAGTTTTCAGAATAAGGGCAAAACCCGGAATATGATGTGCATTTAAAGCTGAAGAGAATGACTGGATAGATAGAAAGTAATCTCTATAGAACATATAATCTCCATGTTACTGCGTTTATTTTTTTTTACGCTGAGTGACTTAATACTGTCACAAAACTAGGGTAAACATCATCACTGTATTGACTTGAAACATTTCTTTGTTGAGAAAGAAATGACAAAAATGATTTCAAGCCATCATCTAATCAATCTAGTCCTGGTAATTGAGAATGTCTTGAAATCAATGAGTGTGTTTACATGGACATTCAGGTTATGATAATTTTTTCTGGATATGATGTTGACATAAGCACAGAGAAACTGGGTTATTCATATCCCTGTATACATAATAAATACTAGTATCCCGGTTACTGGTTGCTGCAGACTATATGCACACGTGCCTGTGATGTTTACAAAACAAACCAACCCACACTGTACATTTACAGTAGAAAAGAGCCTACCTGGTCCGAATACCTAAATATCATTTAAACCCTAAAACCACAGTAGAACAGAAAGCGTACCATACTACAAACCTTTGTAAACCATTGAGTATAGGGTACTTAAGATGGTTTGATGTAGGTCCCTTTACTCCTTTTTGCTCTGGAATATCAATTCCATCTGTAGGTTACACTTTCACTAATATGCAGATGACACACACCTCTCTGCAAGTGTATGTTTATTTAGATTATTGCTAAGTAACAGTGGCCAGATTCAAATAGAGACAAAGCATCACAATGTGCTATGTAAACAGTGCCAGTGAAGGCTACTGCCAGGAATTTTACATAAAGTCTTCTTCAGGGACGCCCTTCTCACTGTCTGCCAAGTGTTTGCATAGTTGTGCTGAGGGCTTTTATTTTTATGCAAGATGCAGTCAACATTAACCAGCTGGTTGAATACCCATAGGACACCTGAAAGATGAAACAAAACTGGCATGCCCATCAGGCTTTAAACCCACAAGCTTTCACTCACCGCATCGGTATTACTGCTGTCTTATGTATCTACCGTCTGCAGAAATACAGTCATTCTCCTGGTAAGAACAGAGAATACAGCTGTACATTATCGTGGACTCACCCTTGTGATTAAAGCCAAGCCTCTAGGCTAATTAGGAAATTAAAATAACCTTTGTGTAAATGTAGAACTGACTTTTCTGTGGATGAAGATGAGTAGTGAGCCTGGAATAGCATAAGGCTATGACATAACACTGCACATATCATCCCTCAGAGGGACAGGCTTGACTCCTACAACAGCTAACTGTGGTGTTTAACAGAAAAGCTCAGGTGGAAGCTGAGCCACTGAACCAGAACAAATATGTACTTTGACCAAACATCCAAATGTCAAGAGAATTATTTTACAAAAGGTCAAATGGAATAAAAGTGTTTAAGATGTTTGCGAGCTGTTATAGTGTACTGAGTGGTCACACAGTCACCAACATTTCTATAAATCCTTATATTATGGACAAGTAATAAACAACTGCCGAACGAGCATGATATCAGTTTGCCAAGAGATGATTGTCTGTGAACAGAGATTCAGGCCAGTACAATTCACTATGAACAAGTTACAATAAAGACCTGTACTGACAGGACCCATGGCTCTTGACATTGATGTATTGATGTGCGAACGGGGACTGCTTATTGGGTTGATCAGATTTAACCTGGCAATTATCATGACCAACACAAGCCACACTGATAACAAGCACCTCACCTTACACCCATGTTAACAGTACACAACAATGAGAATCACTCACCATTGCATGGAAACAAATAGCACTGCAATGACCTTCAGGAAAGAATATTTGAAGACAGATAAATGTCACATTAAGATGTCCTTTATCTCATATCATATGATGGTTATTCCATTTCAGTACATTAGAGGTGACATGCTTAGAATATGGAAATAGATAAAGTAGTAATATTAGTTGGCAACCCGTTGTCATTCCGAACTCGGAAAATTTTGGACAGTGGCCGTCAGCGTCTGATGCGACGTAAAAGGCGTCCTTCAGCGTATTTATGTAACGCACCGGGGAGAGCAGCAGTTAGATAGGATTTAGTGAGTAGTATGTAAGGGCAAATTTCCGCACTGGGAGGATGGTTGGGGTGGGGGATGGATCAAACACAGGACTTTCAACCAGGAGAGTGGGATTCGCGTCACGCTTGTTATAGTCGCTTTTTTCTTTTCTCCTGCATGTCACAGAACCGTACGCCCACCCACGACTCTTTCCTAAACCCAACCGTCCCGTTCTTCCCGCGTGTCACGGAACTGTAAGCCCACCCACAACCTTATCCTTAACATAACTACATCAAAAGGGACGGCAATAGTCCCGACAAAAAGCGTTTACATAAAACGCTAAAGGGACGGCAATAGTCCCGACCAAGCGCGTTTACTTATAGCGCTAAAGGGACGGCAATAGTCCCGACCAAGCACGTTTACATAAAACGCTAAAGGAGACCTTTAGCGTCAATAAGAACGACAAAGGCACCTGACCAAACGTCCCTATTTTACGAGATGGGTGTGAGAATGTGTTGTAGTTGGTAGTAATACCCGTTTATCTGTTTCCTTCGGTAAGAATTCTTCCCAGTGGATTTACTGTATTCGACCTCCAGTATGTGACTACATCAGACTAGGTGGTAGATTGCACAGGAAGGAGCATGAAGCAGTGCTTCCATTAACAATAAATAAGAGCGGAGCAGAAAAAGAGATAATGGGAGGGAATACTGCCCATTCACATTCCTCCATATTAGCCAACAATTGTTTTGTTGGAGTTAAACACATTTATTTATTTGTGTATTATCACTACTCTGTCACTCTCCTGTAGGTATGACATGCCAGGCACGAACGTCATATACAGAGGATGAGGTTTTATGGGGCCATCGCTTCCTGCCAGTGATGTCCCTGGAGGAGGGCTTTTTCAGGGTAGACTACTCTCAGTTCCACAGCACGTTCGAGGTACCGACACCACCGTACAGCGTCAAAGAGCATGAAGAGAAGAATTCACTGCCCTCGCCTCTATCCACTCCCACCCCCACACTGACTGAGAGCTACGGCGCCCGGCGTGACCGGGTGTTTTCCGTGGATTGCATCAACATATCAGAGGAAAGGAGGGGAGGGACTGGGGGTCGACTGCCGAGCAAGCTGCAGAGGATGAGTTCATCCGGGAAGGAGGACCTGCAGAGGAAAGTGCTGCTGCTCAGCTCCCAGCACTCAGAGAAGGCCTGCAGCACAGGAGACCTGCCACTGAAGCTTCAACGTCTCAACTCCTCGCCGGGGACCGAGGCGGAGAATCGGCTGCAACTCAAATCCCTCAAGGTGGGGTTCGAACCCATGACCCAGTCTACTGGAGACCTGTACCAGCACAGCCCAACGCCCAAACTGTCCCCTTCTCCGGCCCCCATGCACAGCCCACTGCTCTCAGCCAGAGGGAGACCAGAGGACAACCTTCCAGCGAAGCTACGGAAGATGAACGCTGACCGCTGAAACCCAGACAGCCCCATAACAACAGACTCCCACGGACCTCTGACCACAGGTAGACTGGAGGACACGCGCATGGAAACAAATTCAGAGATGTACCTTTTGAAGCTTTGATAGGAAAAAAGCAGATGTTTCACTGACAATTTATTGATATGTTTTTTTTCTTGAGACACAACCTTTACTGGAATTACTGTGGTATTTGTGTTTCATAGCAGAGGCATTCATACAGGCTTTTGTACACACGAAACAAGAAGAAAAACACAAACTTCATGCTTAATGTAAAATTGATCATTCTGCAAGAGTTATGCATATATACACTAAATCCATGTATGCACCGCTACACTTAGTAGTCAATCTTAGTTTTATCTAAATATGAATAATATAAAGATGATAATAAATGCTGTTTGATCTTTCTCTTCCTTGTGTTTTTATTGTTGTCACACCAAAGTCGAGTTGTTACTGCAACAGTTTTGTCAGTGCATAAAGTGCATATACCATAAGAGAGAGAGAGAGAGAGAGAGAGGATAATGTGCTACGCTACTGCTGAGAGAGAAATATGAAGTGTTTTTATTGGAGAATGGAGGCTGATTATAAATAATCTGTTTTTCCAGACGGGAGTAATGTGGTCACTGAGGCATCATGTCTGACCAACACACAATGGATGGAAACAATGGACAATACCACAATATTTGCTTAGTATCCATTTATCCAGGTATGTAAATACAGATTTTGTTTAAAGTCATATTTGGTCAACAGTGGAAATGTAGATCTATCAAACAGCACAATATCCTGTTCCTGACCAGAACCATAATGTCTTTTAACAATTAAAAAGAACAAACTGAGCTTAGAGGAACAGACACAGACCCAAACTAAATCTAGGGGCCTTAAGCAGTTCAATCCAGCTATCCTCACAATTGCCTTCCTGCTTGTGTGATTAAATCCTTGTATTATTATAATTAAAGTGATTAACAACACCTATGTGTCAAGTCTTACTAGAGGACAAAAAGCAATTAGACGATCCAAATGACGATGGGTCCTTCTGTACTTTCTCAATAATTTCACAACGTCATCCTACTTACATCCCAAGAAATTGGCCTCATAGAGTATATAAGTTGACGACACCGATCACCACAGAATTAATGTTATTATTCTTCATGCAGCGATAGTTATTCAGCAATGACCATTCGTGTGTGACAACAGGAATTATAATTTCAAATGGAGCCGACACGAACCGTTCGCTGCAGGGGTAGGCTGAACAGGGCAGCACTTGGAGGAGACGGAACAAATGCAATGTAGGTTCTAAGAAATATTCCTCTGAAAACCCAATCATGTCTCTGTAGGGAAGACAGGGTCATTTTGTTCTTTCTAATGGAATGACAGAACGGAACGTAATGATGGGCTCTGTTTATTCTCTTGGCTTTCACTCACTGCATACATCACTGTCACACTCTTTTTCTCTCTCTCGCGCTCTCTCTCTCTCTCTCCTTCACACACACACACACACACACACACACACACACACACACACACACACACACACACACACACACACACACACACACAGACACAGAGTAAAATACAGTACAGGAAGAGTATGATTAAAAGTCTTTCGAAAGTGCGAGATTAAAAAGTAAATTACATTTCAGGGTCTGAAGATGGATTTCAAATAAAGTCTCAGAAAAAGGTGTCATGCTTCTGCTAAGGGCTGTGAAGTGAGGAATTGAAAAGTGGGAAACAAGGGGAGCGGGGGGTGTTCTCTTTTGCAGTGGAGCCTCTAATGTCGAAGTGTGCGTTTGCATTTGTGCGATCATATTTCGTCAAGATGCACGCCTGCGTGTGACAAGTACAATTTCACAGAAGAGGCAGCGTCAGACAAACGATGTCCGGGGAGGAAAAGTGCTTATCAGGCACAATGTAACAAGGACACGCTGCCGTGAAACAGCAGAAAGGAACCAAAAATAAATAAATGGATAAGAAGTAAGTAGATAAATGGAGCATAGAAGAAAGCCATTATTCATGTTTACAGGTATGAGACTCCAGGTTTTCATTCAGAGGAAACATTCAATGTAATGATGGTGTACCAGTGCATGGATTTGTGTGTGTGTGTGTGTGTGTGTGTGTGTGTGTGTGTGTGTGTGTGTGTGCCTAAAGATGCGTGCATGCATGTGCGTGTGTGTGTGTGTGTTTGTGAGAGAGGTTGCTATTACATTACAGTGCTATTTATTGATGCTGGTAACTTTTATTAATAAACACATCTCCAGTTGCTTTAAAATCCAAATCCTACACATGCTGACAACTCAGACTCAGGATATTATACAGAAATATAAGCCTTTCATTCAACTTAACATTAATTCTCGGTTTTCTCTGTTATTTTACACCATTTTGCTTATTCATCATCAAAATAAATTCATTCCCCCCTCCCCAGATAGGCAATGCATAAAATGAATGAGTGTCTTTTTTTCTGGAATAAATCACAAAAAAACAATCATTTAATATGGTTTTTGGGTTTATATTTGGCCTAATGGTTCACACTGTGATAAGAGGCATTTTTTGTTAGTTTTGTAGCTGCTTATTTTGTAATGGATGCACTGTTATTCCTGGGCTTTCCCATGCAAAATGCCCTGATGACGAGATGTGTTTAACATTGTCCAATTGTGTGGAGTAAATAAAAGAAAGAGTTCTGCCTATGATTATATTTGATTTTGCATAAATTGCCATATCTTGAGCTACATGAATATTGGAAACATATTCTTATCAATAGCATGGTATTGATTTCAGCTTTGTTGCTCAGTCCTTTAGCCTGTTATGTTTACATGCACTGGCTCAGGTAGCATTTGTACAAAAAGAAGTACCAACACAACAGCACAGCCTTTGAAGCTGACAGGTGTACAACTTGAAACAAATGAGACTGAATATTATACTTTGCAGCCATGATGCCTTGCAGCTAGCTGAGCAGTGTGATGTTGAATTCCTTCTCTTTGATCACTGCACTCAGGAAGACCAAATCTTCCAAAAAACAGATATCGTATAACACAGCTGCATGCCAATCACGATATAGCCGACTATGACCACTTGTTCAAAGCGTAACAAACAATTCAAACAAAAAGCAGATCCTGCTGTTTGTCAAAGACGTAATGATTGTCTATGAAGGAAATAGTACATTTGAGTGTGCCTGAGTGAAGAATAAAGCTCACAGCCATTGATTTCTCATGAGGGGACATGACACCTCAACAGTCATCGTGCTAGGTTTGCTACACACTTCTCTCTGAGCTGTAGATGGACCTCCCTACACCAGCTGTCCCTGCAGAGTCAAATAATTATCCAAGCCTCTGAGTATGGCATTGTGTCGCAGGTCATGGGTCGGGTTGGGGCAGTGAGACAGGTATTGATTGGTCCTTCGATCTTTATCCTGGTTGCATTAGGAGGAGTAATGAGAGGGATGTCCCAAGAGGGTGCTCAGATTACGCTTCATTCCAGCACTTGAGCCCAGTCATAGATGCTAGCTTTAAAGAACCAATATTTACACACTCCCAACACACGGCCCACAGGCGAGTATTATGGTAATATATACAAGGGGAAATCAATGCAGTCAGCCATTCGTTATTTTCAAAGCGTGTAAATGGGGGTTGTCTCCACTGTAAAGCAGACACATACAAATTAAAATGCTACACAGAAAGATTTGTGTGTGCTGATGTTATTTAGAATCTTTATTTTCCCCCTGTTTCCCACAAGCTTACGCTGCATGGATAAGAAGAAATAAATCCTCGATGACACGCTTGATATCTGCAGTTTAGATCAGCGGTCCAACTCACCTGCGCACAGCGATATAGAGACAGCCACACACACTTAGTGCTGTATTTTAATTTGGTAAATAAGAGTGGGCAAAAGAGAGAACACTCACATATTGACCTCAGATGTATGCTTAGCCCCCAGTGCAAAAAGATTCCCATGGTGCCGTGGTGACAGTAGTGCAAATAATTGACTTACGTTTGATTGATGGCTGCTGCAAATGTTTGTTGTGTGTGTGCGTGTGTGTGTGTGCGTGTGTGTGTGTGCGTGTGTGTGTGTGTGTGCGTGTGTGTGTGTGTGTGTGTGTGTGTGTGTGTGTGTGTGTGTGTGTGTGTGTGTGTGTGTGTGTGTCTGTCTCAGTAAGGTGGTTCAGTCAGGAACATTTACCTTTTAGACACGAGTGGAAATTAGCTATTCATTCACAGTTGGTACAACACAAAAAATGGCTCACTGAGCTGTACATCAAAACTTCCCCACACATTTCTATCTGATGGAAAAGAATCGGAAATTAATGTACTCTGTTTTTTCTTCTTTTTTGACAAGAGAGATAAGATTGATGTTCTTTGTCATTTGGAACTTTTTCAACTACTCATTTTGGAGCTGATATTAACATGTCAGAGATGGAGGACAGCGAGAGAAAGTCAGAGAGACGGGCTCCTAATGAGCCTCTCCATGTCTTGTCTTGCTATTAAGTATTCATGTTCCAAGTATTTTTAACCTGTCGAGACATCAGTGTCAGGGTCATTATAGCAGAGGCTGAAACCCTCCGAAAACACTTCAGACAGGACCTGACTCTCTAAAACTAAGGAAGAAAGGTGTCACGTAGGTCACCCCGTAGTTTTAGTTAGCAGAGGAGGTAACAGTGTTGTCACTGTGGGAATGTTTTTAGCATTGGTCGCAAATATTGGCTTGCGTCTCTATGCCGTATATTGAGTGGCATCAGGTAAATAATTTTTTCGGTGAGTGAGGTTAATTAATCGTTATCTATGCTCTGTAGAAGTTTGATAGTTAAAGAGAATAGCTCAAGGTTTGCCAAACTTGGTACTGTATAGAATATTTAAAATGTGCATACTGTATTTTTCCACAAAATGTGATATAGTGCCCTTTTACCAGAGCACCTCACTTACACTCAATCCCATTTGGTTGTTAGGAGACTTCCCAGACCTTAAAATGAAACTGGGTCCTTTTGTTGACAACCAGAATTTTGAAAGATGATTTTAGGAGATTTAATTGGAAATTGAACCACTTAATCATTCTCATAATGGCATGTAGGTATATAATGATGAGTCAGTATGCAAAACAAATTAGTATACATCTTTGAATATATCACTTAATCCTTGATATATTTTCATTGTATTTGTTGCTTATTTTTACCTTTGATTTAGTTTACAGGTTTAAACCATGCTTACATTTACTCAACATTGTTACAGAATGTATTTAATGTATGTGGTTATTAAACATGAATGATTGAATGTTTACATCATGATACAGTATTTGTTTTTCAATTTCATTTTATTTAGTAAAATGTGAATTGTGTTAATGCTATCTAATTAGATTTGATGTAATACACACAAATAGTACGTAAAAAGGATACAATTGACTTTTACATGTAATGCAACTCAATTTTAACAGCAGTTCTCTTGAATTGTATTAAGTCTAATGCAATTCATATGCTGACTTTAATAAAGTCAGTTGAACACATTCTTTGCCTTTTCCTGTAGACTCTACTTGACAGTAATGTCTTACAGCTACAGTATGTTGTAAACAACTCAAAGTTTTCCCCCACTCAAAATACCAAGAAGTTCACTAAAATTACAAAAATACCAAGATGTTCATTAAACTTACAAAAAATTGCTTAGAAAATGTTGCATCAATGTTTTTAAGTTCAATCTAAGGTACAGTTTAATGTCTTATTTGAGTCACTGCACATACAACCTCTATCATTAGTAATCAGGATGTGTGGACAATAAGGTGTTTCAACCACTATGAAGATCTAAATAAGTTAACTGGTGATACTTCACTCTTGTTGCATCAGCACGGCTTTCCTCACACGCTTTCACTCTTTTGAATCATTATCCCATCATTAACAGAGCCTCTCTCCTCTGGTCCCTTATGTCATGACGTATGAGTCTGGATCGCCACGTCTGATGTTCACTCTCTTCCCTCTGTCTTCTTGGCTTTGATATGTAAAATCTGTCCTTCTCTGTCAGCCTGACCGACCCACTACACACCGGTTGCACAGCTTGCTCCTAATCTCCATCACACCGGGTCTGCTTTAAAAGCGGCCAAACACAGCAGCCTCCTCCTCACAAAAGAAGAATGCACACTCTGTTTGAACATCCGTCAGCATGCCAACTCGCTTGAGAAAGGAGCTCTGGCATTTTTACACTGGCAAATTCATTAAAACTCACTGGTCTCTACAAAGTAAGCTCAGCAGCATCAGGACCACAGGTTCTCCACTTGGTATTTTGGTAAACATGCACAGATTTAGCTGGATGTAACTACAGAGAGTAATTACGTGCCTCAATGGAGTGAAATTAAGTGCTATTCATTGCGTCAAGATTACAAAGACATAACAAGACAACATTTTTGAAGAGAGATTGGAGAGTCTGTGGGATGTAGCCACAGGGTTACTATGATGGCCGGCTTTTCACCTCCACTTCAAGTTGGCCATTAGGAAAATCAACAAATACTTTTGAGTCTTAAACCTGGTTTGATTGTCATTTCGAAGGGAGCTACAAGGTATAAGGAATGAGTTTTCACTCTCAACAAGTCCAAACCAAAGCTCAAAATATGTTGTTTGTCTTTCCTTTGAAAGCGACATCTGAGCTTTTTCTGATCTTGAGTTGTGGTAGTTAAAAACCCCGACATTAACTATTGGTAGAAAAAAGGAAAAGGAGCTGCTACCTTGAAGTTTGTTGTTGTTTCCCAAAGCGAACAGAGTTTGAGAACGGCAACACGCAGAGAGCGAAAGGTGAGGGACATCTATCGGCACTGGATGTTAGGCAATTAACTTGGAAATAACAACTGTTGTTGATCCAGACTAGTTGTAATTGCTATGGAATTGTGCTGAACATTCTGTTGCCAGTACCAGCAGAATGTCCAAGTGAAACCAACTGCAGGTGGCAGAATACTGGTTAAAGGTCCCATGGCATGAAAATTTCACTTTATGAGGTTTTTTAACATTAATATGAGTTCCCCCAGCCTGCCTATGGTCCCCCAGTGGCTAGAAATGGTGATATGTGTAAACCGAGCCCTGGGTATCCTGCTCTGCCTTTGAGAAAATGAAAGCTCAGATGGGCCGATCTGGAATCTCCTCCTTATGAGGTCATAAGGAGAAAGGTTACCTCCCCTTTCTCTACTTTGCCCGCCCAGAGAATTTGGCCCACCCAAGAGAGCGAGACATCATGGCTTTCAAACGAGCAAAGTGGCAGTTGGTCAAGGCCACACCCCCACTCTCCACCTTGTACCCCCCTCTCTCCTCCTCAATAGCTACAGACACAGAAATGGCACATCCTAAGGAAAGCTCATTGTGGGACTGGCTCTAGTGGCTGTAATTCTGCACCAAGGCTGAAATTCGGGGAAGAGACTTCAGATACAGTATTAGGGGACCACTAAGGCCTATATAAAAGCATCCAAAGAGCACCATGTCATGGGACCTTTAAGGACAGCCTGAGTTCACACATAAATGTGTGATAATTTCCACTGCAGGAATGTCGGTCCATTTTCACAACCCATCTCTATAATGTACAGTGTCCCTGCCAACTAGAGATATGTGAGGCTCCAATCCATCAGCAAACAAAACAACTAGTCTGTGTGGCCTTCACAGAATGACTCAACTACACCGAACATTATTCTCCTGAAATATAATCACACAGGTAAATGTTTTTAGCTGTTAATAAACAATTTAGGCTTAAGCTATTGTGGCTCATGCTCTTGTTTTATTTTATTTATTCAAGCCCAATCAGATGGTATTTTGAGCATGCTCCAGATAGACCTTTCCACTAGACTTTAGTTGATTCAGTCACTGCAGTCATTTTTAAAAAGAACACACTGGCATAAAAATGATCCGGCTACAATTGGCAGATATACAACTGAACTTGAATGGTGTCTAAAGGGTGGTTGGTTGTTTATCACTGAATAGGATATAATGTATTGACAGTAAAATGTCTAGAAATACCCTTAAGTCCACAAACATCTTCACTCAAAGACTTCAGATTTGGACTTCTCTGTGCAGCTCTGGCTTCTTTTTAGACCTGCCTCATCGTGGCTCAGCCTTCAGTCCAGTGATCTGAGACAGAAACCTGTCCACAATTTAGATCAAAGCCCCAGGGCTTTTAAACCACAGACATGACACACAGACAGAAAACAGAAAGGGGGTAGTAGTGTGTTGTAATCTGTCCCCTCATTGACACATTACAACACAGCAAGTTTAACACCACTGATAAAATATGTCAGCAACATGTCAGTGAAATATGTCAGCCTGATTGGTGACACACAGCATGATGTCAGATACTCTGTAATTATCCTCCTCTCATACCTTGTGACTTCCTGCCACCAACACCCTCTGTATCTTAGAAAACTAGAGAGGGATCACAAAGGTAATACAACGCATCATACTTTGTATTGTTCTCTCTACGTGCATGTGCACTTTTTTATATCTTTGCCTGCTTTCATCTCAGCAGCATGTTTGACTCAGGTTGAGTGCGGGAAACAATATTCTTTGTAAGCACAGAACAGATCCCTGCAGGGAGATTTGCCTGCTTACATTTTCTTATTATAAGTAGCATTATGTACGAGATATGATTAAATTAGACTTAGATGCTTAGATAAGAACATGGATACCACTCACATATTTGTATGGTAAATGTAAAGTAGGCGGTTAGCTAAGCTTCTCAAAACATGTTGTGGTTTTAGGAGGGTTAGTCTCCGTCGGTTTAAACAAGATATAACATGTTAATAAGTGAGCTTTAGAGACGGTGGTAGGTAGATTTTGTTACCTTTGGACAGAGCCAGGATAGCTGTTTCCCCATTCCCTGTCTTTGTGCTAAGCTAACTAACTGGCTGCTGACTATAGCTTTATATTACCATACAAATGTTGAGAGTAGCATTAATCTTCGCTTGGCAAGAAAGCAAATAAAAATGTGGAACTATTTATTTAAGACACATTCTGTTTAGTTCATGAGGCACATAATGAGACTGAGAACATCAACATGAGAATGTTTGCATATTAATTAGAGGAAACTACTTTTTTAAAACATGCAGGAAAAACAATGTTTAAAGACAAAGATGCCAAGGTTCACTTTGACATTCATGGTTTATTGTCTCTGTGCTGATTGAGAAAACAAACTCTTAGAGAACACTTCCTCATTAAATCCTCATGCTACCTAAAGCAAAACAAGCAAAGGAAGAAAGGGTGAGAGTGAATGCCGAGACACTTTAATCTTTCTCGAGCTATTTTCATTCCTGTTAGATCCACATTAACAAAAATAAAAGAAGTGCTTTTCTTCCTGTTTGAAGGGAAAAGAAAGTAAAAAGCATGGCAGCATGATGATGGGGTTTGACCTCGCTCAGCCCAGGAATGTAGTCTTTGGATTATTGTGGTGTTTTACACAGACAAGAAAACATTTGCTGTCTGACAGACAGACAGATGGCTCGCCAGATGATTCACTTTCTGTGCCACACACAGCCGACTACCAGCTGGGACACAAACACAAACTCGCGCAAGCACACGCTCACATGCACACACACCTGTTCTGATATATAATGAACCCCTGGAAGAATAGGCGTTTATATTGTGTGCCTAAAAAGCCAAACATTGCTTTTAGTTTGCTTTTAGTTTCACAAAGCAGTGCTGAGAAAGTGGGTTTTCCTGTTTTCTCTTACCCAAAAACTGAATGTTCCCGTCATAATAATGGAAACAGTGATGTGACAAAAATTGTAATGGCCTGTATGAGGATATGATGTTAACCTGATCAACACATACCTCTTAAAATGTGCTTTCAGAGACTTTCTTTGTTTTGAGTGCAAGAAAAAAAGCTGCTCATGAATACTGTATGTGGAAACGAAATTAGTGGTGGCTCGGTTCTCATCTCATTCTTTTGGTTTGCTGTTTTATATTCATCTGTGATGTCTCTTAATTGTGTTGAGGGTTAGGAGATTCATTTTCTTTGCATTTGTTTAGCGATGAAGACAGTTATAGCATGAGCTGTGTTTGATCGTGTAAATGGAAACATTGCGGAGAAAGCGAGTCCCATCAGGATTAATTAGCTTCTCTGTAGGAAGCTAGAGAGCAGTCCGAATGGATTAACGTGTTCTTGTGTTAATCTTTGCCTCTGATGAGTTGACAGACTCTAATTCATGATAAGTATTAATAATGAATGAATTTGACTGTAGTCTGCTTACATTTGCAGAGGTTAACTGTTGCTGGTGGACTTTGTTAGCCATTGCTTTAGAGATGCAAACACATACAGATTAATTAGACATTTTGGCTTATTGTCTAGAAATTGACAAGTTGACAGGGATCCACACGTTTGTAAAACTAGCTGACATTGCAGATGGTTAAAAGCAAAGCTGAATATTGAGAACCTGAATTTCAAACAAGACAGTATAATGGCATTTAACAATTTCAGTATTGCACTGTGTTCAGTGTACAAACTGCAGTTTCTATTCTGTTATCATTTGGCCCATTTAGCTGAATGACTCCTTTCTCTCAGTGTTTCATAGTGGAGGTGGGCCACCTTGCCTGACACACACACACACACACACACACACACACACACACACACACACACACACACACACACACACACACACACACACATACACACACACACATAGTGCGTCTCACTATCTTTGTGGGGACTCGTCATTGACATAATGCATTCCCTAGCCCCTTACCCTAACCTTAACCATCACAACTAAATGCTTAACCTTAACCCTTACCCTCACCCTAACCATAACCTAATTCTAACCCTAATCCTAAAACCAAGTCTTAACCCTCAAACAGACCTTTAACCTTGTGGGGTCCAGCATTTTGGCCCCACAAAGCTGTCCGGACCCCACAAGTATACTGGACTCCCAGTTTTTGGGACCCAAGAATATTGGTAAACAAGTGTACCACACACACACACACACACACACACACACACACACACACACACACACACACACACACACACACACACACACACACAGCTGTCAACACAACGTTGACATAATGCTATCTTATAAAGTTGTTTGAGGTCTTAGTTAGCTGTTGCCTATTTACATATCCAGCAGACAACAAGCAACATTATTATCCCACTGGAGTTTGTGATACATGAGGAATTTACTACTACAACTCCTTAGGGAAATACCTGGCTCTTAAGCCGCTAATTTCTTCCCTCAAATTCAAAGTGAAATTTTCATTCACCAAGGCAAATTCCTTGTAAGTGTCCCTTACTTGGCAAACCATCTTTTTCTGATTGTGATTGTGATCTGTTTTGGATGGCATTGCCATGGCATGCCCGATGTATAGATTTTTTTATATTTTCAAATAGATCTGTGAACGTTATCTGAAAGATGAAGTGACATAATTGTTTTAGTGGTGTGCTGCCCATTGCTTCACTTCACCTCTATACATCGGACAATTTGAACAGAACAAATTCACAAGTTTTAGAGCAACTTTCCCAAAGTATCCAAATATTAATAATGTTTTCAGAACTACAAGCAGGTGTGTTTCCGGCACATTTCCACTGGGTTCGGTAAGTGCACACTGGAGGATACTGTTGGCTGATTGGAGAGCACATTTCCAAAATGTCTAAGGGTCTTCACATTAGGTATAAAAACTACGCATTTTCTATTCTGTCTCAGGAAGGCACCACTGTGAATATCTCAGACTCATTAGTGACTAAAGTGCCTCTTTCCATTTCTTCTACACTGATAGACGCATGTCTAAAGGGAGCAAAATATGCACCAGTCCAATTTGTTTCCATCAGGTAGATTTGTCGCATCAGAACAAGGGCAGCTTTAATTAGATCTATTTAGCAAAGTGAGTCTCAGATAACAAGCTCTGCCTCCGTTTGTGCTGTTCTATTCACTGTACAAGCCAGAGCCTGATTAAAGTAAACAAACTATTCATTTAATGGGCATTTTCGAGGAATGTAATTTGGCAGAATACTTCCTTTGGGAGCAGAAGCCAAATGCAGCATTTGAGTCGCTGACAAGGCGCCTCGCTGCAAACCAGAGGCAGCTTCCAAATGATGCTGACAGGTCAGTGTGGAGAGAGACAAAACCACATGCCTGCTGCATTTAGCCCTGTCAAACATAGTTAATACTCTGTGTGCAGACAACTTCCCCTGGTGCTAACTGTGTCAGCCATCACTGGAAGCTGCTTGGAAAAAACTGTGTATAAAACAGTTGTTATTCTACCAACTTACGATATACTACAGTGGTTCCCAGCCTTTTTTCCTTGGCGCCCCCCCTACTTATGTCTAAGAAAAGCTGAGCCCCCCCTCCAAAACCGAAGTTGAGGTAACTCTCTCTCGAGAGCCTTACTTTCTTTTTTGATACAGAGGAGTTATCAGCACTTTTACGTTTCTCCGCCATGTTTCATTCATAAAATAGTGATTCTGTGGCGGCAGGAAAAATGAGGATGATAGCAGCTAGCAGCTGACCTGATGACAGCAAGGACCACAGGTTAAGAGGTCCCGGAGGTTTGACCTACTAAGTAGCCTGCCTACAATTTTAAGCGAGAACAAAAATATATAGTTTTTATACAGACTGTTGTATACATTATATATTCTAGTATTTGTTTAACATGTGCAACATTTTTTTTTTTTTACCTCAACCTCAAACCAGATAAAGACTTGCGCACCCCCTGTGATCTTTGCCGCCCCCCTGAGGGGTCCCCGGACCCCAGGTTGGGAACCACTGATATACTATATAATCATCTAAATATTCTTGATTAAATACCAGAGTGTATTGTAATGTAGTTCAAAGTGTTGTGAACCCTTTTATCCTCTGAGTTGCAATGAAAAATGTAATCATGCAACATTCATGGTCTAAGCATTTAATAAAGTTGGACAGATACAAATGAGGCATTGAGGCACCTCTCACAATTTGGACCATATTAAGAGACAGCGATTAGGAGGAAGAAACTCAAAGTATAGGCATGAATTTGTGGGAGTGGGTGGCGGAGCAGGGGGAGATATAAAAGCTGCTTTTTACTAAACTTAATTCCACACAGTTTATTAACTCTAGCCTACCTCACATATGACTACTGTGTACAGTATTTGTCACTAGCTTTCTTTTGTAATTGGCTTATTTGGCTTCAAGAACAAATAATGTCCCTTTTTTTGTTGTTCTTTTTTAGTTCAAAGGGAGTTGAGACTACAAAATGGACACTCACTTATGAAAGCCATATACAAAATACATTTCATTGTGGCTGTTGCGTTGGACTCCGTGTTGCTGCATTTACACAAAAAACACAATACTGTATCAGACATGACCAACGTTCTACCAGACACAGCAACCAGATAACAACAGGACTGAACCTCTCTCACCTCCAATCAGCCCAGAAGAGGGTCATGTTTCCAGCCTAGGATTCAGGCAATATGTGCCTTTAGTAATGTAGAAAGCTATCAGTAATGTTGGAAATATTGTACACAAACCAAAGTGCACACCTCTAAGACCTGCAGCTTTTTTTATTAAGATCAAAGGGGTTGGCACCAAACTCTGTGATCCAACAGCATTACATGTCATTTTGCACACACCCCAAAGTGCATGATGATCAGTGCTGCACTTTTGGAATAAGAAAACAACTGCACAATATCAAGCTAGAGAAGAGCAGGACGCACCAACCAGAACTCATACCATTTTCTATTAATTACATTATGTGATAATAACATGAACTATTTCATTTAAAAGGTAAACAAAATGTTAAAAAAAACAGCTTTGGTTTCGATTTAAGCCTTTTAGACAGAATCTACATGTCAAATCCAACGATCTAAGAAAGACAAACTAGGATCTGAATATGTGGCTTAACTAAATCAGGCTAAAATAATCCTCTTTGTTTGCATCCAGCTAATTTTTGAATCCTGGATGAAGTTATAGTAGTAGTAGTATAGTAGAAGTATATCAACACTCTTATTACAAATCTAAGAAGCCATTTATATCCAAAAATTATTTAATGTATGGAGTTTACCAGCTATCTGTCAATAAGCCCGCACTTTTGCAGGTTTCGGTTAACATGTATTCATAGATACAGAGACTTAAGTTTGCTATCTAAGTTCAATAATGCAGAAAGACAGAGGGTAGATGTTGTCTTTTTGTCATACATCTCTGGTAATTAATTTCAAGCCTGAGCACAAAACTTAAAAATAAGCTGTCAGAATATTGTAGCTTGGTTGGAGATATAGGCTTCTGAGAGAGACAGAGAGACTAAAGAAAAGACAGAGATAGAGAGCACCTCAGACAAAAAGGAGGAGAAATAGCTGAACATTATCAAAAGCTTGTCATACTTGCACAGCTTCTTTCATTTGGTGTGAAATGTTCAGCGTGTCATTATGGCTGTCTATACAGAGAGAACAAGACAAAAGAAGACACAGATCCAGAGTGTGAAATGGTTTTATATCAACCCGCGTACTGTCTGTGATTGTAGTATTGTTTGCAACGACCCCGCTGGAAAACGGTGATATTGACTGACGACGTATTAAAACATTCAATATTTATACATTTCCACTCTATTTTATCAATGTTTAGCATTGGCAAAGTTTCAGCTACATTTCACTAATACAAATGACGTAGCATCAGAGAATATTGGGTGGAAATCAAGGAAATTAAAATTAAATTTTTTAAAGGCTGGCACCAAGACATACAGTACACTCTGAGGTTAGAGTTTGATGATAATCCAACTTTTAGAAAGTTTAGAAAAAGTTTCACACTGTAAAAACTGTGTTAGAAAGAATCACAAAAATCACCAGATTTGAAGGCACATGCCTAGCACCTGCCCATTTTGCTAGCTTGCCTGTATGGTCAATACACCACACTGTCTTTTTGTCTGTATGGACAGTTTCCAACTTTAACTTAAACTTTTCTTCAAGTCTTTCATTAGTGTCTATGTATAGTTAAGTAATGATTCTATTTTTGATATATTGTGTAGCCTGTTGTACTTGAATAGATATATAATTTGCTACAATCTAACTTTACTGTAGGGGCACACTATTGATATCTTCCTTTGTATTTTTGTAGTATGTATGTGTTCGTGGATGTCATATGTCTGTGTGCCTATGTGTATGTATGATGTGTATAAGCTATTGGACACCTTAATTTTCTTCTGGATAAATAAAGTATCCCTATCTATCTATCTACATCCATCGACCTCCCTACACACAATACTTTGTCTTTGTCAGACTACATCCTCCTTCCTCGGTGGGACAACATGTTTGGGTCAGTGGGAGATAGGGCTGGGCGATATATCGATATTATATCGATATCGTAATATGAGACTAGATATCGTCTTAGATTTTGGATATCGTAATATGACATAAGTGTTGTCTTTTCCTGGTTTTAAAGGCTGCATTACAGTAAAGTGATGTACTTTTCTGAACTTACCACTGTTCTAGCTGTTCTATTATTTGCCTTTTCCCCACTTAGACATTATGTCCACATTACTGATGATTATTTATCTAAAATCTAAGTGTGAAGATATTTTGTTAAAGCACCAATTGTCAACCCTAGAATATCGCCGCAATATCGCTATCGAGATATTTGGTCAAGAATATCGTGATAACTGATTTTCTCCATATCGCCCAGCCCTAGTGGGAGGCAGTGCTGGGTCAGTGCTGGGTCTGATCTGATCTGTGTCGGGTTATCTGTTCCGCTGTGTTGTGTTCCGTGTGTACCCAGTCTATTCACATCTCCAGTTCCTGAACTGGAGCAGAGCAACTGGGAAGCATCATACACACACACTTAGTCAGCCAGTGTCTTGCTGGCCACCAATCACTCAGAGAAACTCCAGGGCTCTGTCCCAAATACTGAAAAGAAATTTCACCCTGAAACATACAGTAGCGATCCATTTCTTGATGCATAATATGTACTTATCTACTATATTTTGAATTGGTTTAATTGATTAATGCATTGGTTCTATTCCTGATGGGTTTTAGTAAAACATGTTTCTTGTTTCCTTCAGTTTCCAATCATAATTTAGTCCAAGGTCAATTTCCTAGCATGGACACCAAATTAATCTGCCAGCTCATGTTTAATTTGCTCTGGCAGATATGTCTGCCCCCTCCCAAATCAAACAGATTTCGAGCCGTCCAGAACCTGGACGGGCCAATCACAACCATTTATCTAATGTGGGGAGGGTTTAAGACAATGTCATGTTTGAAATAGTTACTGGACCATCTTCTGGACATTCTCCGTCCAGCGCAACGCAGCAGGCTCACAGAACTCAGATCCAACTAGGCGTTGCTGATCAAATATGAACCAAGATTGACTGTATGCCTATTTCTTGGCTAAAATGTTTTCAGAAACACATTGTAGTGTACTGTTTAGCTGTAATTTGAGAAAGTTTGTGACCTGGCCGCCATTTGCTTTGCACTTGTAGAGAAGTTATGCAGGTAAACAGTAAAAACAGAGCTCTGAACCGATGAGTGTCTGGGCTCTTGTTTTTATTTGGTGCTCTAAACATCCTCAGCTCACTTACAATCACACAAAACGGCTCATAAACACATTAACATGTTAATCACATACACACAGTACACACACTCATGCCCTGCCTATCCCTGTCTGTCATAGATCCCCTGGACATTATTTCAAATGATGCCTGACAAGCAACCAGCAAGCAAAGAGGCTAAATAAGCTCGGTTATAAATAAATCCCACACATCTGCCTCAATCAGCCACTTCCTGTCTGCGAGAGACAAGCACTAATGGACAGAGTTAATGTAGCCAGTTATCCTTGATAAGTCTGTGTAGGAGTCAGTAATGCCCCGTCCTCTGCTTGGCTCTTCCTGTCAGACTCTCGAGCCTCAAAGACAACCTGGAACACACTGTCCTGGCCTGCCATTGGCTGCCATGAGCAGACAGTCTAACCTTACTGCTAATAATAACAGAAAGGCCATCACCTTTCTAAACTCTGCTGACTGCTGTTGAAGGAGAGGTGTTGAGCGATATGGTGATGAGACAAAAGCAGACAACAAGGAAAAATAATAGCGACAACTGACATTTTCAAGTGGATTGACATAATAATTGCATGTGTCTGTCTGTGAGTGTTTCTGTGTACGGGTGATTTTAAACCCGAGGTTAGAGTTGTGGCTTTGTTGCGCTCCATTTCCATCCTATTATCTGCAAGAATGCCACAAGATGCAACAATCCAACATAAATAGAAGTGTCATGCACTAAAAATGGGTGAATTGACTGATTAAATTCAGAAATTACCACTTTTTATCACTTTTTAGTCAACGTATGCAAGAATTCTGAATCAGTGATTTTGTTCATGAAGTGCAACAAAAAGATAAGTGTCTTCAAGCGTTTCAATTCTTCCTAATTAACAACATTTTCCCAATCATAATCAAACGTGCGTAGTGTACGAATCCAACCGTAATAACTACATGCAGATTGTTTAGTAATAAGAAACTGAAGAGCTCTGACAGTGAGTCTGTCCTCTCAAGAAAAAGCAACAGCATCAGTTGTGTCATCAAATGTCTCCTAAATGTGTGCTAAACCTTGAATAGGAGGCTATTCAAGTGTAATATTCACTTTCATTAGCCATGTAATCAGCTTAGTCGGAATATGGTCTTTTTCGGAATAAGGGAAAAAAACGGATTATTATGTGCATGTAAACGTAGTCACTGTCACTTATTTATGAGTCATGATGCTGTTTGCATAGTTTTTATCCAAAACCTGACCGATATAACTTATTAGTTGTGTTTCTGCTCTTTAATGAGCGATCATATTTGAAACCATAATTCTAATAAGATACATTTTTGCAACAGAAAGTCTACATACATATACCCATCATAAATCTTGAATGCAATTATAAACATCAAATATTTCTCCCTTTTCAAATAGCCCTGGTCATCCTGAAAAGAAAATGTACTGTACAATGCATCCATATTTGAAGCCAATACGAGTCTTTGTAGTCTAAGTTAGAATAAAATATTTCCAAAAACCCACACTTCAGTGGGCATTAACACATGATTGTGATTGTAATGATAGACCCATGTGTCTGTGGAGAAATGTGTTGTTTGGAGACAAAATTGCATTTACACATGTTTGTTAAATTAGCCAGATGTATCTCTGACCACCCCTGGACACAATGAATAATCACATTATCAGTGGTGATTTTATGCCTGACCTCAAAATGGGTTTTGTGTGATTATAATCCAATCATTCAGGATGGATGTTAACACCAGGTGAAGTCACGGCACATTGTCCGTCTCAGAGGCTGCTGGACAAGGAAGCCTCAGCCGGAAGAATCAGTATAATCATATGGTGGGAAAGTCTGTCCACCCTTAACCTCCCTGACAACTGCTGTTATCTTAGCACCCTCTGCTTCTCTGAGCATCACACTCCCACAGTGTGATCTGCTGTCAACACACAGTGACAGCTTTGTAATATGTGGAAGGACTCTTAAAAGTAATCTCTCTCCCCTGACGCCTTCAAGAGCCAACAAATAGCATGACGACCACCGTCAGGAGCATGAGATAGTTTCCCTATAAGACAACACTGACCAGAGCCCCTCTGCTCTGTCCTGCAACCGAGGCGATAAGGCTGTTTTACTAATCGCCTGCACACACTAAACACACAACATTAAACATTGTGTTTGCAAAGTACAGAGGCCTGGGCTGCAATTTTACTAAAAAATAGGCTCAGTAAAAAATACTATGTTTTTAAATTAAAACACATCATTTTTGACATGTCATTTTAAATAACTACTGGTTTTCTTATTTTTCTGAAATTTTAATCTTCACAGCAACAAGTAGTAATGGCTTTTTTAATATATAAACAAGAATAACCACATGTCAAAACACAGATTGTTGTCAAAAGATGAGACATGAGAGACAATAATTGCTCTTCAAATAGACATTTGACTGTATTTGCAAATGTCTTCAATAGGAGAAGAAATGAGTGCTGTCCATAATTTGTACATACAGCAATAGAAAAAGCCAATTCACATTAGCTAGTGGGTGTTTCTTCATTATTTCCTTATAATGAAGAGGACACTTGATTTCATTGCAGCAAAAAGACCTGCTGCAGTTTGGCTTATTTGACATGTGTTTTACTGCTTTACTGGTTTCTTTGCTTTGTTTCGGGGGTTATTCTCTTCCTTTCTTTGTTCTGTCTTTCTTTCTTTTTTGGTGATGACATTCAAATGGACTGGAAAGTGCCGTCATTGAGTGCAGCTTTTCCCCAAACTGACAGACCATTCCCAAAGAAAAACTATTTTAAAGGTTGTCGGAGCCTCTAGTGAGAAATCTTCCAATTCACAGCTCCCACTGAAGTGAAGAAAAATAAATGAAAATACGTGTGTGTGTGTGTGTGTGTGTGTGTGTGTGTGTGTGTGTGTGTGTGTGTGTGTGTGTGTGTGTGTGTCTGTGTGTTTGCAACCTGTGTTTCCACTCATCTCCTGGTGTCCAAGGACATTTTGGATCGGTGTTATTGGTGCACTTAATGTTCCTCCCAGACAGTGGCCCATGCAGCAATCAGCGGGGTGTCAGTACTTCACACAGTTGTAAAGCAGCAAACTTGGTGTAAAGGAGGTGACAGTGAGGCAGATAGATGAGCTAATGCAATGTGCTGCTACCGGAACAAGAGCTTTATCAGCCCCTCTCCACAGACACAATAAAGGCTGGTTTGCCACATCTGGTCACACGAAACACACTTTAATCAGAAGCAAAAGGTCAGCTTAGCACATTTTGGCCAGTCAGCAACACCAAAGGTGACTGCTGGCCATGATATTACAAGCATGCCAAGTTGCCCAGAGGTGTCCACTCAGGCCAGTGATCCCTAAGGCTCAGTGGATCTAAAAGGGTTTCCTCAGAGGCATGGTATAGTTGACATTCAAAGTCTGTCCTCCAACCATCTGAACATGGGTAAACTTGCAGAGCAACTGAACGGAATGGATATGTGTGAACTATATATAACACCTTTAGTTATTATGCAGATTGAGATTAATAAAACAAAAACTACTCAACAAATAAATTAGGATGTAATACTACATTACCAGCTGATGATGAATCAATAATTAGAATCTAATAATATCATATACACTACCGGTCAAAAGTTTGGGGTCACTTATAAATTTCCATTCCAGACAGAATACCAGCTGATATCAGTTGCATTGTTTTTTTAATCAGGGCAGCAGTTTTCAGATTACATTATGTGCTTACATAATTGCAAAAGGCTTCTCGACTGTAGACAGAAGTGGCTGAAGAAACACTTGAAATCCATGCTTTTTGGTCTAAACATCGTACCCAAATTAAAAGTGGTACAGCTCCCATATACTCTGACACTCTGGGGTGTGCCTGATATCACTGGAAAGGTGATTGATGTGGGTGTGTTTGTGTATTTGAGAAGTGTTGTATTTTGTCGTTTTTGGGCTTTTTTCTTTGCACTTTTAAAATGGAAATCATATAAAAACCATTTTTGAGTCTTTTGGCTTCATTTATTCTGTAGTAAGCTGAGACATGTGGCTAATGTCCTGTGTTGTCTGTCACCTGTCAGATGTGTTTACAGCAGTGTATTCTAATCATTTTACAGATGTATGACTTCAACCTCCATTCTAGCCTCTGTAACTCTGTGTCAGTAAGGCCTAGAATCACCCTGACACTTGTAACAAAAACTTGAGTGTTACCTTTCCAATGGTTATCTGTTCGTATCCTTACAATGCATTTGTATTTGTTTCCTTAGTGTGTACTGACCTCTGACACTAGATTAGCCTACCCACAGAAATCCATTAAAACTGCCTTTTTCTCCCCCACTATTCTAACAATAAGACGATCAAGCCACCTCCCACACACTTGAGATAAAGAAATGCATGAAGCTATACTGCATCCCAGCCCACCCTGTCATGGCACTGTGCCATGGCATCCAATCACAAGCCAGGAGCTGCAGGAAAGGATGTAGGGCACAAAATCAATTTCCTTTGTCGCCTCACCAGCACCGGCTGCTCCCCTGGACCAAATCAAATGTAATCCTGCCATGACTCCTCAATTAAAATAAACTCTAAAAAAGTATATTACTTTCTGTGACTTTCTCTCTATCCTTTTAAAAAGGAGATTAGCCAGGGAAATGACTTCTTGACAATAATAGAATTGTTATAAAAAAGAGAAGAGAAACGATTCAGGACATTTTGGTCTTCCTTCTGCTGCCAGTGGGGAGCTTCGTGTCAGTGACAGGCAGACTGTGAAAGTTGAAAAGATGTTTCAAATGAATTGTGTGTGGTTACAGAGTTAATCTCATTAAACAATAATAGTAGGTTTATTTGACATGTCTATTGAAAGCCAGGTGGATTTAAAAAAAAAAATCTTTAGCAAAACAGCCACTGAAACCAGCATAGTTAAGGCAAAGTATAATACAATATAAAATGTATATTTATATATGTATATATATATATATATATATATATATATATATATATATATATATATATATATATATATATATATATATATATATATATGCTGTATATATATATATAATAAAACACTTGAAATGTCTGAAATATGAGACCAATTTATTATTTGTCAACCGTCTCCCTCTGAGATGCAAAACACATATTTTCAAGGGAAAGCAAGTACGGGCTGTTCCCCCGGGAATGACAACAGACATGACAAATGGAATCGAGTGAATAGAGGGGAGAAGGTGTAAATAAAAAGTTGTCAGTCACGTATATGCCCCCTCTCAATTCTCCTGAAGCTATAGATGCCTGACCCCTGACCTCTCTTCAGAGTCTCGTGTGGCTGAGCTCCCCGGGATGAGAGAGGGGGAAGATGACAGCCCTCAGATTTGTTTTGCTGTCACACAACTACTTGACTTACTGAGAGCAAGAAGGAAAGTGGACGGAAATAAGAGAGGACAGGAGAGGTTGATGACTTGTGAAGTATAAAGGAAGAAAAAGCGCCAAATATTTTAAGAGGTAAGAGAAGGAGAGTGAGGGCAATCAAGAAAATTGCCATTATGAATTGAGGAAGGCTGAGGGAGGCTGTGAATAAGAAACCATTCTTATTCATAGATTCATAGTGCTGCTTCATGTGAGGTGAAGTGCTCATGGACAAAAGCTCATCTACCAATAATGGAGAAAAGATATTGCTGTGACATTTTAAAAGTATATACGCTTTGTATGAATATATATAAATAATAATAATAAATCTACCATTTACTTTGTGTAGGTTAGTTTATTGCCACATGAAACACAAAATAATGGTAAAGTTGTATAAAATATATAAGAATATGTAAGACAAATACACAAACACTGCATGTTTTACTGCATATAAACGTTACGTTATTTCTTTTGTGTCGTTTTCTTTTTACACTGATTCCTACAGATTTTTTTTCATTAGACCATTTTAGTTCCAAAAGAGATATTGTGGGTCATAATAGATGGAAGTGACAAATTGCAAGTAAGAAAAGCAAAATAGTAAATTTTGTTTAAACAACAACAACAACAACAACAACAACAACAACAACAACAACAACAACAACAATGTAACTAGCACCGCCCAGTCCCATCTGGATCAGAATTTACTATTCCTGTTGGACCTCAAGGTATATTGACAAATGTCATCTTCCAGTGTTTTAGATCATTTAACTATGAACACTGTTAATGACAAAATACCTGGGGACTAATATTTAGTGTATTTATATTTGTAGATATTTAACAATCCAAAACGGTGAGTCCCATGCAGCCTAACTTGAAGATGTTCCCTAGAACACAACAAGGACAAGGTAACAAGGAGGACATTTAATTCTACATTCCTTCAGCTCCTTAATCTGCCTTTGCTTCACTTATGCAAACTGGAAAAAAAGCAATATATAAAAGGACAGGGGGTTTTCAATACATTCCAAATCAGAGCACCATGAAAATGCCATGCTGGCATGGTCTAAATACAGAAGGGGAGCTTAGAGTAACACATATTTGTTGCAATCAATGAATAAAGAGTACCAAAACAGAGTGAATGAGAAATGGGACTATATAAAACCTGTGGCAGATGTTCTGCTGCTAAGAACATCCCAAAAGAGGCCATAGTGAGTCGGTGAATAGGGGGAACTTCTGGCCATATTGGAACAGATAGAAAAACATGACCCAATAGTAAAGAAAAAAAGTCCATCGGAAATGCTAAATACACAAGTAAATGGACTGCATTTATATAGCGCCTTTAGACCTTACTGGACAAGGCGCTTTACAAGTTGCCTCTCATTCAACCACTTATACACCGATGGTGGCGGAGCTGGCATGCCAGGTGCTGGCCCGCTGGTGCTGTTTGTTCCCTTTTTCTCCTGTTTTGCTATCAGAAGCCTAGGTTAGAGCTTTGTTTTTTCTTTACATTTTGTTTTGGTTTAGGAAAGTTTTAGGTTGCCTCTAGAGTTGTTTTGGTGGAGGGAGGGGGCACCCGTTATGTTGCGTCCCTAGACATCAGGACGTAACACCAGCAACTTGGAGGCTGGATGGTTCAGCAAGATATCATCCAAGAGGTCAAAGAAAGTGAGGCATTCAGTGTGCCAGCCGATAAAACTAAGGACATTAAAAAAAATTCCACTTGTCCTTTGATAATATTGTAAGGGCGCAGTACATGGGAGTTTTTAACATTTTCAAAAAGCTGATAGTTTAGATGCTGCAGGCTTAACACAGAAGATCATCAATTGTCAAAAGAGATATGGGCTGGAGCTGGATAGCCAGACATATGACGGAGTGTCTGTGCTGAGCGTAAAACATGCAGGTGTGTCTGCATGCATACTGCAATGCACATTGCCTGAACTTAGTTCTGGTTGATACTGTCAAGTCAGTACCTGAGGCAGCATGAGAATGTAGTTGGACTTATTCCTTATCCTCCTGTTTGGCTATTGCTGTATTACAAGAGTCTGCAGGAATCAAACTTTTGATTAATTTGCAATTATTCAATACTTCTTAGTCTCTGTTTTGACGTGAATTTTCAATTCTAATCAATCCAGTGTTTGCCTAGTTATTTTAGCCTGTGTGATAAATGTGAGAGTGTCTGGTTTATTCCCACCCTGAAGACTTTCATCCTAAAGTAAAAATGTATTTAATACATTTAGCCACAGTGATGTCTAAGCAGCCCTCTCTTGGAAGCTCTCCATGACGGCAATGTAGGTGGTTTGACCCCTCCACCCCTCAGTGTGTAGAAGGCATGTTAACAGTCAAGCTACCAACCCTAATTAACTCAATTACAATATAACGAACTGTGGCATGGCATTATGTTATAGGCTTTAACTAACAGCGAAAAAATGATCCAGCCCTCCTATATAATGGGTCCAGGGTGAAATAATAGGAGGCTTGATGCATTGATGGCACGTTTCCTTTTCTTCAAAAATTCAATATCAAGATTAAAAGGGTGAAAAAAAGGCAACAGAAGACCAGCTCTAGACTAGAGGGATCTGTTGTGACATCCACTATTGGCAAGCCTAGGAATGATCAAGATGACATGGATGGTTTTTGAAAGAACATCTTCTATCCAATCCTTGACTCTATGATTGGGGAGATACAGAAACATTTCTGCAAGCACAACTGCAACATAATGAGTCGTTTCAACAGCTTTTTAGAAGTCAAAATGAGGCCTGAGCTGCACCAAATGATTTTGGAGAGGAAAAGGAAAGGAGGAATGCAAAGCCTGACCAGCATATTGTTTCTGGAGCCTTTTAAAGAGGTGAAGTTTTCCAGTTGTGCAAAACTGCTATTGCAATACCAGTAAGCAGTGCAGCTTGTAAAACAAGTTTTTTTTCAATCTGAAATTGATCAAGAATCACCTACGAACAACAATGACTGATGAGTGACTGAGTGAACAGGGAGTGCTAAGCGTAGAGTCACATAGAGCAAAGTAACTAGATATGGACGAGTGTATTCGACTATTCAGTAGCAAGCACAACAAATGCAGAATACAGCTGTTCTGAGACAGAGCATAGCCTGGGTAACCCACATGAACAGACACTGCTTTCAAGATCAGAACATGGAGGGCAGAGAACACACACACACACACACACACACACACACACACTGCAATGTCTGTATTAAAAGTAAAACAAGTTAAAAGAAAATGTTATTAGAACAAGATTGTGTTCTATCCATGCAAAACAGACCCTTGTGCACATGAAAAGTGGCACTGCAAAAGAGTCTGAAAATCTTGCCTAATGCAAAGTGTCAATGCTGTATTTATTTCTGATAACATTTTCCCATGGGCCCCCACTGACTGGTTTCTCCGCATGTCACGTTCTTTGTGCTGCTGTCGGGAATGATTTGGTATATTTTTGTTGTTGTACAGATGTGTGACCCTCCGAGTCACACTGAGAATGAATAATCCCCTTCTTGACCTTACACACTCCCCACTGTTTGAACAGTCCCACAAATCAGCCTCTGGTAAATGTTGGCATTAGCATTTTGGCATTTCCACTGTTTGTACTTTTTTGCACGTGTGATTCGTGTTGCGCATCAGCTCGAGTGTGCGGCCAGTGCTCTATATTACTGCAGCGCTGTGAGACATTTTTCACTGTTGTATTCGTAAAAAAACAAACCAAACTTGTAATGTCATGAATTCAGAAGGACTGTGTCTTGAACACAAGGGCAGGATTCTTAAACGTCAAGAACATTCTCAGTAGATATTCTCAGCATGCTGCCTGCCTTTTTCAGGGGATCAAAAGCTCACTTTTCACTGATCTCATTAAAGACAGTGGCATTTCATTAGCCAGGATCTATCATAAAGCGCCATTATCTCTCCATCTGATGGAGTCTGCTCTTCACAGCCTCCCAGGCCTGCTATAAATGATAGCTAATCTAATCCTGGAACTCAGTGAGTCTGAAGTGAGGAGAGGAGAAAAAAGGGGGGACAGAAGAGTAAAGGCAAAAAAAGACTTTTGAGCTAAAACATTACAAAGCATGAGAAAGTAGAGCTGGACTTAGTCCTCCGGCTATTGTTTTTCTTCAGTGCTGTATTGCTGTATCATGAGAGCCTGCAGAAATCAAAGTTTCAATACATTTGCAAACTTCAAATATTCAATATTTCTTAGCTTCTGTTTCGATTTGGACTTAAAGGTGCAATATATAATACTGACAGCTGGTGTTTAAAATAGTTAGTGCAGTACAAATTCAAAATACTGGTGAGAGTAGTCTCCCCCGCCTCCTCCTCCCCAGACTCGAAGTTCACGTTGGTTGCCAGGCTGAGACCAGAGCATCAACAACAATGTTGCTAGACGCTTGTCTCACATAGCCTGAACAGGCTACATGTTGTAAACAGCCATGGCACGGCTGTCAAACTGGGCAGTTGATAACAACACACAGGCCAAAACACAAACAGAAATTCCATTACGGAATGGAAATTTTAAAAGGAGAAAATACGGGTATTAGTATTGTTGTCAGGAAAGACAGTATTTCAACTTAGCATGTTTCCTTAATATCTGATGATGCATTGGGGTACATTTCTTTTATTTATTACAGTAAATATATATCATATTGGACCTTTAAGGTCAATTTTACATAGTCAATCCAATTATTGCCTTAATTATGTTACCCAGTGTGATACATGTGAGACTGTTTGGTTTATTCCCACCCTCAAAGACTCTTTAATCCTAAATAAAAAAGTATTTAACACACCCGTCAGTGTGTGTAGGAGGCATGTTACCGTCGAATCTACCAGCCGTAATTAACTCAATTACAGTACAACATACTGTGCCATGGCATTATGTTATAAGCTTTAATTAACAGCAGAAAAGTGACCAGGCCCTCCTAACGTATGGGTCCTCGAAATTATAGGAGGCTTTATGTATTGACATCACAGTTGTATGTTTTCAGCCCGCTGGCATCATTGTATGCTTTTGGCTTGTGATTCACAGTTCAAGAACCTTAAAACAGACATGCATGAATTCATCTGCTTTTCAGTGAAGACTTATTCTTGGGGTGATTTGTGTGAAATCCTGCCATAGATGGCGTCGCTGGGTTGTGGTATACGCTGTAACAAAGGGGCTGAAGTGGCTCTCAGCTGCTGGCTGTCAGCCGAGTGACAGCTGATCTATAAAAGCTTTTCAAGTGTAAAGCACCAGAGCTCTGATATGTTCAATTAGGTTTAAATGTGTCTGTTGATATGGACACTGCCTAGTGTTACCAATTCAATATCGACTAAATTGGAAGAGAAAAGAGCCTTGAAGATTAACAGTCAATAATTGATTAATTCAAGGTCCTTATGGAAAACTAAATGAACAGAAAACTCAGAGTATGATAAACCCAAAGAGCAAAAAAAAGCAGAGTTAGAGTGATCTGTTTTCTGCTTGCTATGAGTTGAAGCTGGATATCATTGTTGCCTATTGCTGCATCATAAGGTAAAGATTACAGTATTACAGTTCATTTGTGTGGGGATGGTGTAAGCAGAAAGGTCAAAAGATTGTATATGATATGTAGTGTTTGAAGAGGAAATGTGTTTAAAACAAGCTAAAGATATGTAAAAAGTATAGTCATTATTTCTTCTAAAGATTTACACATGAAGTATATCTTATATATTTGGTAATGGTTGACATGTATGTGCCGTATAAACGTCATCAGTGTTTGCGTCAATGTTTACCACCTTTACCATCTCGGTTTAGCCTGTTATCATGCTAACATTAGCTAATTAGCACAAAGTACAGCTAAGGCTTATGTGAATGTCAGTAATTTTAAAGGTATTTGGTCATACATCGAAGTAATTTGACTGAGTATGGTGCTAGATGAACAGTCAATGTATTAATATTGTGGATAATAAATAAAAAATATTCATGTACATGTTTTAAATAAAAAGAAACTAATGTGATTTTAATAACCAAAATATTAGCATTTAAAAGCAACTATTAAACATTAATAAAACATAGGTATGAGTGGGTGTTTGTACATGTAAATGAGAGGAAAAGGTGAAGAGGAAAAAGGTCTTTGTGCATCTCTTTGGTTAATAGAATAGATAATGAGCCCTTAATAGGATTTTCCGGGCAATACGTGGATACCTATAATTTCCATAATCCCTGTGCCCAATAAGACTAAGTACGGTTAACCATCGAAATGGCAGTTGTTTCACGACCTCTTTCCACCCACTCACCACCACCACCACCACCAGCAGCAGCATTTCTTGTTTAATAGGAGACCTGGATATTAATCCCTCACCGAAATTAGCTTTATCTACAGTATCGGGAAGGGAAGACAATGTGATTAACAAAACAGAGTCAGCTGGCATAAATATGCCTTGTTGAATCCCTTTTCATTGCTTTTTGTAATCTCCTTTGTGTCTATGAAGATATGTTTTCATACTTTTTCCAGGTGACAGAGTACATGATACTTCACTGTTATTTATGTGGGCATAACACTTAGAGATGACTGAAATGCGAGGACTTTAGTAAAATGGTTTCTAGTCCAGTCTGTGATTAGTTAATAGTTAGTGGTTTATACTTTGTTCATAGAAAACTGGACTCAGCAGAGTGTTCATTAAAGGACAAATCCGGCGCAAAATGAACCTAGGTGTTAATAACACGTGTCCGAGTACGACCGTTCGATGCTAATCGAATATGATCAGTTTCATCGCAAACCTCTAATTACCTTATAACGCTAGTCGTCGGGGCACGGCTAAAGTAAAAAGAAATCGCTATTTCTATACCACTAACAAGGCTCAAAATAGCACCACACTTCCGAGGGTCCCTACATGTAAACTGAAGCATTGAAAACTTTGTGTACAGACAGTTTATTAAAAAGATAGTTTAGAAAGACAGTTCCGTTCACATATACAGGCGGGCACCATCTTGGGAAAACAGTCACGACCAGTCGAACAACAAACGCCGTGCAACGTGAGCTGAACTGTCACTTGAAATCTCCCATGGTCCATGGTTTCCCAATGGGTTGATAGGAATTACGTTTGTGAAATGCATGAATTATATCTGTTTATTAAAATATATGCACAACGTTCGTCGTTCGACTGGTCGGACTGTTTTCCCAAGATGGCACCCGCCTGCATACGTGAACGGTACTGTCTTTCTAAACTATCTTTTTAATAAACTGTCCTGGGCCCCATGCATTTGTGTCTAATAGACTGATGTGACCAAAAATCTTTGAAATTGTCTAGTATGTGGATGAGGTTGTTATAGTTCGATGACCACATGTAGGCTATTCCTTTGAGCCAGAGTAGGCTACAACGTTACGGTCGAAGAGAAAGAGAGAGAGCGAGAGGTAGCGGGCGGAGGAGGGTGAAGCAGTGTCTGAATGCGTGTGAGGCTCGGATATTGGTAGTGCTCCCGTGGGTGCTGTGCCCCTATATGCCCAGAATACGTTGTCAGGAGTAGGACCTGTTGCTGCCAGATATCTGTGGTCTGGATGTGTCCAGTGATATAACTCGGACACAACGCTGTGTTACCACGTCAGGATTTCCCCAGGGCTGTGAGACATGAGCAAATACGAACCATTGTTTTTATTGAAATTTTTTTAGATAACACAAAACCATGGATGCCTATTGACTGCATGAAACACTGTGTGCAGCTGCAGCCTCCCTCTCTCTCCCTCTCCCCTCGTCCGCTCTTCATCTGTATACTTCATCCATAGACTATAGCCTTCTCTGGCTCAAATGAATACGGGCAGCCATCCAATTATAACGACCTCATCCACATTGTCAAAATCATTTAAATATTGAGCCATTACATTGAAAATCTTTTAGATAACAGGAGCCTTTCATTTCTGTAGCCTACTTTGTAACAACAGACTACCTGACCGCTTTTTCCTCGTCTTGCGTTTCACTCTCCACACAGCTGTCTCAGGACACAAAGTCACGTCCTGAGATCGATAATGTTGTCAGACACTTTTAGTAACAATTTGAGGCTGTCAGTACCAAAACAAATCACATTTATTGGAAAATAAAAGCAAGGCTCCAGAATTGCCCAATTAGGTTACATTGCAGCTTGGTTCGCAGGTTGAAATAAACGGTAGTTACCCTTTAATTTCTGTTTGGGAGGCCGCTTGGATTTCATGCTCAACTCTCGTTTGTCACTTCATGTTGGCTGACAATTCAAAACTGTACTCAGTAAGTGGGGATAGGCTATGTTTTATTATTTTCTCTCCTCTTGCTCCACTTTCTGATTATGCTGATGGAAGATGGACGTCTTTCAGCAACAACAACAAAACTTGGCTATAGTTTTAGTTTTACCAGTGTGTTGCTCTTCTTCAAGAATACGTTTGGTGACATTCTATTTTATTTATTGTCAACAAATCCCAGGGAAAGATGAAAAACAACAATAATTTGATCCTACTGACAAGTATTGCCAATCCAACATAAAATTCACCAGAGCACCAAATGTGTTTTAATCCGCAACTGAAAAAATTCCCAAATAAATGCAGTATTTTCAACTGTTTGAGTAACAGTGCCCTGCTTTTTTTAGTAAATTAAAGTCTTATATATAGCCATATTTGTTACCTGTTTTAATAGATTTTTTAGGAACAGTGATCTTGGTGCTGAATGCGAGACTGATTTGTTGTTAAAGCCTTATAAGTTAAAGACAAATGTGGTCTTGTTTTGTAGATTTTGTATCATTCCTGTTAATTACATATTTTGCTCACCAACTTAAACACTGAGATCTGGGGATTCGGCCAACACCGCAGCTACTGCTTCTAAATAATTTGCTTTACAAAATATGGATGAAGTGTGAATTTGTTAACAAATTGTCTGATCATCTTGACTATTGTGGTGCTTGGGCTACTGGACATGGTTGTAATGTTGTGTCTAATAATAATAATAATAATAATCATATATTATAGAGAACACAGTACTCATTTAAAAACAGTCCTTGTGCAAAGTGCTTTGCAGGAAATACAGCCACACAGAAAATGAGAGAGTGACATTTGCTAGACTGGTGTGTTGACACAAGGCGGGTGTAGTTTGGTAGAAAGAAAAAAGTTCATATATGTAACTGCTCACAACCAGGTCTGTGGATTATCTTGAGTAACCGGGTCATGATTTCTGGAAAAAGACATGTTGTTGAGTTTTTCAAATGTATTTTTTTGCTGCTTCGAGCACCATCTAGTTCCATTATATTGGAGAGAAGGCAGACATATCTACGGCCGAAAGCTCCAACACTGGGAAGCTTGCACCAAAACAATTTAGATTGATATAGGAGCATATTGATTTTTGATTTTGGGGTAAACAGACCCTTTAAGAAAACCAAAGAAATAATGGTCAAAACTATTTAAATAAGACCCGAGAAAAACACATACTAAAAGTTTGTTTGTTTGTTCCCAGGAGTCGTCACTGTAAGCCCCTGTAATGATGCAACACCCACACATGAATGCAGAGAGAAAATACTACAATCTGTAAGGATTGCATCACACTTAGGATAGTTCAGAGTCTGCTGTACAAAAAGACATCAAAAGCAGTCTGGTAGTTTTCAAAGGGGGAGACCTAACTGCCCATGTCAGGGTCTCAGTCTACAGTGTGCTTCAAAGGCACACAGTGCAGCCTCAGACAATAAAACACAAAGAACAAAAAAAATGCCTTTTCAGAGACTCTCCCCAGCCAAAAAGCATGAATTCCAGCATTTGTCTGAGCCAGGTTCCAGTCTGCTTTGTACTGTGATACATTCAGCGAGCCTTCGTTGCAGCACTCTAGTTATCCCTGATTGGCAATTAGGGACTCCTGACGCTGAAGATGGCAGACGTGATTCAGTGATTGGGTCTCATCCTTCAACCTGCAGTTACAAATACAGGCAGGGTTGTTGTGTTTCTAACATCATCACTGCCATATTACCATCCCTAGCTGAGGAGAACCCAGGCACAGGTGAAGCTAATGATGGAGAGAGCTTAGGCGGCGTTGTTACTTATCAGGGACATGATGAATAAAACATAAGCTGTCAACCAATGGTAATGAAAGATGGGAATCTGCTTTTACAAAAACACACAGTAGGAATAAACTGGAGGGGAAAAGTGGGAAAATAGAGATGCCGAAACTCAAATAAATTGTGACAACAGATGCATGTTTGCTCAGTAAATGTGCATTTAAACCTATTCAGATGTCTGCAATGGAAAAAGGGGACAAAACACAACAAGGAACCACAGATAGGTTGCTATCTGTCCCCAACATCTGTCTTGAAATGGGAAAAAAAAAGGCTTTTATGTATGCTGCCCCTGCAGCTTGGAATTTGCTGCAGATGGATTTTGGTCTAAGGGAGCTGGTCTCTTTAAGTGTTTTCCAAAATAGATTGAAGAAGTAGGAGGAAGGTACATCAGGCTGTGTGTTTTGACTGAGCTATTTGCCCTATGGGATCGAGGATATGATGAGTCTTATTTTTGGTATACTTATACTGTGATCTGAAATATTATTGTCTGTAACTTAAAATGTATGTCTGACACTTTGTTTCATGTGCTGCTGCCTGAAATGTTTAATCTCAATGAGGCTTTTAAGTTACTAGTTAAATACATTTTAAAATCTTTGAATGTAAATGTTATTTTATATCAAGATATTAATGTGTATCCTGATATGATGCATTTTCTGTAAAACCAATAGTGAGATTGTTAATGGATAAATGAACCAGACAGAAATGTCAATTTTTGGCTAATCCAGCAAATTAATCACATTATACATAATTCACACAAAATCTTATAAAAATAAATATTGTCATAAATCATTGATTCCTTTTGTTTTGCAACATTGCTCACAATAGTCTAATACACCCAGGGATAATAAAGGGATGAAAGTATTATCCGCTGTGTATGTATTGTTATATCACCTACAAGTACATTATGATATATCCTGCTTTTGCAATATGAACTGACATAAACCATGATAAAAGATCCAGGTCTATTGCCTTGAGCAGTAACAAAAACTCCCTACAAAGTTGACAAGGCTGCACACTCCCCCGTGCCTATTCAGTGCCATGTTAGAGAACAGTAGCAGTGATTCATGCAGAATTATCTACTGTGTGCAGTGTCATTTATCACGGGATGTGTCGGCGAGCAGAACACAAGAGCTGATAAATGGAGGTGAAGAGGAAATGGCACAATGAAGATTAGAGCTCTGAAGAGAGAATTAAGATCCTTGGCGTTCTTGACCCTTAGGAAATATATCGGTCCGTACGGCACCTCGAGGCCAACTCACATTCTCTGTATTCATTAGAAATGTGAGCTATGTGCTGCTGTATACTACTTCATGAAATGCACAGTTGTGCTCTTTCAGACTTTGCCAGTCCAGTCGTTTGACCTCATTTGGGCTGCATGTCCATGCACAGACACACACAAACAGCAAAATCATTCTGTTCTGCTACAGCACCATATGGAGCTTGGTAATATACCGTAGAGGAGTGGAGGACATCCCTGAGGAAAAAGCAGTACAACGGTCTGCACAGTGTAATGTTTTCCAACCACTCACTAGTCTCACTAGTGTTATCAAGTAGAGCTCCCATGGACTTTCCTTTTATCTATCTGCTGCACTCAATGCAATTACTACAGCAGTTCATTCCTCAACTATCACAGTATACATTCACTGGCCTTTACAGTACATACTTTCATGCATCACTGCACACAGCGCAGTACAAGCACATTAACAATATAATACATAGAGTCAGTTCAGATGCTAAGCTCATATGTTTATGCAGGAAGGTGGGGGGTGCTTCACACCAATCTCCACCACCATCACGTTTTTCCTTTGCTATCCATCCACAGTTGGGATGTACATTATGCATTACACATACAATCACATATACAGTAAGGCCTGAATACAAGCTCCTCTAGGCTGAAAACTGGAGACAAGAAATGAAAAGGAAGCTGCAGCAAAAAGAGTAATGAAGGCAGTACTGGACTCATACAAACAGAAATATTAAAAAGAGTGACAGCTGATCTCTGACAGACAACAAAACAACGCTGAGCCATAAAGGTGAAAAGCTGCTGATGTAAAATTTGAAAGAAATGTCTGTGCAAAGATTTAATTACTTTTTGTTGTTTTTTGTTTTGTCCTGGAGATGTCTCCCCACTGCTAACAATAACTTTTTTTTCAACAGTGAGTAGCTCCTTCATTTCCTATTTGTGCTATATTGTGCAACAATAGTGTCTATCAACATCACCCTAATGTATTTATCGTCAGAGGAGAAACCTCTGGTTTGGTTGCTAATGCACATTATATAACAAAATTCAAGTCAGACAGGTAACAGCTGACAACCTATCAAAGACCTAATACCACCACTGTACTATAAACACAACACATAAACACTTACTTCAAGAGGACATTAGTGTAGCTAGAGCCCACCTAGTCCCCAAGTTAAAAAATAAAACTAAAATTACAGTTAATCTATTATTAAAAGGAAAAACATAAGTGATGCACCTAAGAACACAACAAATACAAGTTTTATCAAACCAGCAATAACCTAAACCTAAACCTACATATCATCCCCTTTTACATTGATATGGTGAACTTCTCAAACAGTTGCTAAACAGTAGCTAAACAATCAGCTGAAACTCATTGTAAAGCTCCGTAAAGCCGATGGGAGCCGCAGATCTAGGTGATAATTCTCTGTAAGCGCCCCCTTTCACATCTTTCAATAGAAATGTCTTTTGATAAGTTATTATAAAAAAAAGCAAAACTTTAAAATGGCCATAAATACACACAGTATCACAGAATACACAACAAAAAGGGGTTAACGTGCCAACAATGAACTGAAAAAAGGTACAAAGGGGCTATAAACAACACGAGTAGTCATATGATCAGACAGGTTGTAAATAAACCCTTGTTATTTATATATACACACACACACACACACACACACACACACCTATAGAGTCACACTTTGTTGATCACAACAACAACAACAAAACTGAATCACACTAAATGATCAGCCTGTCAAAAACAGAAAGTGGAGAGAGACAGAGACAATCTAGTAATAAGAGGCTGCAGCAATACATTCACATGCAGAGATATGAAAAGAAGATGAAAAGGGATGTTGAGATTGAAATTGAAATAGGTAGGAGTGTGCGAGTGCCAACGGAGGAGGACAGAGTGTGAAAAGTGGGCGCGAATGAGGGACAGGGATACAGACAGAAAGTGAGAATGAATCAGGTAGACAGAGGGGCACCAAGAGGCAATCAGATCCCTGGACTGGATGTATAAACAGGCGCTGGACAGATGATTAGAAAATGTCACCCCACGATCTCAGCCCTGCGTGACAGGTTATCTGAATGAGACAATTAAAAGGCCTGCCACATTGGCTGCAGGAGGCAAAGAGAGATGATGTCTGTGGAATCACTCTGCTCCATTTAAGGCCCTGCTGCAACTGGAAGGATGATTCCTGTGATTGCACACTATCAGCAATGTCATGTATAATTTAAATCATTTTATATACCCTGAACTTTAATAGAAAAAAGATCCATAGCATTTTACCTCACTGTTACTGCATGTGATGATAACAATCCAGTCTGAAATGGCATCTTAATAATGTCAGCCTGATAATGTGTTACGTTTCTGGAAGCTTGCAGGTTCCCTAACCAAAGTGTTTCTTATATAACAGGATATATAGATGAAGTACCAGAAAAGTTACTTAATAAACCACCTCTGTCCTCTTTTAAACTAGCTTATCATATAGGATATGGCCAGATATCTTATTTGTATCAACTGATTATGGACAAAAGCAAAGGTCCATCTCCGAAGCTGTCATCCACTCTCTTCGCAGCTATTCCAGCAGTGGAGAGTGAGATGGAGGGACAGCGGGGTGCGATAGCTAGCTAATTCTAATGCTGATGCTTTGGTGTCAATCTGTGAGATAACCACGCCCTATTCATTTCAATGTAACAGATGGAAATTAAAGGAGCTGTGAAATAAATGTGGCATTTAGAAATAAAAGTCCCCTAAAATAAATAAAAACGTCCTTTTATTTATTAATATATTTAACTATATTGACTCGTTTATATATCTACATTTATTTTATTGCATCATTTATTTATTTCAGAATTTATTTCATAGCCATATTAATTTATTTCATAGGCATATTTGTTTATTTAGGTATTTATTTAATATAAAACTGAACCCAAGCTTTAGCATTTCGTTCCCAGGGCATATCTTTCCTAACATACACTATAATGAGTGATATGATGATGATGTCGGTGCAGATCCAAATGGGAGCTAGAAGGGGAAAAGCTAATAGGGGTTGTGAGAGCGGCAACACGCAAACACACACCCAGACACTGCTGGCAGTGCCAGTGTGCACCTAAAGCAGGAGCAAGTGAGGATAATGCATAATGTCAGCGATATACTCAAACAGGCTATATGCTAATTCCACCCAAGCTCTGCCATGGTTTAATGAACCTGTTTACAGATGTAAGTCGCTTCCTCATGTATGGGACGTACATTAGGTAAGTGTTATATCAGCATTGAGGTGTTAAGGAGGGAAAATATATAGGATAGAGGATGGACCATTACCCAGCAGTTATTTACATTTTGACTGAGAGAGCTATTAACATGCTTCTGCAAACAAACACACACTCATAAATAAAAACGACATGGAAATTTACATGCTGGATGATGATGTAGTTTTTCATTTAAGTGGCGTAAGGAGAAAGGAAGACAATAAAAAAACAATTAGTCTTTTTAAAAGATAGATTGATTGTTCATTTTTAATCACATAGTGCTCTGTGGTGCATGGGCTGGCCTGCTTTCATGTACAGTTCACTGGTTATCATGGGAATAGGGCTCGAATAATTGAATTGCTGTGTTGTGTGTGCTGTAACAGATCTTAATCAGGAGATAGCGTTAGCGCGCGCGCGCGCACACACACACACACACACACACACACACACACACACACACACACACACACACACACACACACACACACACACACACACACACACACACACACACACACACACACATACGGCAGGCACATACATCTCCAAGCCTGACATCTAATCGCTGAAGGAACAATTAAAAACCAACGCAATGAATTGCGTTGGTTGATAAAGTAAAATACAGCTGGTAAAGAATGTGGTACCCCTTTTAAGATTACTTATTTCCTGCTCATTTGCAATCTAAATATGCCATATCAGGGTGTGACGGTTTATTCAGGCCCTCCATAATCAAGAGGTGCCTTTTAAGGAAAAGAAGTTAAGTGTTTAAATGATACTCAGGACCACTTCAGAGGAAAATACTCTGAATTTAAATGCCATTTAACACAGAGCATACTAGCAGTCAAATCACAAGGAGGGTCACCCTAAGAGCTAATGCTTGAGCATGCGTATGCATAGTATGTGTGTGTGTGTGTGTGTGTGTGTGTGTGTGTGTGTGTGTGTGTGTGTGTGTGTGTGTGTGTGTGTGTGTGTGCGTGCATATAAATGCATGTGCGGATGCCCTTCAGCGTCTGAGAAGTAAATATTCATAACCTGTATAAGGTACTGCAGTGAAACCACAGAGTACCTATACTCCTGCAGACAGATGCTTTTATTTCTTATTTCCTCTGTTTTTAAATTAATTATTTTAGTAAGAATTCACTGTTTTCTGATCTGCTACCACTTTAATTAGCTGGTGATGCTAGCTAACATGTGGTTTATGTCCACCTGCTGTCTTGATTAATTCAGAATAAATGCACAGTTCCATATTCACCGCTCTGCTGCACTCATTAAAATCCCATTTCATAGATGGCCCCTTTAGAGTGTTATATTATTATGTTGTAATGCATTACTACTATTAATGGATTACTATTACTGATATATAATGGTGTAACACATCAACGGTGTGGTAGCATTGTGAAGTGTCTAGTTCTATTTACCACTAAAATATGCATTACATTTTAGAGGCTGTACTTGCATTTTGTACCCAAAATCTAAACTAAAGTTAATTAAAAGTAACTATAGCTGTAACATTATTACAGTGGGGTAAACTATATATATCTTTCCTCTGAAATGTAGTGAGATACAAATATAAAGAAGCAAAAATGGAAATACTGAAGAGCAAGAACCATAAATATACTATGTTCAGTGTTGAGTGTTGTTCAATGTTGAAATTGTATATGACAACCAACTGAAAATTACTTTCTAGCCCTTCCCATTCTGAGTGTGTTTTAACCCGAAATGAGCTCTTAGTATCTCCATCGTTTACACGCAGCTGTTCTAGCCACTCCAATATTAACTTTGGTCTTGTTGCTTTGCCTGTCGCGTTGTCGTTTTAATTCTCTTTTTCACTTACCTGGCGAATAATCTCCCCTGGCATTCGTCACGGTGCCACTGAGTGTAAAAGCGCGAAAGGCGGAGGTGTGTCCCTCTTTGGCTAATGTATTTTAAAGATGGAGGTGCAACATGGCGGCCGTCATTCGAGCGAGTTGCTCGTATGTATTCTGAATGATTCTGAATGTCAGATTCTACGCTTACGAGAATACTTTGATTAGTTGGTGGAAGTAATTACACATGAATGAGCACATATTTTTGAAAGAACAAAGGGGGTTTTGCTAAGAATCAACTCAAAAAATTACACAATGTAGGTTTAAGTAAATGTACTTAAGTTATCCAGCCTGCAGCTTTCCCAGAATTGTTCTCAGTTTTCACCGGAAAGTGTGAGCGTGTCAGACTTAACTAGATGGATTTCATTCAACCCTGGACTCCCTGCTGCCGATCTGAAGGAGGCACTGCAGTTTGAACACCATTACTCTGCTTTTATCACCAAACTCTTCACTCACTCCAGCCTCTGCCTGCTCTGAAAACAGCCTCTGCTATCTAGCTATCTCTGGCTCTGGATTTAAAATTGCCTTGGCAATCTATCTTATACTGAGGTGTAACTAGTATTCACCGTGCAGCTCCAGTGAGATGGCCCTGACAATAACAACACACCCGCTGCGTTAGTTGCACTGATGAGAGGAGCGGGACCATTCAGCGCTGTGCACGAGTATTCATGGCTCTGGGAAACCTGCATTTTTGCTGAGGCCTTTTGAATGCCAACATCAAAACACATCTCTGCTCAATTTGCATGGGATATGCGAGATGTATTTGTTGAGGAAGTGGCGGTGTCCTTGGCAATGGAGGGCTCCATATGTTCCCCATTTGTTTACCTAGTCATTATAGGCCTCTCCATCCTGTGTGACTGCACTGTTGTCTTAGCGGGAGCCGCGCTGTCAGCCCCTCCCTTTTTTCTTCTTCATCTCCATCGTCACGGGAACAGCAGCCACAGGGGAGAACCAGTCCACAGGAAATTAGGAGTGTGACAAGATAAGACCCAGCGTTTATCTGATACTGTTCCCTGGCAACTAGTAAGAGCAGCAGAAAAATAACAAAAAAACAGAACAATGTGTAGGAAAAGTACATGCTGATATGAGACATCAGCTTTGTTCCAATACATTCACATATAGACTGTAAATGCTTCAAGACAAGCCAAGCAACCAACACTTTCCTATAACTCATCCATAAGTAACTTGATCTGTTTATCTACAGTTGTTACCTGCGGTGACTATCTGGCTGACGAGTCGATATCTCACTATTCCAGGAAGAGGTGTGACTTTATCTCACATTGTGCTTTATGGGTTTCCACATCAGCATGTGCAGATTAAGCATTATTAAAAGCATCTTTCCCAGGCAAGAGAGTCAGAATAAAACTCTAAAAACTTCCACAGTTAAGCCCAGACCAAACATTCACGATGTGACGAAACCGTTTTAGAACGTCGCAGGGAAAGGTTGCAGCAGTCTGAACTGGCCCGTCTCAACTTGACTAAAGCAAACTGATGGTGGCGCCTGCGACTCAGCCTGTCAAGTCGCTAGAGGCTGGTTTAAGGATGTAAGGCACGACACCTGTTTCAACAGCCAATAGAGGAGTCAACTTGTAAAGTCAGCTACAAACTATAGAAATAAAATGATCCATAATCCATTTTATTTCTGTTTGAACTGTAAACTGGTGGAAATGGCTAGTTTTAGACAAAGGGTCAACGAGCACCTGCAAACACGATAATGTGGTCGAGTGCGCTAGAGAATGACTGAAGAGAGGGAGCGCCTAGAACAAAGCCGTGAATCAGAGAAATAAAACGTTTTACCGATTCATCACTAGAAATGTAACTGTAGCAAGTATCTCAAATGATAAACGCAGCTGCTAAAAGCCTAGAAGTCGGAAGTTAGACCGGAAGTACAAAGAGTTGTTGCTATGGAGATGATACACCGTCTCGATGTAAACTGGCAGGTTTTGAATGAAACCTTTATTGCCCCGAGGGGAATTTGTTTTGCACTCAAGGGAGCCACATTAAACATTAAGCACATACAACAGTAAATAACCATAAACAATAAAAACCACACCAAACTTCCAACAACAATGAATGACGTAGAGGATACAGAAAACAGAACAACAACAACAACAACACAGCAATGGTGGTGACATGCAATCATCAGTCCAATAGCTAAGATGACTTAATAAATAATTAATTAGTTGCAAATTTTGCCAATCTTTGGTCTAAACTGGGATTTACCCGAAATCCCTCATCTCTAATCTAATGGAAGATAATGGCAATTGACCGGCAATTTCTGTGTCTGCCATCTTATCTAAATTGTCCTGATGTGGTTAATCCCTCTCATTCAACCGTCTCTGCAGATCAAAATGAACACAATTTCACTCAAGATTTTTTAACCGATGGCAGAGCAGGAAAATGTTTTCATTCATGTAATGATTAGCTGCTTACATAAACTTCTGTCTTAGTTGTTTCTTGACTCAAAGTTCACTGAGTCACAGTCCTGCTCCAGTCCAGCAATAACACCATCCAAACCCCCGCAGTGTGCATGCATCCCTTCACTCTCCATGCACTGTTCACTGCCTACTGTATACAACCTCAATGTTTTAACCAGTTTACACTGAAAATGTAGATGATTGGTTGCTCTCAACCGATTTTCACCCAGATCTTATAACCCCACATAATCTTGAGCTGTTGTTTCCTGCTATAAGATTAATGCAGTCTGCAGTAAACAAGACCCCTGGATGAAGAATGAGCATAAAAATAGCAACAGAAAGACTGCCACAAATGTCAACAAGCATGCATTAGATTGATGCAGGTATACAAGTTACTGTAAATCGTCCTACTCAAATATAAATCTTAAATTTGCATATTTTATTTATATATCTTTAGGGCTGTGCTCGATTAAAGAAATTCTTAGTCGACTAACACTCATTCAATTGTATCGACTAATCGATTAGTTGATTTAATCGACAGATCTGTAAATCTGAGTTTCTCCGCAAAGAATCATGCAAAAACACCACTTTAATTCTTGTGTTTACCAGAGATGTACTCGTACGTTTCATGGAAATAAGTCATTCAGCATGAAAAAAGCATAAAACATGACTAATCGACTAAAGAAATCTAAGTTGACTAAGACCAAAACGACAGATTAGTCGACTAATCGACTAAGAGGGAGCAGCCCTATATATCGTATACACCTTTACACTACTGTATTTTTGTCATGAAAAAAGAAAAGAAAAAAAGAGCTCTATTAATTTGGGACCTTCTACTTCCAAAGGCTATCAGTCAGGTTCAGCAGCACCACATCCCACACAGAAACAATAACACACGTAACTCATCACTCATCTGGTCTTACGGTTTGTTCACTACGCTCTGATAATGGTCATCAAGCCCCCGCACACACTCTGAAACCCCTCCATCCTGAGGCTAAGCCATCAATCTGCTCTCCATCACAGCTTCAGATTCACTTTGATCCACCTGGTCACCTACACCATTACTGTGGAGGTCACATCTCATCTCTACAGCTTTACTGACATCATTAAACATTCTCTCTCACATGCCATTCATTGATTTACTGCATCTCCTTCAGAGAAATAAGAGCAGAGCCTTCTCTGATTGTATGAGACAATTTTCAGTGAGTCACTCCAGCGGTGAAAGAAGTATTCAGATCCTTTACTTAAATAGAAGTACTCATAACTTCCTGTGAAAATACTCCATACAAGTATAAGTCCTGCATGAAAAACCTTTCCTAAGTAAAAGTATGCACGTATTATCAGTAAAATGTGCTTAAAGTAAAAGAACTCAAAGTACTCATTATGCAGTCAAATGTTTCCTGTCAGTGTTTGACTGTTGTATATGATGTTTCTGGATTAATATTACTGCTATATTAATGTGTATTTTGCATTTTACTGCTGTAGATGTTTAAAGTTGCTAATTTTAACTCCTTGACTGTTGGGTAGTTTAATCTACAACAATGCATCATATTCTATAACAATGCACTGTGGCACAGGCCAACATGGTGAGATGGAGGAGAGGCTGGAGCAGGAGTCAAACCAGTCCCCAGATTTTCCAAGCAAGTAACAAATAGGGGGGAGGGGCGGGAACGGCATCACTAATGTATCAGAGGAGAGAAGGCACCAGAGGGAGCGAGAAGATGCTCGGGATACAAGACAACCTGTGCAAAACACCTGCGCAGACGATGCCCAGAAAACCAGCCTGCCGCAGCCGCAAAGATGGAATGGGAGATGTGTGATCATGCTGTCGACCAGGTGCTGGAAACAGAGATTGCAGGAGACATGGGGAAGAAGCTTAGGTCCATGCCTTCAGTTATGTAGAGCATATGAGCTGATCGATTCGGGAAGGAACTGAAATCCAGATCAAACACCCAAGGAAATTTGGCGGGAATAGAGTTCAAACCTGCAAAATCCAGAAGCCTAGTAATGAAGGGGAGGGGGGGGTCACTGGCTCACAGATGATGCAGGGGCGACTACCTGTAAAGGTGACCTGGTTGCGATAACCCTTATCGTACTTTGCATATAGATCATCATATGTTTGTAGGGTTGCTGTCCTGTGAGCACCACATATCTCTAAAGTCACTATCCATGAGCTCAGAAAAACAGCCCTGTTTTCAGCTTTGTGACGATGCATTTTCCAGGTGATCCAAGAGGCTTTTAAAGAGATGATCTGAAGTAGGAGAATCTTCTCAACACATATCTAGCAACACTTAATCCCTGAGTTTATCACAAACATTAAAAATCACCAAATTTGGAGATACTTGGTTTTTACTGGAGTGAAAGTGGAGTAAATATTACAATATATGCCTCTGAGATGTAGGCCCAGTGGAGTAGAAGTAAAAAGTTGCATAAAATGGAAACAGCAAGTAAAGTACAAGTACCTCAAATCTGCTCCTAAGTACAGTACTTGAGTAAATGTACTTTGTTACATTACACCACATGTCAACTCAAGTTTGGACCCATGTGAGAGTGGTTTGTTAGAATAAGAGTCCACTAAAAGCAACCTGGAGGGCCTTCTGCAAATTAGTTTCTCAGCCAGGTCGAGGGCTGAGCTGCGTGTCTCCGTATTTAGCACAGGTGGCTGACAAGCAACCAAACCCAGATCACCAGCATGTGTAAAAACATTTGTGCCAGGTGTCATTTTTAATTACAACACGACGACAACAACAAATGGGCTGAAAGGCAGCAAGACAAGACAAATTGCTCTGATGGGTGGTTTTTCCTGGTCAGTGGACATGCTGGTGAAAGTGAGCATCTGTTCACATTCATGGGCTGCCATAAATGAGTCTATTTCTGGCTGTGTGTCTTTACATGTGCAGGATGGAGAAAGTAGGAAATCACCATGATTATCAAAGGCTAGAATGAGCTATGTGTTATACAGGAAAGGTCATGTAGCCACTTGTTCTCATCAATATTTTTATTGGGGTGAGACACAATTTTGAGATTTGGGGCTATTTTGCTTCCATAACAGGACTTCTTTCAGAATAGTGGAAATAACAACCAAAATACACATTTAGCTGTTTATTTTACTACACTGTCAATTTGTCTCTGTAGGTTTCTTCTAATTTTACCAAAAGTTAGCATTATTAGCATACTTTTACATATTTAAACATAACATTTCAGAAAACTTATATAACACATAATTGTGTAAATCATTACTGATTAGTTAAAACACAACTATTAGTTAAACATGTTAACATTTTTCACCTGTAGTGTTTTGCAAAATGTGTGGAATTTTACAATACATTTAAAGGCTGTTTTCTCAGAGGAAGTTTTTTCTAATACTTAGAAATCTCCACTTCATTAGCAATTACATACACCAAACTTTCCAGTTTTATTCCCATTTATATTCTGAATGTTTTTACAGAGGGGTTTGTTTAGTTATATATATATATAGCCTGATTTAAATAACTTTGTTGTTTCTAAAAATATGGCAACAGGGGATTTTTGCAGTGGTTGAGCCAGCTAGAGAATAGATGAAGAGAAGGAGCGCCAAAAAAAAGCATTAAATCAGAGGAATAAAAAGCTAATTTCACAGTGATTATGTTCTAAAGCACAAATAAACACACACACCTCTGCAGGAAGGTGCCACATTGCAGGATTATAAAGGAATGCAGAGCTTCATCCTGTCTGTGTTAGTTAGACTTGTGCCTCGATATTAGACGCTAAGGGGCAAAACGACAGTTGGGAATGAGAGGGCTGCACAACCTGTGCGCTGTTATTGGCTGGGGGTTACACACCCACCTGGGGCCCAAGGCTCCTTGCTGACATCCCAAAATGTCCCGACTGACCAAAATGAAAAGAGAAAATACAGGCAGAGGGCAGAGTCTTTTCAGATACAGACACCACCATACACTTCTAGCGGGTCATATGTGATTACTGAGAGGGATTATTGTATTAGTCTATACATTGTTTTTTTAGGAAAATCCATGACATATTATGAAAGGTGTAGTGTGAAAGAGGATAAGCATATTATTTTCATCTCTGACCTTTTAACAGAATACTCCAAAATGTTTTTGACTATTACATTGATCAGCGGTGAAGTCACAGCGGGAGACCCTTCAGTGGAGCAGAGACAGACATCGGAGCTGCACTTAGGTAAAATAGACAGGAGTTACTGAAAATAGGTCACAAACACAAACTAAACAGAAAAACTGACCTTTAGTGCTCCTCTCAGACAACAAAGCCTCACTGTTGGGAACCAATAAGGAACATGTGACAAAACAATTTGACAGACACTTCGATTTTACATTTAACATTTCCTCTCGCCATCACAGTGACAGCAGGAGCAGTAAGTAAAGCTGCTGCCAATGTTTGCTGCCATTCAAAGTTCAACAGCTTTTATATGCAATTTTAGATTGCAACTAAAACGGCTATCATCCCTACTGTCATCATCAAACCAAAACTGATTATGAAAAAGGGGGTTTATACACAGTGTGCTGTCACTAAATATAACATATATTCAAGAGCAAAGGAGACTCAAAAAACACAACTTCTTCATCACAGCTTCATCAAAGTGGTGGAACAAGCAGATACTGCATATATTAGTTGTTTGATAGTGTCGAAAATCAAATAAAGATGATGGGCTCCTACAGTAAAAGGAAGGGAAGTAATAGTCATTAGGGATAGTCTGATGACCTTACTAAAAATTGAAAGTTAACATTATACAGGGCAGTTGGGAAAGAGATGAGTGCCGAGTGTGCCCTCATCATCTTCCTCTGCCAGCCCAGTTTGTTAAACCAGACGTCTCATGTTCAGCAGGGTGTCCGGCTAACCGATGGGCGCTCCCACTGCAGCACCATCACATAAAAGCTGCATGTCACTCCACATCACGTATTAGATCTTCTTCTCCACATGAAGCCTTATCATATACATTCTGTTCCTCTTTTTACTCCTTACATTCCTTCAGTGTTTAAACACCCAGGTTCAGGCTCTTCTTTTAGCTAGTTATATATCCAACTGCACTTCCCTTAAGCAAGGCACTGTGCAAGTATTTAAAGTAATTTATTTGTAAATGATCTGCACATGGTAACCACAGTATGGGTAAGGTTAGGGAAAGATCACGGATATGGCAAATAAACTGTGGTTGAAGCTGGGGTAGGCAGGTTTTTTTTTTGCGTCATTAGGCAAAAGTTCCATAATAACCTTTCAGCATATTGTAATTGAAGTGGTCTGAGAGAAAACTAGACCTCTGCACCTCCTCTTGGCTGTGTTTTCACTTTAGAAAAATCTATCATGTGACAGGAGACATTGGCCAATCACGTGTCATATCAGAGAGAGGGCATTCCTTTTGGCTGTTCTTCAAATACGGATGCACGTGCACGTCCCCTCAGATGGTAAAAGTCTGATTCAATGGCAAAAAAAGCCTGCAGAAAAAACTGCTATTCCAGCATTACTAACAACTGCCTACACAAACATGGGTAAAGATGGCAGTACGTGCAAAATGCAGCGGCTCAATGCTCTCTAGTTTGGTGTCTTTTTGTCTGTTCATGTTCGTGTTCTTGTTCGTGTTCATGTTCGTGGACCTGTGTCAAGCAGACTTTGCGTACAGTCGACAAGACTTAATTGACATCGGAAATCCCAAGAACACCGTGGATTGTCACCTGGACCTGGAGCAGGCGACGCAAAAGTGGGGATGCCAGGCAGGTATGCGGGCTAGGCTGAGAAAGCAACCACACAGACCTCCACTTCCGAGAATCTTTCTTATGAACTCCAGATCCATCACACATAAAAGGGATGAATTGGAGCTTCTGATCACCTTGAACAACTTCATCCAGAACTGCAGCATTTTAGTTAAAAGTAAAAGCTGGCTACACCCGCTAATCTCTGACATGGCAGTACAGGTAGCAGGATGCACCAGATACAGGTAGGAAAGAAACAAAGACTCGGGTAAGAGTAGAGGAGTCAGACAATGACTGACGTGCCAACAGCAGGATTGTTGCCCAACACTGTTGTCCTGATAAGTGTAGTAATCGCCACTGCTGATTACATCCCACCTCATTCTAAAGTTAGCACCGCTCTCGGCCAATTGCTAGCCATCATAAACAAACAGCAGCGAGCCCATCCTGACAGTATACATATCGTTGCGGAAAATTTCAACCAAGCAAATCTTAAAACAGTATTTCCCAACTTCTACCAGCAAGTGAAATGTGCAACTTTACGTAATAATGTGCAATAAGAGTAAACTACTATTTAATAAAATGATTTCACTATTTTACTATTTACTCTAGTTTTAATGAAAGACTAGTACTGACACAGGTTACTGTAGGAAAAATGCAAAAAATGCAGATACTATTTGTTTTAATTACAACCACCTGTTATTACAACATATATAATAATAATCAATAAGTCTTCAATCAATTAACATCTATTATCCTGCTACACTATAACAAAGGCAAAACAAGCAAGCGTGAGTGTGTGTGTGTGTGTGTGTGTGTGTGTGTGTGTGTGTGTGTGTGTGTGTGTATGAGGAAGAGGGAGGAAGGAGATAACTGTTGCTGTCAAATAAATGTAAAGTCAAGTACAATACTTAAATACTAAAATATAGCAGAGTAAAAGTATAAAGCAGCATACAAATGAATAATAAAACAGCAGAAAATGCAAGCACAAATACCTCAAAATTGTACTGATTAAATGTACCTATGTGCGTACATAAACCCATTTCCTCATGATGCTGGGCTGAATTGTGCATATTTTGTATACAAGAATAAATGCATGCACACTTGCACATACTCCTTCCCTGCTCACCCCAACAGTCATGTGCTACATGCTTTCATACAACCCCTGACCTCAACATTAGTATGTGAAAGTCAGTACACTTAGCATGCCCACAGGCAGGCAGGCAGGCAGTCAGACAGGCTGTCAACTCTCATCAGCCCTGCTGTTCAGCTGTGATTCATAAGCTGGAAGTGGATCCAGGGGGGTAAAGAAGAGAGGGAGGTGCAGGAAGACGACCTGGATGTTGGGTACATGCAGGGCTTGGCCCTGTGTCAACCTCAGTCATCTAGAGCCCTTCCTAGGCTTCCTACTGGCTCTCAGGACGTCAGGATGACAAGGAGACATGAAGTCACAGGCAAACAGGTTAATGGAGGACCAGACTTAACAGAAAATCTCAGTCACCTCCCCGTCGGAGCCTGCTGACTTTTACAAATCACACAAAGTCGCTCATTCACCGCCTTCGCGTGTCAGCATAACACCTTTTGAGGCTACAATAAAGTGTGCGTACATGTTATAACTCCAGGCTGTATTATTTAACCCTTTACTCTGGCTCTCCTTTCCGTTTCTGTCTCTGACGTCTGAGGTCCTGTGAGTTACACCAGCGTCTGCTGGAATGACAGTAAAATGGAATGAATGCAAGATTTGACTCAATGAATATACTGTTAGATTGTGATCTAGCAAGAAGAAGAAGAAGGGTTTATTTTTGTGGTGGGATTCATAGAAGTTATTAATGCTGACTTATTTTATTTTTTAGAAAGCATCTCTTTTAATTTCAATATAGTTAATTTCTGGTAGTCAGCTTGTTACGGATTGCACCCTTCACACCGAAGAGGAACAACATTTTCATGAACCCACCGACATGAGAGCTGAAATGAGAGCTCTTAAATTTTATTTATAGCAACATGACTTCCAGGTATGGCTGCCTTTAATGTCCTTCTCTCTGCTTTTTGTTTTGCCTGCAAGTCTGTCTTTTTAGTTTCCTGCTTGTCTGCTATCTATGCCTCAGAAACCTAGATTTAAGACCAACATGATATCCAGCTTTCTCTGTTCTACAAAAGCAGCATATTAAAGAAACATTATGTAACTATTTTACCTTAAAATATCAGCTTTAGAATCATTTTGATGCTATACTGACTTGTAATTGGGAGAATGGTGTCTCCGTCATTCCCACTGCACACCCTGAACGCCTGTTTTCGCAGTATGTAACTATGGTGAGCAGGTACAATCTCTCGGAAGACGTGCTGTAACACTTTACGGCACTACCACCGATTTGACTGAAGCTGAATAATATTTTATGGAGAAAAGTGTTGTCTGGTTTTCCCTCTGATGTCCTCCGGCCGCTCTGCCTTAACTTTCAGTGATTCACTGAGTTTCCTGATGGATAGAAAGCTTTAGGCTACTTGTTGCTGAAGTGATTAGGGCTCAATCTATTCTCTAACTGCTGCTAACTGTAGCTGTCATCAGCTTGGTAGCTCAGTTACTGTAGCTGTGCTGTCAGGACTGGGAGCGCCGAGCACCAGGGGCAGACTGATCTCATGAAGTGGCGTATGTATGACCCGACAATTCCTATGCCATTATAGGCGTGTTATCAAGACACATACTCGCTTTTTAGCTGGTTTATCAACGCTGTTTGTCCTCCATTGACTTACATTACCTTGTGATTGTGTGTGAATGTACGCCGTAGCGAGTAGTATGAAAGGGCGAAAATCCATGTAGGGAGATTGGTCAGGGTGGTGGATGGGTAAAACAAAGGAGACCAGGGATTGTGTCCCGCGTGTCTCGTTTCCTTCGTGTGTCACGTTTCCTAAAGTCAACCGTTGCTTTCTTCTTTTACTAAACCCAACCCTGTTATTGTTTTCCTAAACCCAATCTCTGTATAGCTCTTACACTTTTGCCCCTGGCAACCGATAGCGTAGGATCCCAAAATGGTGGGCGTCAAATCGTCACGTGACAGCAAGCTACCATGACGTATGTCCTCATTGTCAATAGGGCGTAGACATACACGCGGATAGCTCAAAATGCGTACAGATAACGGGAGCGTGTCTATGTTTCCCGGGTCCTATGTTCCCCTCGTTGTATGAGACTGGGGAACTGGGGAACATAGGACCTTTTTTTTGAAAAAGGGTCCTATGTTCCCCGGTCTGTTACTTTTTCCACCATTACTGCCAAATTCCATGGCAAATAGGCCTATGTAGGCCTACGGGCTGTTTGACGTGCATATGCAAATAGGCCTAGACGAGGAAAGATTAGGTCAGGTGTGGGTTAGAGTTACCTAACCTAACCTAACCCTACAATCAACCCTAACCCATCCTGGGCGTTGCATTTTAACCCAAACCTAACCCCAGAGCGGGGAACATAGGACCCGGGGAACATAGGACCCGGGGAACCGGGGAACATAGGACCCGGGGAACATAGGGATGACCCCCAGATAACACGGCACTTGGCTTTAGGAAAGTGGCATGATGTCATGTTGCCAGGGTAGTGTTGATGTTTACACCTCTAGTACAGAAGCTTTGGGCAACTAGGAGGAAGAGTTTTCAGGCCCGGGGTGGGGGGAAATACTGGCGGGGAGCGCCGGTTTCATGCAAGAACCGGAGCCGTGTGAGCAGGCAATGGAACCAGGTTGAGCAGCTTCTACGGACATCATAGCAGAGGCTACATGCCCGCCAGCTTCAAGAGTTAAATTGTGTTTCACTTTTTCCTATGCGAGCCTATGCGCAGTGCAAATCAATAAACAAGAGATTGATTCTTGCTGTTTTCTAACAGTTATCAGGACATGAACAGTAACGTTATGGCTTTTATTGCTTATTAAGGATCCCCATTAGTCATCACCGTAGTGAACACTATTCTTACCGGGGTCCAACTTTTGCATGTCAGAGCATGCAAGCAACACTGGATGTATCAGGTAATGTTATAGTTTGAATATTAATTAGGCTATAAAATTATGACTCTGCTAATTTAGCTAACTTTAGCTATCAATAACAGTCTGTGGTTAGGAACAGACTTAATTATTGCTCGTCATTCATTTTTGAGTTGCACATGTTATTGTTAGTTTGTTGTTGTTGTCAGTGCTTTGTGATGATCTCAGAAGCAGCGACCTTAAACGCAGGCAGTTCATCTGGTATTTAAGCCAGGAATTAAAACGGTCTTTATCTTTGAACATTATTGCCACTGTGCTTTTTCACCCACCATGTCTTCAATTTACAAAAACATTGCAAAGCAAGTTTCCTTGCAAGTCTCCCTTTAGCAGACACACTGTAACATATCATATGGAGGTAAAAGATTAAGTTCACTTTTTTTTCTTTTCTTCTTGAAACAAAACATGCCAATACAGTATATACACTGACTGTTAACTAATGTCATTCAGTTGTACTGGCAGGGATACAGTAGTGCACAAAAGCTCCATGGTTACCATGCATTGATTGCCTGAGGTTTAATCGTGGAGCACTTGTCTGCCGGTCTATTCACATGAGGAGCACAGTGAGACCCCACAGACCATGCAGGCAAAGTGTTGCTAACAGTCTGAAAAGACCTTTACACTAAGACAATGATCTTACCCTATCCAAGTGCTGCGAGCACCTAAACATAACCATAAAAAGTATAATAAAAATAATGTATACCTTATTTATCCCTATTGGGGATATTTAATTTTTTCACTCTATTATTTTTATTACACACACAGGAAATACAAACACATGCACACGCATTGGAGAGATTTAAGAGCATGGCGGCTGCCCATGGACAGGCTTGGCAGTGCCCAGTAGTGGTAACTAGAACCTTTTTAGCTACCATTCCACACTCTGTATTTGGTCCATGCGGTTCCCAAGCCAAGTCCCCATGGACTGAGCTACTGTTGCCCCATAATAATGCAGTCGTCACTACGAGATACGTAGGGTTAATGCCTGACGAGGTGTCCATTATCAGGAATTAATGAACGACTGCAAGGCTAGACTCGTTGCCTTCGCCGAAGTCCATTAATTACCTGATAAGGGACACCTCGAAGGGCATTAACCCGCTAATACCATGGTCACTTGCCAAATAACCTTTTTTAAGACTGTTAATGGTGCAATATGTAAAACTGACAGCTAGTGTTTAAAATAAGTTACTGCAGTACAAATTCAAAACCCTGGAGAGAGTCGTCTCCCCCACGCCCACCTCCTCAGACTCGAAGTTCACGGAGGTTGCCAGGCTGAGACCGCAGCATCCACAACAATGCTGCTAGATGCTGTCTCACATATAGCCAGACATTACTTCACAGCACAGCTAACGTTAGATGTTGGCTATAATGACAGTCATAAAAGCCCGTGCTCACGTGGAGCTCTTTAACCAGTCAGGTAACACTAATGGCGTTTTTCCATTACATGGTACCTGCTCGACTCGCCTCGACTCTACTCGCCTCGACTCAACGCACTGTGCGTCCGTTTTCCATTGCAGATTTTAGTACCGCCTTAGCATGGCTGGTCGTCATAGTGGCGCCGCAGTAAACTGCCGTGACCTAACGCGACACACACACAGAACGTCGAAGGTGTGTTATTGTTGCCACAGCTAGAAGACACATTTTGTTTCAAATGAAGCTAGAGGCAGCAAAAAAAAAAACACAGCTGGCTAAACTATTTAAAAATGGCGGGTTTGTTCAGGACACCCCCGTCTGTCGCTTTCACGTCACCTTTTGGTATCGCCTCAGCTCGCTTGGAACCTCGACTGAGGTGGTACTAAAAAAAAGTACCTGTTAGCAGGTACCAGGTACTTTTTTTTGTAATGGAAAACCAAAAAAGGCGAGTAGAGTCGAGGCGAGTCGAGCAGGTACCATGTAATGGAAAAGTGCCATAATACACATCCATGGTTTATGTGGTCTCACTGATCTTATCTCTCTCCCCTGCTGGTTTAATTATTGCAACCCCAAGAATTATTTGTGTGGTGGTGGAAAAATGGTACACTCAGCAGGGACTTTGAACAAGATTAAACCCTGACAGTTTCCCGAAATCAGTCTGATGTAGTAAGTGTACGTCTTACCTTTCTAAACACTTTGGCAGTGTGACTCACCACCTAAAGTACAGAGGGAATGATAAGGAATGATAATCCTCTTTAAATACATGACATGTCAAATGTCGATATTTTGTCAGCTGCCATCATGTAGAGCAGCGTTTCGCAACCTTGAGTCACGACCCCCTAGAATAATGAGGTTGGCGTTTGCGACCCCCCCCCCCCCCCTTGACGACGAGCGAAAGAGCTGCAAACCGGTGTAAAAGGCTGTTTCAACGCACCACCCCCTGCTGATTTTAAATGATTATTGTAAATGCTCTGATTAATACATGTAAACAAATAATGCTTTGCTTTAATGACAGTTTATTTTAGCAGCTAGCACGTAGCCTTGTACAATGTGCTCCAGGCTCGGTGGATTTTTGATGTGTTTGTGACTTTTTCTCTCCCCCTTACCCGCCAGAACAGCACCCTTTCTGTTCCAGGACCTCCTGATTTACAAATGAAGCTCTGAATATAACGCATTAAATGTACCAAACTTCACACATTAATGTAAAAACAATTCCCTAGTCTAAAATAATTCATTTTTTTCTCCCCAACCCAACCTTGGTACAGTCGCAGCTCCCCCTGTATTAGCATAAACATCACAGAAGGCATTTCATTTGCAGATTTCAATCAGGTGATTTTCAGCCCATCCAAGAAAACGTGAGACCAACATCTGTGAGGATAGTTATAAATTGACAGACTGTAAAGTGAGGTAGTGCTGAGAGTAAGAACAGAACACAGTTTTAAATCCACTCCAGATATTGTCCACACTGGATGATGTGCAAAAGTATTCAAAAGAATAGTTTGACATTTTTAGGAAATATGCTTATTTGCCTTCTTGCCAAGAGCTAGATGAGAAAATAGATACTGTCACAGCCCGCCGACCGTGACCTTGGCCTCCTTCATGGTATGTGTGTGAATGTAGTTTTTGTGTTCTTTTTTCCTCTTTTGGTGTGCCTGCTGTGTGCTTGGTGTATTTTGGTTTGTCGTCCGTCTCTGTGTTTTGCTCTCTCCCATATGCTCTGGAAGCCACAGGTGGGCGTGGTCACTGGAGCTCCTGCCTTCACACCTGAGGCTCATCACACCACTCAGCACTCCTGTTCCTCATCAACTATCAACTCCCCTTTATAAGCCAGGCCAACATTCCAGTCCCCACTGGATTGTTGAATCAGCTTGTGTGATAACATGCCAGCCAATCTGAGCTTTCACTATTGTGGAAATATCTGTTGCTAACCTGTTTTTGTCCTGTCTCACCTCAGACCATCTCGCCCTAAACCTGGAACCAGATCTACCTGCCAGCACCACGAGATCCAGAGCATTGGACCCCGGACCCCATTCCCTCTCTCTGACTCATCTGAATCTCCTGCCACTCAAACCAAGTTCTGTTTGTTCTTTTCAATAAAATCACCTTTATTGAAACTACACTCTGGTCTGCACTTGAGTTCTGGTCACCAGTCCTGACACTTACATTTGTATGATAACTATGAAGCGCTATGAGGCTATGTCCAAAAGTAACAAAGCCCACCTACCAGAACCTCCAGAGATCATTTATTAACATGTTACATCTAGTTTGATAATCTTATAAAAAATTTGCCATTTTAAAGGTTCTACAAGTGAGTTGTTATGCCATTAGCCGTTTTTCCCCATTTCCAGTATTTATGCTAAGCTGAAACGGCTACAACTACAAATGCGCCTGGAGAATTTAAGAGTCTACCTCAGCACCATGGGTACACACTACAGCTACTGAACTGAAAGCATGAACTTAAGAGTTTAATTTATGCAACCATCTGAATGGAACTAAGAACAATGAAGTGGCGGCTAAGCTTTTAAGCCTTGTCTTCATTTGTTAAAAACATTTTATTCCTGACACGTAGCATGCATCTCTCTTGTTTTGTCTCTCTTGCTGTCTGCCTTTTGTTATTTCTATCGGTCTTTTTCTCATTCCCACCCTGCTCTCTGTTTAGATCAGATTTTCTTCAACTTTCTGAGTCAGCTCTGTTAAAAGCTGCTCTTTTGCTTTCAAGTTGTCACTTTCATAAGGAAACTAGGGTCAACATTTTATTTTGGCTTTTGAAAATGCATAAAATACATTTCCTAGGAAGCATCAGATCCAATGTCTTAAAAGTAAACGCTCTAGTCTAAGTATTTCATTTAAATCCTGATGAAATGAGTCAAAAGGAAAACAACCTCTTTGTCACCGAAGGCAGTCTGCTAAAGGGCTCGAGGATATCCCAACATGCACTGGGTGATAGACAGGGTACACCGGATACACACTGGACAAAATAACTAGCGGCTAACACCATGCACAATTGCAGATTGAACAAATCTTATCTGACGGTTAATTGAATTCATTACATCAAAACAAAACAATAATCTATTTCTATTATACATATTCACTGACTGTTAACAGATTACTATTGAAGTAATAAACCCTGAATAATTAAACTGTTTATTTGAATTAGTGCAAACACTTTGAGAGAGTCCTTTGTATCCCTAGCCAAACAGACACAAATAATTGAGTGAGTTCTGTTGGTAGATTAAATGATTGTAGTTTAGAAGACAGATGTTTCAGAGAAATAGATTTTTTTGTGTGGCACTCTTAGATACAAATGTAATGATTCCCTTGAGGAAAGTAGGCTGTTGCTGCAGCAAATAACAGTAGAAAAGAAAATATATGTTGTTAATAAGAACTGAGTGAATGGAGTGAAAAGGATGGAAATTGAACACAATTTTAAATCACAGCATGTGCAAAAACAACAGCAGTAAGACATGAAAATTAAGCTAAGCGTAAATTCTTTCAGGAAGACTTCTTATAACTCCAATCACCGCTCTCTCTTCCTAAAACCTTTCAGCTGTTTAGAGGCATTCACTTTTTAGTAAACCAACCAGAATTGGCCACGAAATTCATGATCCAATCACAGCATGTCATCCTGCTTTAAATGTTTTCTCTCTGTTGCTGTCAGCTGTCTTTTCAGGCAAATGTGTAACCCTCCTCCTCCCCTTCCACCTCCGGTCTTCGTCCAACAAGGCACCCTGAGTCCCCTTCCGGCAGACAGCTCATTCGGTTGGTCTTCGGGTTCCTTCTCCACCATCACCAGTGTCTAGACTCCATCGGGGGATATGTCCTGTTTCTCTACCTCTTTTAAATATTATTTTATAATAATCGCCAAAGACTCCGCATATTTCATTATGCATACGTACAATACACGTTTGTATATCTGCAACGAAGACTCTCCTGAATGAAATATGCATATCAAAAGTCTGCAACATCATTTATAAATAAAGTATAGAAAGTTGCTTGATACCGGAGTAAATTAACAAAGAACGCGGCACATTTCAAAATATGATGAAATTAGAAGAATGTGAATTCCATATCAGAAGACAATTATGTACATGAGGTACTGCACAAACCAAACCAGAAGTGAACAAACAAAACTGTACTTTGTGTTTAGTTCTGATTCGTAACATTTTAGCAGCTAACACACTGAACTGGGATGTTGAACACAGTAGACATTATACTTCATCAGCATGTTAACATTGCCATGTTAGCATTAGCATTCAGTCCATCCTCACAGAGCTGCTGGCATGGCTGTAGACTCTTAAGGCGCCGGTAAACTCCATCCGAATGTTAAGCCTATAGCTAAATGCAGAAGTGAACATGGATTGCATTATCTTCTCGTATGGGCAATACATATACCCCAACCCACCCACTCCGCTCTGCATCAGCCAATCTGCTTGCTGCCCCCTCACAGCGAGGGACAACTAATCACATCCCGACTGTTTGCTGTCCTGGCTCCTAAATGGTGGAATGAGCTCCCTATCGACATCAGGACGGCCGAAAGCCTACGCATCTTCTGACGAAAGCTAAAAACACATCTCTAAAAAAATAAAAATAAATATATATATATATATATACAGCTAAATGACATGTAATGTAATAACAGACACAATGAGTTATCAAACTACATATTTGCGTCTAACATTTTTTAACGGTACTGTTGTTCCCCCATACCTGCACCTTTCCGACGTCAATTACCTGACTTCTGCACCTTTACACAAATGCACACACACAAACATACACACAGGAGAGAGAGGACCAGCAGCACCGTTTCACTTCACACAGAAGAAAGCAGGACATCCAGGGAATTCTGACCCGATCACATCAGAGAGAGTTTAAGCTGCCTTGTCTGACCAAAGCATACTGACAACAGCCGGATGAGGCTGGAAAGGTCAGCAACTATGATTAGTTTATCACACTGCTTTGCCCAAGCACTTGCCACTGATGAGGCTGGACACAGAGGCATGCACTCAAGCCATTTCTCATCTACTCTCTCCAACACATAATTTGTGCCATGTTTGCCATAAATACATCAAATGAGAAACAAAATGAATGGTAAGGGGCTAACAGGGATCTTAATGTGGTTTAGACAATTAGGTACTGTTTCTCTTTATATATGCATGTAGGTAATAGAAGAAACAATCTTGGCTCAAAACAGTGCAATTAGCTCTTCAATTTTTATGCAAGCTACCCTTTAAAACTGCCATCCCCTCTGGATCTCCTCTCCATCTCTGTCTCGTAGAGCTCTTCTTTGGTGAGTCAGCCAGCACGGAAAGCCAGACATCAATACTTGATCAGGGTCCAAGGCGGCCTGCAGCTACCCAGCTCCACCAGCTGGTCGGGGCAGCTTCACCGTGGAGAGGGATGGAAAAGACGTGAACAGGCACTGCTCACAGGCTCCTGGAGGCTCTCTGGAAACTCAGCGGTGCAAAATCAGCCTCAGTTGGCACCGGGAGGACACAACAGGGATGCATCTTAAAATATCTATATCTAATAGCTGAGGGATTGTGTGTTTGCAGAATAAGGGTGTTGTTTGTTTGTCGAGTCCCGCGGGATCCTAAATGTGTTAGATCCCATGTGTGAGACGATATGAGACAGCCCAGCATCTGCCACAGAAACTTCCTTCCCGAGCGAAGCCACAGTTCATCTCTGAGGAGAAAGTCAGACCTGCCACACTGTGAGATCCTCCGAGAGAGCTTTGTCTTGAGGCAGCAGCCAGATGAAACACTGAGGAAGGCCTTCATTCTCATGCTAATAATTATAAAAAAAATATGAATACTATTTAAATTGACATTATGAATAGATTTCATCGTCATCCATCAATGACAAGATAAACTATTACCATTACAAACTCAGAGATTAAATAGAGGGAAGGCATGTTTATTGCACAACTGTGGCAAGAGTTATTTGTTTTAATGTGGAAAGTTTAGAGTGTGGAAGCTCTAAAACGTAGAAGTATACTCTGTTAGAAGTCAAATTTCCTTTATAATGTACAGTAAAATATGCTTCTGTATTAAAAGTTGAACACATTTGTTGTAGTTTGACAAACAAAATATCAAGGTCCAACGGTCCACTTATTCACATTTTCTTGAGCTTTCAACTGCATATCATGCTCTTCATGGAGATTGCTTAGTTGAGCAAACTACCAAGACCGTGAGATGTTGTTTAAAGCTCTGGAAAATGTTGGAAAATGAATGGCACACTTGTTACCAAGGTCAAGAATAAACTTCCACACTGAAATATATATTAATACATATTAACCAGTTTATACATGTATACTTGGTTGTTAGTTTATATAGAAAAACACCATTATACTGTATATACAGTACTTATAAAATAGGATCAATTGTACTGAATAAAATGCTTGGGATCTTTAAAAGTAAAGCAAGGTCTGTTGGTTGGTAGTTTAAGTGTGATACCATGATGAATACTGTTTGTCAGATGGGGTTCAGAAGGAAGAAAAGCAATCGACTCTTAATGAGAAGAAGCAAAGGCAAGTTATGGAACTGTGATATATTTTCTATCTGAAGCTTGTAAATCTCCACAGACTAACTGGCAACACAAAGAGAAATGTATAGAAACTTATTAGACATACCTACTATTTGTATGTGCGCAATGCATACTTCAAATGTATCTAAGTGCATAATACTATTTCTGTTTATGTGTTTATACAGACATGAGTGTGTAAGATTCAGTGTTTTATAAACCTGTCTTAGACTCCTGGAAGAAAATCTGTAAAGAAAGGAAGCAGCAAGCTGATGCTCGTTTTGAGTGTTCTCAGATTGTGATGGCTTTTTTCTATTAAACATTTACAAACATCGTTTTGACTAACTAAGGTAGCAGCGTCCCACAGAGAGTCATTTGTGCCGCATTTGGACAGGGTGAAACCCTCAACCCTCCTGACTTGATGCATCATGATGGTACAACACCAGTGTTAGCTGCTTTGAAGGACTCCACTCATTGTAGTATTTATGGTTCACAAGTGAAAAAAAGCTGGCCACCAGTACATAGATGTCCAAGTCCAGTTAGTCCCGCAGTATGGTAAATTTCTTTCCCTTATAAACAGCATCCCAACACACTGCTTAGCTTGGCACAGCTAAGCAGTGTTTGTGCAGTGGACATCCAAATGTGCGATCATCAGAGGATGTAACAGATCAGACAGGTTGTGTCAGTGTCTGGGTAACTATGAGGCACAAAATGAAAATATTTAGCCAACATGCAATGATTTGCATCAGGGGGGCTACCATCCATCCCCAAAACCCCACAATGCTTGTTTTTTTGTTTGTTTACCAGGCAACATCATACCTGCCCAGCAACAATGTCCTGGTTACTTAACTCTAGTACCGAATCCAAATCTTTTTGAATCCCTTATCAAATCTTATTAAGGCTAAAATAACTACAATTCAAGTACATATAATCATCTTTGAAGGCAAAACCCACCTGCATGGCTATATGCCAGTAGAAGCAAAAGGGAAAGTGTGTTTATTTTGTAATTTGGGTGGACCAATCCTTTTGCAGATAGACTAGGAACCTTCCTATTACTTCATGTGATAAACCCTTGGGGACTTCAAAAACAATATCCATATCCCATGAGTCTCTGGGCTCAGCTTGCAAGCGCAATCTACTGTCAGAGTGGGAATCCCCTGAGAAACAACCTCCTCACTGAGACAGTTCACTCACGAGAGAACTTTGCAGTGACAAGCTGGACATGTATGAGCTTTGACACAGCACTTCAACAACAAAACAATATACTTCTGTTAGACAAGAAATGTTGATTACCACTTTTAAAGAGTCACAGCATTGAACACTACAGTTTGGAAAACATAAAAAATGCACACATGTAGGCCACACACCCACTCAAACACACAGCAGAAACAGGATATTCCTGGCAAAGTGATACACAGACAAAGCTGCTCTCTGCTCCACTGGATGCTGCGCACCTGAGTCTCTGGCCTCTCGCCTGGATGCCCCGGTGGAGAGATGGATCTTCCAGGAAAAATCTGCAGCAAAATCAGATCGCTCATCCCTCTGAGGGGGGAAGCGGGTCTGATCTACCTTTTATTACCTCTCTAACACTGCTCACCTATAGACAATAAGACACAGTGACCCTGTCATGTAGGCTTTCATCCTAAACTCAAACATAAAACCCCACTCTCCTGCAGAGTTTCTCTCAACCTTGCATTACAATTAGATCAGCAGCCTGCAAGCTGTTGATACACACTGACACCGCGATGAACATGAGATTGAAAGAACGGGAAAAGGGCAGAGAAGATACAGATTAAAAGGAACAGCACAGCAGTATGTGCTTTAAACATTTCCCCTGACATCTAATCTGATGCTGTGTGTGAAAACCACCCACTGTAACTTCCAGCATCAAAAGAATCATGTTGGAGGCTGAAATACCCGTGCTGAGAAGAGTAAGAGCGAGAGGACAGCTGAGAGGCCTGCACATTTTTCTCTTCCTGTTTATGTGGCATTTTAGTCATTACTGTGGCGAGCATGACTCACCATGAATACGTCATATCACTGTTGGAATAAGTGCTATATTATATATTTGTCTATTAAGCATGTGTGGATGTATTTTGCGAAGATAAATTGTAATAATCTCAAAAGAGGAAGGTTGCTGGTGTATATAGATTTTTTTTTTTTTAAAGCTGAATCATTGCTGAGGAATAAACAAGAAAATTCTTTATGCAAAAAATCATTTTGTTCACATCAACATGTGGACCTGGAGGGAATACAAACAGAAACTTTAATGAATTAACTTTTTGCTGTGTTTAACACTACCAGCCAGCAGAATGACAGCATTAGTTTATGAGGCCTACATGTAAAATAACGTATCTTGCTGGCTACTGAGCAATGGGTCTCCATGAGAAGGTCCCAGGGGTTAAAGTGGGCCAGAACGATCCGGAACGGCGTTCAGGCACCTTCGATTAACAAGTAAATTAATCTAATTGGCAGTTTTTTCATCAGTTTTTTTATTCACTCTCAGCAGTAGGGGTGTAAATCTTCACGGGTCTCACAATTCGATAACGATTATCCAGTAGACAATTCAAATCAATTCGATATCCCGATGTGTCACGATGTGTCATCTTCTCAATATTATTATACATTGCTACACATGATTTTCGTCAACAAATTCAAGCAGTCAGATATATATGAACTCTCCTTTTCATTGTATCTGCTCTTAAAAAAGGCACTTCCTGAATGTAGCGGACAACAGACAAAAAGCAATTTTTTTGCAGCGATCAGAAAATCAACAAGTAACATCAGTAGGCAATAATCGATGATGGTCCGTCACTGCATCGATGCAGAATCACCCACGCCCGCATCGCAATGCATCGACACAATGATTCATTTCAACACCTCTACTCAGCAGCGCACCGCCGTGAGTCCATGCACAGGGGAACTGTCTGTGGTGAGTTCACACGTCTGTAAAAATAGCAGGTCGGTCTCGTACTAGCTGTTAAAGTCGGTAGCCTATTGGTTACAAACGGGCTTGGCAGTGAGCGTCAAATAAAACGGTTGCGACTCAGTAACATGCTGCAGTTCCGGTGTTTTTACCTCGACCAGAGAGTTTTTGGTTAAAACAGATCTGTGATGCTGTTCTGCCGTCATTGTTTCTCCGTGAAGTTAGCTGGAAGTGAATGTAGCCCCGGTGTGTTTTATGTGGACTGACTGCGTTGGACTCCATTTATTAAAATTAGCCTTTGCAATATGGTTACTTGGGAGGCAATTTGGCCTTGTGTGATATGATTAATTTGGCATGCAGTTATCACATGTTACATGTTATCACGTCATAATTTTGTTTGAATGAAAACTCAACTCCTGGCTGTTTTGGAAGAAGGAAATAACGACAGTAACAGCAGTAACAGATGAACTAGCTGTAAAAGTGAGTGCTGTGTAGTGGATGGAGACAAAGTCCCCCCCTCCCCCCGGACCTTAGGGTTCCCCCACCTGCCAGATCCCACTTTAACCCCTGAGGATGCCCATGCATGCAGGTGACATAATGAACAGCCCTGCCATTGATTTCACACTATTTCATTGATCGACAGTTGCACCAACAAAGGCTAGGAAGAAGAAGACTTCAGGCAAGCAAACAGACGTCATAAATAATGTAGGTTTCATATTCTTCCACAGATTAGCTCTGCAAATGTTTGGATACACACAATGGGTTTTGGATAGAAAATGTAAACATATCTTCGTTAATAAGTCACATTAAACTTACCATTTGTAATTTTCAAACGCTAGGGTTCTCTTAATCGAAACAATAACAAAAGACGTAGTTTGGTGACGATGTGAAGAAGTGTGGGATCAGCTAAGTTGTAGACCCCCATATCAGGGGAGTTCTTCACTACCATTGCCTTGATTGAAGTCAGCTTCTACCGGTTAGGATTCCTTCAGTGTTTATCGTCCAGGAGGCTTTTAAGGACGTCCCGGAGGGGCTGGGAGCCGAGCTGCCACTAATGTTTGCCCAGCTTGTTTCTCTGATAACATAAGTTCCAGACGTTCAGGAGGTTTTATCAGGGAGCCAAATTATCCGCAGAGCTCTCCTCCTGATGAACAAACTCCTTCATCCGCTTAAAATATATCACTAAAACGATCAAGATCTAAAATGTGGATCAGAAAAATGTGGCTGAAAACTGGATACAAATTCTATTTCTATTGTGTTTCTGGCAGACAACCATAATGCATGCACAAATGGGATATGAGGCCATCGACAGACGACCAAATTTAACAGACCGTTTCCTTGAATAAAATTATAGATTTCTTTGGGTATGAACATTGTTGAAACATTTGGGATAATATAATAATGTAGGTACATAACTCAACAAAATATATAACAGGTCTGGTCATATTTTAGACATTTATAATTTTAAATCAAAAAGAAGTCCTTCAGCGACGTCATTGTCTCATGATGACAACTCCGCTAGCAAGCTCCTTCCACTAAGACATGGCTGAAAGCTCCAGAAACAAAACCCTAACTGGATCTTGAGGTAAAGGGAAACTCTGATTTCAACCGATGAACTGACTTCATCTGACACATCAGTCTATTTATGGGGAGAATGACTGCACATTTGAAACAATGTTGTATGAAACCTTTTGTGGCTGCAGAGGCAGCTGCACAAAATCTGATAAATTGCGTGGTTTGTCGGCAAACCAGAAATCCTAAATCAAACCTAAATCCTATATGTAAATAATCCATCATAAATGATGAATGCAACTATCTGCAACAATTATTTCCTGGTTATTCTGAAAAATAAAATGTGCACTATGTCCATATTTGAAGCTAACAGGAAACTAGTCTGGGATGCATTTTTAAAATAATGTAATTTGTACATACAGTGCACTGTTTCTGTTAACACCTCTTGCACTCCTATCTCTCTCCACACAGAGCAGCAGATGTAAACTACAGTCGACATGTGCTCAGCGCTGTCAGAGGTCATAATTGACATGAGAAAGTGTGTACATACAAATGATATCATATGGGTTTAAGCTGCATGGAGGTAAACGTCAGGATTAGCGCCATGCCTCAGAGGAAATGCTGCAGCCTCTTTTCTGTCACTAACTGTTGACCTCACTGTCACTCAGAAACATCTTCACAATTCTTTATTCCTGCTGAGATTAATATTAATTTTCCAAAGGTTTATTTTCCCCAAAGACACTACTGGTTTACATCTAAACAAGCAGCCACCACATCTCAGGAAATAGATTCACTGAATGCATGACATATGGCTACCTAACTAATTAATTGCATTGTATGGAGGGAGCTCACAGTAATCTTATACAGGTAAATTATATTCAGCCTCTTCGCTGTTACCCAACAAGGTCAGATTTCATTGTCATATCTACTGTCTTTCCAGGGAGGATGAATAAATGAATTCTTATTTGGAAACAGCCCCAGTCGAGGCCCCAGATGTGGAAAATAGACATGAGTCATAGAGTCGAGATGAATATACAAGGAAAACATCCTAGATCACATCATGTAACTTTGTGTTCTTTTTCAAAATGTTAGGTCATACCGTGCCTATTCTTAAATATTGTTTCTGCTACCTGTTCAAACATAATTGTCATTTTAGTAGTGGTGGGCATAGATTATTTTTTTTTAATCTAGATTAATCTCACTGTAATCTTGGAATTAATCTAGATTAATCTAGATTAAAATGGCTCATTTGAATTCTGCCGAAGGCATTCAGAATATGTGTGCTACCCAAATAATGACTAAAAGTAAGTCTTTGAGAACGGGTTTCTCAAGCCATGTGGCGCATTAGACCAGGGGCTCATCTCCTGTTTTTTCCAAAATGCATCACAAACTGCTTGAGAAAGCTGTTCTACTATGATAATTGGTGATGACAATAAATCATGTTCAATAAGATGTACTTGTGTTTACTAACTGTTTATTCAGTTAAACATGAATTTTGAACTGTAGGTCTACATAAGAGGTCGTGATGAACTGTTTTACAGTCAGTAGCTTTGTGTCAATCAGTCCAAGCTCTATTTCTCCTTCTTCCACCAGTCACTCAGGCAGACCAGCTTGTTCACATTTTCTGGTGACGAACTAGATCTCCTCTTCTGCACAATATGGCCTGCTAAAGAAAAAAGTCTCTCGCATGGGACAGTTGTGGCAGGAGTCCCCAAGTATTTACGGGCAATGTAGGCCATCTTACCATAGACAGCAGTGTGCTCCGACCACCACTTCAGTGGACACTGATCTAGACTGGCACTGGGCTCTACCTTGTACCTCTCCACAGTATTGTCTTCTGGTGTCTCCTCATCTGATTCTGAGTCTGATCCCATCAGTAGCAGGGCTGTTTTCTTCGTGGGTGGCTCAGGGTTCTCCTCCCCGAGTGACTGCAGAGCAGGTTCTTCTCCCTTCACCAACTCACTTAGCTTTGCCCACACTGGCTCCCTCTCTGCTCTGGGCAAGCACTTGAGGTCCTTAAATCGTGGATCTAGAGCAGTCGCCACCTTTGATGAATAAAAAATTATAATTATTGATTGATGAAAATGTCACTTTCCAAATCCAACCTCCATATTTCTTCATGACTCATTCATCTATTCATTGACCGATCTACTGGCTTAACAGTCTATAATGGTCAAACAATGCAGTTATCTTCTGGTCAGTCTGACATACCTTAAGCCATTCGAGGTTTATTTTCTCGCTCCGCTGGTTGAGGTCCTTGGTGAAGGCAGCCTTGAATTGCACAATATAGGCAGGATCATCATCTGAGATCTTCATCGCGTGCTGGAGGTGGCACAGGGCAGGTAGAACCACAGAGCAGGATATATACTTATCCCCACGAAGGAGCTCAGTGATGTACCTACACAGACAGACAGACAGACACACACACACACAGAGACAGACAGACAGACAGACAGACAGACAGACAGACAGACAGACAGACAGACAGACAGACAGACAGACAGACAGACAGACAGACAGACAGACACACACACACACACACACACACACACACACACACACACACACACACAGACAGAAACAGAGCAATAAATAATTAATGACTGATTCATTTAACTCAGATTACACATTTTTAAAGTTCTTAATCACATAACATTTAGGGGCACGTATTTCTTAAATACAAAGTGACATTTAAAAGAACTTGTATGCCAATTCATGAACACACTATCTTTGTAGACCATACCTGCATGGCTCCAGCATTTTCTCTAGCTTTGCCAACTTCTCATATTCAGCATTTGTTGGGAGGGCCAGATTGTGCTTCTGCTGAGACAGCGTTGTGTGCAGTGCGTCTCTGTTGCGCATCACGCGCTTGATCATCTCAAGGGTGGAATTCCACCGTGTTGGAACATCCTGCACGAGTGGCTCCTGAACTTGTCCAAGGGAGGCTTGCTGGACATTCAGCTCGTCTGAGTTGGCCGGACTGTGTTTGAAATGTCCGACCACTTTACGGCACTTGGCCAGTGCACCATCAAAACCACCTTCCTGCAGTGACATTACAATAGCTCTCTGTACAACATGCGCAACACAGGGCAAATGCTCGAATGGCAGTATCCTCCCTGCTGCCACCATATTAGGAGCGCTGTCTGTTCCAATAGTGCTGATTTTGTCTGCTATCCCCCACTGATTAGCGACGTCGAGAAACTGCCTGGCACACGCTTCTGCAAAGTGACGCTCCTCTGTTTTCATCACACCTAACGGACAGACAAAGTAGATCAGAATAAGTTCACTACTAGTAGTAAACAACTAGCAATCATCAAGAAGCAAACATAATGTGGTGGTAATTTGTGGTGTCGTGGTAATTAATAGGCTAAGTAATTAAATTAAGTAATTTAAAATTACATAACGTAGCCTACCTTAAGCGAAGGAGTGAAGTTCCCAGCTGGCATCGATGAGGTGTACAGTAACGCTGAGGTAGTTATCGTTGTTGACAGATGTCCAATGGTCCCCAGTCAGTGCTACACACCTCGCCTCTACCATCTTCTCATCTTTTGCGGCTTTCTCTGCGGCGTGCTGGTCATGTATTCTCCTCATGATAGTTCGCCTCGCAGGTAGTTTGTAAGATGTGTCACCGGTGGCTGCCTGTAGAACAAGCTCGAGCCCATCATCTTCAACCACGCTGATGGGCCGGCAGCTGGTGGCAATCCACTGAGCGAAGAGATTAGTTAGCTTGGCTGATAGAGCTGTGCTGACGGGCTTGCCTCGGTTGCACTCAAACATAGTAGTTTGACGACGACTCTTCCCCTGCGCTACATCAGTGCTTGCCCCGGCATCTTCCGCATTAGCTAAGGGATGCTTGCGTTTAGGTGGTACTTGAGACTGGAAGAACTCCTACAGTAAACTAATTCCGCATTGCACAAGGTGCAAACAACCTTAGTCTTGTCGAGGTTTCCATTGGGAAGCTTCTTAAAAATAAATTTTCCCTGAAGCAAACCCGGCGGCTTCATAGCTGCATCCATATTAGCACGTCACGTTTGGTGTGGTAATTTCACAGTAGGCATACACACAGGTTCAAAGACTCGTTCTCGCCCCCTACAGTGCAATTCGGCTAGGTATACATCCGCGCTTAAGTATCAAGGTGAAAGTCATCATAGCTTGCGTAGTATAGACCCAGCTCCCAACCCAACTTTGAGAATAGATTAACGGCGATATTTTTTTTATCGCCCGATAAGAGTCTCACGTTAACGCAGCACGTTAACGCCGATAATGGTCCACCACTACATTTTAGACATCTTGACAGTTCACTCCAAAATCAAAAATACATATTTTTCCCCTTACCTGTAGTGCTATTTATCAATCTAGATTGTTTTGATGCGAGTTGCCAAGTGTTAAGATATTGGCCGTAGAGATGTCTGCCTTCTCTCCAATATAATGGACCTACAGTAGATGGCACTCCACAGACCTGATTGTGAGCAGTTTTATTTCGGAACTATGGCAGACAATCTCTACAGCCGATATCTCCAACACTGGGCAACTCACATGAAAACACTCTAGATTGATAAATAGCACTACAGGTAGGAATGCTGCTTGAAACTATATTTATGCAACAACAGTGGATGGATATTATGTGCTGAATCTGAAGAGGAACAACATTTTAAACCTAGATATTTTTTCAGTGAGAAATTAACTAAAATTGTCACTGTGATCATGATTATTTTCCAAGTTAAGTTCATAACAAGCCAGTTGTCTGTAACTATCCCAACTAGAAGGAGAGTTTCTTAAAATTAAAATCATGCTTGATTTCACGGTAATAAGCTAGAAAGGTTTTGTAATACTGAATAACAAACTTTAATATGAACAGTGAAATAAAAGCCTGATGAGATGTTCCTTCTAGTCATACTTTAAGTCACGAGTCTCCAATTCATGTTTATAAAGTCTGAAGATAATAACTAGCACTTTTAAGGTCACTCAGTGACACTTATACTATTAAAACAATATAATTTCATTTTTTAATTAAAGTGAATGTTCCTGATTTGCAGCAGGATTTTCAGTGTTTACCTGATCCATGTGTGACTCTGGATGTAAGGTAATGCAGAGAAGTTCTTCTATCAGTTATGTAGGAAACAGCGAGCACTCTAGGGCACGACGGAGAGGGAGTCTTAATTATCACGGCTGAGCGCACAGCACAAACAACAGATACAACACACTCCATCTTACACTGAACATCTCTGCTGCCTCTATATATCCTAAATTTTGGCTGCACAGCATTTACAGAACCAGCTTCCCAGAAGATACAAATTCTTTTGTATTAAATCCTAAAACTTGATTAGAAAGCCACAGGATTTTTAATCATGCCCAGTATTGGCATGCATGCCTCAACTGTTGTGTATTGCTTGGCTTCTTATTTGTGCGAGTACAGTAAGACAGAACACTTTCTTTCATTAAAGAAACTAGTGCCATGCCCGTTAAAAATTTGCCTGTTTGGAATGGGCGTTTACATGGCCTGTGGTATTGCTGCTTGTAGAATTCTTCAAAACCAAATTTTACCCCAAAATGACTTACAGAAGGACCCCAAACCACTTCATATGCAACTCCAATGTATAGCCTACTACCGACTTACTTGTAGGCTACGTCTACATCAAAGGAAGACATTGTACTACTGTATTTAATTGACAGAGAACGTTGCAGATTCAGAATGTAATCACAAAATATCACAATGAAAATGTGGAGTAATCAGACATTAGCCTCATGGACTCATGGCAGTGTGCTACCCAACTGACCCGTTATGAGAGCTGATCAGCACATATCTGCATTCATCAACCACCAGAACCGGACTGTGTGTGTGTGTGTGAGAGAGAGAGAGAGAGAGAGAGAGAGAGAGAGAGAGAGAGAGAGAGAGAGAGAGAGAGAGACATTGTCTCATGTCGTATGATCGTTAACGAATTTAACACTTCAGCAGAGGTGTTCATTTCCATACAGGTTTAGTGGCTTCACGGTTAACGGTGAAGTAGGGGATTTGATTCGCGGGGGTATTTTGGCGACTTAATTAACCCGACCCAGGGTGAGTCTGATGAAAACTGACTGGTATCTGCCTGGTTCAACTCTGAGATTTTCTCGCATTGCACAGCGCTCTGAAGGAATAATCTCCGAGATGACGTAATGTTCTGCCAGCTCAGCAATTGAATACAATAGCAGGAAAATTGTCAATTGTTTATTCAAAGTCAAAGACAGTCCAAAGTTGTGCAACTTTGCACATTTTTGTGGGTCTGAGGTGTATGTCATATTTTAGCTGCCAAGGCTCCGCTGCTCTCTGTCTCTGGTCCTCAGTGTGAGAGGGGGAGTGGCCAGCGGCTAGAGCGGCAAAAACCAATGTGTGCTTCTTTTACCTATATATTTAACAATATCGTTTGCATTTCTAATCCAAACAACGGCAACCTTGGCACTGCACTTAATCGTGCCCGTAGCAAGACACCTGTCAAGTTTGAAATCCATCGGACTAATAGTTCGAGAGATATGTGCATAACACACACACAGACAGAAAGACGTTCCTGCAATTTATAGATAGATGATAGAATTAATAAACTATTTTGATAACTGATTAATCGTTACGTCATTTTTCAAGCATTTAAACCAAACATGTTCCTGTTTCAGCTTCTCCAGTCTGAGGATTTGCTGCTTTTCTGTGTTAAATATTATTATACACTGAATATATTTGGGATTCAGCTGTTTGTCGAAAAACCTTTGAAGACATCACCTTAGGTTTTGGGAATCTATTTTCTAAAAAAAAATCTGAAGTTGCAGCCCTAAATGCTTATCTTCATAGATGTTAAGCAGTCTTCTGTGTCTCCTGCCTCTCCTGTACTGATTTTAAAATCATACCTCGGAATTCTGAATAAATAAATTAACATCTGTTGAAAACTGTCCACATGGGATAACACTAGCAAATTTATAGCAATGTTGATCAATGTGACGACTAAAATAAAGCAGTGAGCACAGAGGCTCACCTGCCTCTTTTTCGGAAGCCTGATTAGAAATTTGATGCACACACCATTAGTGAGTTCAGGCAAATTTAACTCTCATAGGTCTGCAAAAGCCTTGGGCAGCATGCCCCTTCTTCCATTCATACACTCCCTCCCACTCTCTTTGTCTTTCAAAAAGATTGTTCTTTTAAATGATCATTTATACTGACGAGTGTTTGCTTCACAATGAATGTGACACAACAGGCGGGTAATACTGGTAATTTAGGAGTTCTGGCCCAAGGAGCCACTGCAGTATGGTAATTAAGCTCTGGCTTTTAACACCAGCAGCGCCCCAACCAGAGCTAATGGACGGAGTAGCACGACTTCCCAAGAAGCTTTACCTGAACCCCTGGTGGCATCTTCAGAGACGATATTAAATGGTTTCCCTGTGGAGCCACGAGACAGCATCATTAAACAGGTGTTAGATTGAACCAGAAAGTGTTGCTGCTGTGAATGCCTTGGTGAGGTGTGTAATGCATATATTTTGAGTCAAAGTTCAGAAAATGTCTATATTTGAGTGTCTGATTACATGTTGAAAAGGGTGAAAAAATACAAACTCCCCAGTATTCTTGAATTACTTCCATGTATCGCTTTTGTACACATTTGGATGATGGTCAATATTAGAACAGCAGTTATGCAACACTCCCTGATGCTCCGTCTGTTCACCTCAGTTAATACTCTGTATAAAGAGATGAATTTACTAAAGCACACAACTTAAAAAGGTAGTTAGAGTAGCTTCCTGTCTGTGAAAACAAAATGAACACAAAGAGACAGAGTAAGAAAGAAAGAGAAAAAAAGAAGAGAACGAGTCTAAATTTCAATATTCCACCTCTCTTCTCTTCTCTTTTGATCAGCGCTTCTTCCCTCACCTCTTGGTCACGCTTCAGTTCAGGCATCAGGCTCACGTCTCCAGATGTGATTTATCGTGGCATGTCTCTTCAGCAGCCCACCCACCTTTGTCCTTCCACAGCAATACCACCTCTGTCTGTGCCACAACATACCTCTAACCACATCAACGCAAACATTTGTTTTGTTTTGTTGTTTCATTCAACAAAAGGTTGAGTACTATTAGAACATCTATTTAGTAGGTGCTTGAAGCGCAGACAGAATTAATATTTGAACAAACATTGCATATAAAAGCTACAGAGTATTTTTACTCTGCTCTTTAGAACAAAGAGTGAAGACTCCTGTGATGCTGAAAGCTCATCACAATTGTGCTCCAGCCTTCATTAGTTTCTTTGGAAATCAATGAGCAAAAGCTCCAGACAAATTAAACATCCATCCTTTTTTTGTCCATGTGCCATCAAATTACTTCAACACAAAGCCACAAGGTGAGAAATCAAAGAGGGGAATGCAATGGAAAAAGAGTGTAGGTTCAATTTAAGAGAGGAATTAGTATCCCTCAGATGAATGCCTCTTGTACAATTTACCTCTCCAGCTGATTTAGTGGGGAAATAAACACTTTAAAAAAAACTAGGCATGGAATGGCTCAAGTAAAAAATCTGAACTGTTCGGTCCACTACTCACAGTTCGGGGCATGTATATATTGTTGGGTTTATTTTAGCCTTAGAGATTTCAGTCAAAAAGGCTTTGCAGATGAAAAAAAAAATACCGTTATGGGGGGGTGGGAGCCTCGCACCCATAACCCAGTAAACCTCAGTTGGCACAGATGTGGTGCCGAGAGCAGCTGTCAGTCAGTCTCGCTTTGCTGTACTGTGGGAGCATGTTACCTGACAATGACAGAAAAAGTGGTGGATTGGCCTATTTTTTTTAATAATCCTAAACTGTTTACATCCATGATTACTAGCTGGCACTCTTCTTCTCCTCTTACATTCTTCTTCTCTTCCATTCTTGACGCATTTCCTCAATCCTCCAACAAGTCCAACAACTGTCCATCAGTGAAAGAGTGTGAAATCAGCAGCAGGAATGTGTATCAGGCTGCCTGCATGTTCACATTTGTTTGTGTACACCACAAAGAAATAGTGATTCTATTGATCAAAACCTCCAGAGGGTAGTTGATCTAGAGTTTTAAATTCTCCTCATGTTTTGTGTAAGAAAGTGTAAACTATGACCCTGCAGTAGGACTGTCAACGACTATTCTATATTCATATTCAATTGTAAACAAAACTAGATATTTGAATATGAAAATGTATATTTGATTGTGAAAAGTAGCACAAATAGAGCTGTCATCCTTGCACGTTCTCACCTGGTCCGCTGACACCTAAACTTTAAGCTCCTTAGTAAAAAGTCTGTGTGTTGTCTAGGGCTGCATCCGAATATTCAAAATATTTGTTCGATGGGTAAGTATTCGAAAAAATGTGCATGCAGGCTAAAATTTTCTGTGTTTTTTTGTTGGTATTATCTCAGCCAAGAGCGAGTAGAGTTACACGCGAGCAGTCTGATGTTTGTATAGGTCTGTATGCTTATACTGAAGACTGGTGTCATTTTCAGGCGGTTTGATGAAGGTAAAGATAGTACAACCGTTCATAACACTAATGCTCCAGGGAGGCACCAGCCGCCTGAGCATTCATTCACAAACACTGTGTTGATCGTCACTCGTCAGACAGTCTGGCAAAAACGCAGGTCTTTACGTTTATTTTGAAATGCCTGCAAAAAGTTAAGACTGATTCAACTTTTGGAGAAAAGCAACCAGACGGCACCCTGCGCTGGACAATCATGTAACCGGAGGTCAGATTCGTCTCTCCGTATCGCTGCGTGAGTCCCGTTAAGGTTAGTGTAAACAGGAAACATCATAGGTTTAAACACTATGAAGGTAAAAAAACACAAGCACTGAACTGCCCAAGAGTTTGTGTAACAACAGGTGACTGTGTCCTGCGACAACAAAGCAAAGTCGCTTCAACTCTCGCATCATCTCTTTTCTTTTTCTCTGCTGCCTTCACGTGCTGCCTTCATGTGCGGTGGGACATTTTGGTAGTAGTTCTGTCTCCCATCCCTTTGTTGAATTGGTTTGCCCTCTTGTTATGCGCAAAAATAGATATTTGTATATATTCAAACCTATGTGTTTCTTAAAGAAGGAATATTGAAAAGTAATGTTTGGTCAATGTTGACAGCCCTACACTGCAGTTACTTCTTTTGACATACTATTTGTAGAAACAGCATCTAAACATTGAGCCTCTGGGTCATGACATCTGTGTTGTCTTACAACACTTAGCATACATAAAACTGGTTATATACTGTGAGCAATTCAAGACATCTGAGTTACCAGTAGCAACAGTGTCAGTCAGAACCAAAGGTTCACCCCCTCCTTTGAAGGACACTATATACTAATATACTATATACTAAATATATTCAAAAGAGTGCCAAAGAACTTGAATATGTTCCTTTATTTTTTTAAGCCTTTGCCTGTCAGCAAGACATAAGTGACAGCAGACAGCTATGACTATAAACATTGTTTTTCAAGCTTGCAATGTCACATGGTATATCTAATTATCATGACATGAAAATGAACCAGTGCTCACAGTAGCATTAAGTTGTATTCCAGTCAAGACAGGAATCGTTCTCCGATCTCATTATTCTAACTACCACAGACACTGGTCCCTCCACAAACAACTAAGATGTACACCATACAGACTTATTCCACCTGAGGACGCCTGCGTTTCCTTTCAGAGAATGATATGCACGTTCATATTTGCAGAAGAGAAAAGTCATTACTGTCCAAGCCTCTCGTGTAACAAGCTAAAGCCAGAAGTGCTATTTTTTCCACTGAGTCATGAGGAAGAAAACAGTATTGTAATGATGTTAACCAAGGGCACTTCTCACATGTAATGTATCCACATGCACGCACATTCATCACTTTAACAAGCACACATGCTCCAATATAGTATGTCAGCGGCGCAACATACAAATTAATAACTGCACATCCTCTGCGACATAAGATTAAAAAATGACTATGACTCATACAAACACACATGAATGGAGAACAAAAGTGTAGGCTCCGGTCTGTGGTGACAAAGCCTGAGTGGAGTGGTGGGTCTGAACTTTTCCCCACTCCAATCGTGGGAGTGGGCGACAAGCAGAGGCAAAGTCTCATTTCCCTGCTTCAAAAAGTCAGCAGCTCTGTAGTGTTTCATGTCCTGGCAGCCGGGGCTTTCCCTCTGCTCTGCCAGTAAATAAAACCTGACCTGAACCAGAATCCACTGCGGGGGAGCTGCGAGCACAGACTGCAGGGATCGCCTTCTGTTCAGTCTCTGCTTTCATGTGGAAGTGAGAGCGTTGTGGGCATTTGTCTGTGGTGGTAACTGAGTGGGTGTAGGGTTTCAATGTGATACTCGCTACAAGTAAAATTACCGCAGCAAGACGATAATGCTAACAAAAGTCTTTCCCATTTTCTTTCTCTTCTGCCCATGTCACTCCTTTTTATCTTCCTTGCAGCTATTTAGGCTCATTCAGCCTACTGACCTTACTTGTATTCACTATGAGAGCTCTATCCTGCTGACCCATTGTTCACCATTAAGTACTGACTGGACCTGCCTCTCATCAGCACTAATTGAAGAACAGCTTTAATGAACAACAAGCTTTAATTGGCACGTCTTAATGGCCCTGCTTATCAAGTCAGGGTTTTTTCCAAGGCATGTGATGTTCTTCAAGTGATTAACTCTTCATTTGCTGTTTCACCACTGCTGCTGGGTAAACATAGATTTGGGTCAATCCCCTGTATTAGTAACTCCTTGATTTATTACCAGCTGCACAGTCATAAAGGACACCGAGGATTGATAATCCACATGCCCACAGTGATCATATTAGAGACATTTGGGACATACAGAGTAGTTTAGGATCAAAAGACTAATTTTTAAAATGTACAGTATATCTGAAGGGATTAAACGTTCTAAGGTAAGAGAGAATTTGACTTTTGCAGAGAAGAAAGTGCAAAAAAAGAAAGTGTATGCATGGATAACAATACGAACAGTATTGATGACTAGTATGGAGCCAATTTCTGCCAATAAAAAAAAAATGCTCATGGTAAGTCAAAAATATTGGCTTTTTTCATAATTGTTACTTAAAAAAATCTCCATTTCTAAAACTTTTAATCTAAAAATTCTGATTTATAAAGTCAACATTTTAACTTTAGAAAGTCAGACTTTTGACTACGTAAAAAAATGTAAAATTTGTATTAGTCTTTAAATTTGTTTTGTTTCTTCTTTTGCCGGCAGAGATGGGCTTCTACAGATCAGTAAGTCATGCAAATGTAGACAACAAAATTAAATTGTTATTGTGTTACTGCTAAATAAATAGAAGAGAAACTGTGCATCATCTAAGAACTGTCTGTATACAAATTTGAACATGCTGCAAATGAAACAAAATAAATAGAAGCGATAATTTTGCCCAATAAAATAAATCTGCTGACTTTATTTCGACTTTTATTTAGATCTTTCTATTCAGGATCATTAAGTGTGGAGCTTTTCCCAGCATGAAAGAAAACACTTCCGATTTATCGTCAATTCACATTCATACCTCATTTCATCTGACCTGCTATTCAGAAAGCTGAATGTTAATAAAGCAATCCATAAATGGAGATGTACCTGAATAATAGAGGATTAGTTTAAGAATTTGAAAAAGGATTTAAAAATGATAAACTACATCGATAAACTAAACAAGAAATAAAAAGAGTTGCCTCCTTTTGTTTTAATCTATTATTGTCGTTGCTGTGATGTAACGAGTAATCTCAGAGATTTCTTTCTGCTAATTTTTGAAAGTAAAAGAAGAATTATGGAGGAAAATATAGACATGGCATAGAAATGCTCTGGCAGCACACACCACTGTTTGCTGCTTCTTGGTGCCTCATAAACATGTTTGGAGACTTGCAATTGGAGAAAGGGCTTCTGCAATGTAGCTTGTGAGAGTAGTTGTCGCATCCCAGAGCTAATTGGAAAAGTTCTGCTACAACAAAGTTCATAAGAAAGATGAAGATTAAAAAAAAAAAATGTTTTACACAATGTTTTGATTTCACCCTTTTGAAACCATTCGATTATTTGAAAGTATGAAAATTGTTGAATATAAAATAGGGACATTTTGGCCACAATACATTATTAATAGCATCCCATAAAAACCCCTACAGCAGGACTCGGGAAGATAATTTAAAAAACACAGCCTCTAAATGAAGTGTATATATTTTACATCTGTTAAGCTGAATGATTTGTGGTGCTACTGCAGAACAAGAGGCCTAGTTACAGTCTGTCTGTGCAGGAAAAATGAAGTGCTTCACCCCAGGCAATCAATAATAACCCCAGATTGATATGTAGGTGCATAAGAACATGCTAAATAAAATATTAGCTTTTTTCTCTGTGTGTCTGTGTGTGTGTGTGTGTGTGTGTGTGTGTGTGTGTGTGTGTGTGTGTGTGTGTGTGTGTGTGTGTGTGTGTGTGTGTGTGTGTCACAGTTGACAGTGTGACTCATTGGGCCCTGGATGGCCCTGCCAGGCCTCTTATCTTGCTGCTGACTGAACGTTCCTGGTTCTGTAAACATAGACAAATGTACCCTACAGGAGCGCCTGTCGGCCTGCAGCTCCCACATGCCTCCAACTAATGAATTTTTAAAGACAGCATCAATCAAACCGCAGGCCAGATCAATAGACCACAGAGTGGATTTCATCAGCGCTGCGGAGCTAGGTTTTGGTACACACATCGCTTCCACCCAGCCGTCTTGTCAAGCAGCCTTTCACTTCAACCGAGCGTCACTTTGGCTTCGGTTAAAGCCAGGGCAGCCGACCAAGAGCAGAGCAATATTATCAAGGCAGGTCGGTCTAGTAATAGAATAAGATTACAGAGATGTGTTTACAGTATGATGGGAGCATGTCCTCTACGCAGGACTGACTGACCCTACATTGATTAGGACGTTTATAGCCCGTCAATCAGAGCAACGCCAAATTGGTCATGGACCATCATTGATTTGGCTCACTTTACAAAACACTAAGGCCATTGTGGACATGTATCCGTGCCAGAGACACAGCTGACTGGAACTGCACACCAGTGCCTTTACACAATAATGTAATCCAAGTATGTATCCAAGATATCCATGTATCCAAGAAAGCCACATGCACAAGGTAATACACCCACACAAACAGACAGGGGAGTTGCCATGCAATAATAGCTCCAGACACACATAGACCCCATTTCCACATGGTATTAAAATGTTGATCTGAGTGATCTGATCACAAGTGGACAGCTCTGAGTACATGTGTTTACAACTAACAGTATTCTGTCTCCAAATGCGTCCTGCATGACCACTTGTGATCCTATCTCACTTCCACGGTCTATATGCAAATAAATGAACATAATTTCCTTTTGCACACTCCGCTACACATTCTCAGCATTTTCTTCTCTCCCTTGGCAGATTGGAGTTTTAGTTATACACACATTTACACAGAGACTGAAATACCATTAAAGCAGAAATTCAATTTAGTTATGAGGTAAATTTCAAGGGACCAGAGCCAAAGAAACATTTCATTTGTACAGAGAGTCTGGCCACTCTTTGGATCTGCCCAGAGCCACTCTGGATCTGCCATAACCAATCGCTAACGTTTGGTCGTGACGTCGGCTTAGCATCACAAGCGTACGCCTTAGCTAACTCCTTCACCACTAACGGAGCGAGCTGGAAAAACTTTTCCCGAACTTCTGGATATTCGGTAGCGTTGCCACAACGGACAGAATGGCTTTGCTCGCATCTTTCTCCATTACGGAACTACAACTCAAACTAGCGCATAGCCTCAACGTCATCGTTCTCAGCCACTCCCTCTGTTCGCTGATTGGACCGTTAAAGATTTGACCGGAGAAAACCCAGATGGAGTACTGAAGTACTGAAGGAAAATGAAAATTGAGCGGAAGTACGTAGGAGGGAGGACCCAGGCTAGGAACTCTGGTCAAAATAATGAAAATAATATAAAAGTCAATGATGTATTTTATTGATTTATCACATGACATCCCAACATGTCAGCAGGCTCCCTAACTACCTTACCAGCATTAATATCCAACAGGCAGTCATGTTGTTAAGTTGAATGTAAAATGCCATGCTAGGCTAAGGGTGGGGTTACACTTGAACTAGTCTGGCTCAACTAATGTACATTGTTGGGATAAAGCCTGACAACAGTTCTTTCCAATCTTGCTATCTCCACAATGGGGGCTTAGCACCACCCAGGACAGTTGTGATCGGTTTAAAGAAATACACACCTGAGCGTTTTTTTCCCTATCCCAGAATTGATAGGCGGTGTCAGACTACACTTGACAGAACTAGTTAATTATTCCAAGACGACTACACTTGAAGGCAGAGTGAAAAGCTGGCCATCATAAAGAGGGGGGAGACAAAATATTGTTTAAATATGGCCATAATGTGGCCGGGTTGGCTCGGTTGGTGGAGCGGGCGCACATATGTAGAGGTTTACTCCTCGTTACAGCAACCGCGGGTTCGACTCCGACTTGTGGCCCTTTGCTGCATGTCATTCCCCTTCTCTCTCCCCTTTCATGTCTTCATCTGTCCTGTGGAATTAAAGGCCTAAAATGCCACAGTTTCAGACATTCTTTCCAGGAAGGCTTTTGTTGTGACAGAAATAGTTGTGCAAGCTTACTAATCACAGTGTGAAGGGGGTGTCGGGTTGTTGATTACAGAAATCCCCCCCTCCTCCAGTTTTAGCCCATGACCTTTTACAACACTTGAGTCTATTCAGTCAGGAAAATCGTGGGTATTATGACTTTCCACTCTGCCATTAAGTCAAATATCAAATATCTGTATCACGGAAACTTCATGCAGGAGATATTTTTTAAAGATATTTTTTGGGGCTTTTCCACCTTTATTTGATAGGACAGCTACGTGAGAAAGCGGAGAGAGAGAGAGGGGGAAGACATGCAGGAAATCGTCACAGGTCGGATTCAAAACCCTGGATCAGTATATGTGTGCCGGCTCCACCCACTGAGCCAACGTGGCCATGTGGAAGTATTTTTTAAAAGGAGAATGCCAACTCTCTGTGTTGTGTTAATTCAGTCTAATTCAGCCATCTGTATGAGAGGACCATCCACTCGACCCTGCTATATGAAAATCTTCACAGAGGCAGTGGATCTATCAATTTACCTGCCACAAAGATAAAAGTGTCAGCTTTCTCACATCTTCTCGCTCTCCCTTCAGCTTCTGGAAAGCAAGAAATTGCTTAAAGATTAGATGCTTAGGAGGAAGCAATTTTTCAGCTCTACGGTGCAGTGATAAGAAATCAAGGGGGGAGTAATCCCCTTAAATCAAATTTGATGCAATTAAATTAAATTAGAAATGTTGGGAGGAATATAAAATAAGAGGCTATATCATAAGCAATAATACATGGGCAGAGAAATAGCTAAATGTACCAAGGAATCATAAAAAACTATTTGCTCATTGGTGAAAATAGAAGAAGGATGTCGCATCTGTCTGTGAACATACAAAACATTACTTCTGCCTGCAAGCGAGCATGTATGACACTGAACAAAAGTTTATTTTCAATCTATAATTACTCTGCCCTTAATAAAAAATATGTAGGATATTCCAGAGCTGTGGTCTCTTGGTCTAGACTCCAATCTCAAAACCAAACCTTGACAGTCTAGCCTCTGGCTCACAGACACATTGTGACTGTGCCTCCATGATAATGTTGAAGGATCAGACCTTTAGGGGGGGCTCAGCCCATAATGAGAATGTGACACGGATACGGTGCCTTGCAAAAGTGTTCACCCCCCGCTAAATCAGTAATTTCATTAGCCGATAATCTCTGAGCTAGGTACTGAACAACAACATCAGCTAACGTTTTTTAACTAAACCTGACACTTCACAGTAATATCGACCAATTTGACACAATGTTCTAACATTCAGCAATGTTAGTTGCTTACGTTTCAATTTGGGTTCTAATCTGTGACTTGAAATTACCAACTTCTTCTCTGGGGACTGCCAACGTTAAACTTCACAACAGCACTCCTGCGCTCCCTCTGAAAGATTAGATAGAGACTCAGCCAAAGGCTGGCACAACCACCTCTGATTGGCCAAAACTACGTTTCTGTTAACCCTTTCCTTGACTGGGTTACAGGTGCGTAGCATTGGCGACAGCGACACAGGATATTAAACCTGTTTCCCGCTCTTTCAACCTGTAATTGTTTGTCTTCTGTCACTAACAGAGAAGTTGGCAAACTCTAACTTGAAGCAGATAAATTGATTTTTTTTATTATTATTATTATAATTTTAGGGGGGCTGAGATTAAATTTAGGGGGGCTCAGGGTCTAAAATCAGCAATAGTGAGTCCCATAAAGTCTATATGATTAAGTGTTAATCAAAGAAACCGACTCCAACAAGGAAAATTATCTTGTATGAACCTGTAATCGTTTAAGACATGAGTAACTTCATTTTCTGTATTGTGCAACTAGATGACTGTGTTGCTAAATGAACTATACACATAATCCACAAATACTAGCATGCATAAAGTATACTCAGAAGCTGTACTAGCATACACTGTCCTTTAATCTGCAGCAAAAGCAACAAAAGAAAAACGTTTGCTGTTTTTTTCTGTTTGTCTGCCAAGAAAAGGATTTCAGCAGCACTAAGGAGACAAGGACGAGAAAAAAAAAAAAAAAAAAAAAGAGAAGCAGAGCTGTTTGGCTAAAAGCCTGCTGGATTATTTCATTCTCAAGGACATATGTATATGTATGTCCTATACACTAAGTCCCACCACCATTTATCTGAGCCCACCCCACCCAGCCCTATTGTATCATACTCCCCCCTGGCAATTTCTGCTCAGCTGCTTATAAAAAAGGAAGTCATGTAAGCCTTTAGAGCCACAGAGATTGGAGACCCCTTGTGTAAAGCTGGGTACATTCAGACAAACTCTCTAGTTTTGCTTTTGGACTATTTTTTTCTGAGCCCCTCTCTGAAAGTCGAGAGACTTAAGTCGCTCTTCACAGAAACTTTGCTTATTCAAAAGTTGAAAGGCCAGAGAATCTTATGAGGAGTACAGGTTTTACAAAACAGGGTCATTGTAAGATAACTTTACCATAAGTGGCACTTAGACCTTGAAATATTCTGTATGTACAAAGTGTATTAATTAGCTGATCTATTCAGACTCATCTATTTATAAAATATGCTAGTGATTCAGTTCTATGCAGTCATAGTTTACGTCATAAAACCAAAATACCAGCTCCAAACATGTCAGCTGGTCAGGACATCCCAGTAGCTCTTTAACAAATTGGGATTATAAAAACAGGGGGTGATTGTAATAAAATGCATTTGGAGTCACTGTACCTGTATTTTGTGATAAAAAGACAATTTTAAATGTGCAATATGTAATACTGACAGTTAGTGTTTAAAATGGTTACTGTAGTCCAAATTTAAAACACTGGAGAGAGCCGTCTTCCACAGGCCCTCCTCCCCAGACTCAAAGTTCACGGGGGTTGCCAGGTTGAGAATGCTGAACCCAATGTCCCACAATGTCAATGTTAGCTAGATGCTAGTCTCGCATTGCCAGACATTGCTATCCATGTTGACAGCCATAAAAGCCTATGCACTGGCAGAGCTCTGTACCCGGCTGACAGGCATCTTTGATCGGCTAAACATTTCAACAACTGCTGAAAAGACAGTGACCTAGCGATCCTCTATACCGACTGACAGCCAAGATTTCATCTTACTGTGCAACATATTATGACCTTAAAGCTTACGATGGTAAGATTAGATACAACAATATTCCATAACCTAACAAACCGTATTGCAGAAAGACCTGTGGAGAATGTAAGCGTGTCCAAATTCAACAATTCAGGCTACACAGTTATGCAAAAGTTAAAATGCATGTTTTCATTATTAGGAAGTCCAACTTGCAGTTTCCGTCATGTCTGCCACGGTGGTTGTAAACAACTGTGGCAGGCTTGCCCAGTACTCCTGGAACTTTAGCAGCTAGTGGGTTAGCAGTAAGCACGTTAGCAGCTATCGCATTAACATGGCGCCGTTAGCCTGCACCAGTAGGGATCACTTCACTGGCTGTGTCTAAAATTTTTTTGCGAGTAACTAACTTGAGTAACAAATGTTGAAATGACAAAAAATGGCCACCCCTACTAGTAACGTTAGCTGTGATAAATTAGCATAAAGTTTAATATGCTTACCTGTTCAGGAGGAAATTAGCCAACTCAGCATAATTTTGGGCACTAAATTGTCTCCATTTTTTAAATGCATCTCCAATATCTACCTGTTTTACCAAGTCTCTGGTCATGCAACTGTTTAGAAAGATGCAGAGTTTTTTTTTTAGGTCGGGTAGAATGAATCTAACTCCGTTAAAGGGGTGCTATGCAGTTTTGGCGATTTCTTCGCTGTTTTCTCACTTTTTGCTCGCAGGTTTCTCTATAGAGCTCCACCTACAGCTTTGGAATAAATATGTGGCAACGCTGTCGTAAAAACTCGTTGGCGACTCTCCCCCCTCCCATCTTCTCCCTCTGGTCATGTGCGTTTGTTTTCAAAGAAGTCGGCGAACGTACAGAGCCATGTCCACTGAGTTTTTTCTCAAAATATTACCCTTCTCTCCCGGGTTCGTAACATTATTCTTTTTTCCTACAATGGCGTCTGCCAACATCAAGCTGACAAAAAACTCTGTGGCAGATAAAGTTTCTGATCAAAGATACTTACAAGTGCAACAGCAAGACCGCCAGGTCAGCATCGGATTTGCAGGCTTCTGTTTGTCTCAGTTCTCGCCACTCTGAAAACGCAGGTCTGATGTTTACTTGTGTCTGACTCCTCACTCTGTTCCTCCGACAATGCTTTCCTAGCTTTCTGCTTCTTTTTTGCCGGCTCAGCCATTGAAAAACTCCATCGCTACCTTGTTCTTATAGCTAGCCGGTTCCTGGATGGGGGCGTGTAGCGGCGTGTAGGTGTCCAGTGCCGTGAAGTGATCCGTTACATCGTGAGACCTGATATCACGCGATACTTCCTGACGCTGTCAAGTTGCAAGGGTGGATTTTCCGCTCACAGGCGCTAGGGGGAAGTGTTCATAGTTCCCCTTTAATCCACTTTGTTTGGTTGCTGTTACCAGGGCTGCAACTAGCACATTGTTTTTCCATGTTTGCTTTTCAATGCGGGTGTCAATATGGGCAGTTGACAACAACACACAGGCCAAAACAAAAACAGACATTCCATCACGGAATGGAAATTTCAAAGGAGAATAAACTGGCTTTACCATTGTTGTCAGAGAAGATAGTAGGGTTGCAGCTATCGATCATTTTAGTAATCGAGTATTCTACCTAGTTTACCTAGTATTCCATTGATTAATCGGATAATAAATACTTTTGTTTTATTGAAGAGTAATAATATACAATAGTTTAATTTTCAGAAAAAGCAACATTTTTATTGCCTACATTGCTTACAATATCATCTCTCAAAATAACTAAAACATATTAAGTGCATTTAAGTGCCATATTACATTGTTTTTAAAGAAAACATTTTTTGAAATGCAATAACAACCTCAAATTAAGGCATACATTAAACATAAATAAACATTACCTTAAGTTGTGCAACTTAACTTTCAGAACTACTACTAAGTTTCAGCCTGAGACTGATCTGTATATAGGCCTATATGTAAATATTAGTTATACCCAACCTATTTTCATTTATATATTTGATTACAATGCTACACAGCGTTGTTACACTTATGCTAGTAGATCGTTGATCAGCTGTTTCTCCGTGAAGAGAGAGAGTGAGGCTGAAGCACTGACGTGGTGCTATTATTGTGGTAAGCTAGTTTGATTTTGCAGTAGACACACTGTACAGAGTTTTCCTTTTAATTACGTTTGAACCGATTCCAAACGTTGGTCACTTTCTGTCGTTTTCTCCAGCCTGTCTCTTCTCTTAGCCCCTTACACTCTGTTCATGTTGTAATCTTCATGGCATGTGTTGCCAACAGCGTCAGCCAGGTGTGCGACAGTAATAATCCTCCGTGCAGAAACACAGTGAGCGATACAACGTTGGTAACATTAAAGGAGAACTCCGGGAAATTTTTACGTTAATCTTGATCGCTATAAGTATGTGAGTACTGTTGATAGCAGTGACCATGTAGTTACATAGTCACTGATATGATCATAACCACTACAGTGCTCAATTACCTATTTTTGAGGGGGAAATACATTTTTTTCGCCGCAAAAATTTCGCCGCGAAAGCATGAACTGTCCTCTGGAGGACATCCACCAGACCAGCGGGCGCCCGTGGATTGTTGTCGGCCGTGGCAGGCGGGGAAGGCAGGGAGGAAGTAGAAGGATGCCGATCGGGCCTGCTAGCCTGGCTAAGGCAACTACCACACAGTTCGCCACTGCAGAGACTACTATTCACCAATGCCAGATGGATTGCACACAAAATGGATATATATATATATATGCTACAAATACACACAGAACTGCTGCTTGATGATTATTACCGAAGCCTGGCTGAACACACTCACTCATCAGACGGCAGCTAGCAGCTAACAGGGTAGGTGAATTTAAACAATGTCGGACTTGAAAACGCTTCCTGTTGTCATGTAAGGGCCCTGTTCATGTTACACAGACATTTTAATTGCATTTTGTGTCTGTTAAGAGGCACAAAGGCACTCTTTATGATATGCCCCCAAAACTGCCGTTTTAGCTAAGTGGGAGCTATTCGGCTCGTTTTTTTTGCTATCAACAGTACTCACATACTTATAGCAATCAAGATTAACGTAAAAATTGCCCGGAGTTCTGCTTTAATTAAACGACGCTTCGACGCAAATCATTTTTCATCGAGATTTTTTAGTAATCGAATTATTCGAGTTACTCGAGGAATCGTTTCAGCCCTAGAAGATAGTATTTCAACTTAGCATGTTTCCTTAATATCTGGTGACATATTGTGGTCATTGTTTGATTTAATACAGTAAATATATTACATATTGGACCTTTAAGGGGAATTATACCAAATTAAGAGATTTGGGTTATCTAATCCTTTTTGGGTCCCAAAAAGACATGGGTAAGCAGAGCATTTTACATAGAAAATGGTTCCTCTTGTAAAGAGCTACTACTTTTCTGCAAGGCATCCATTTCTGATGCCTATCTGGTTCCAGGTCAAAGTGGTCGCAGGCTGAGAGAAATTCTCCAGCTCTGTCTAACCACCACACATCACTCAACTCAGACTACACTTGAATCATTTCTTATTTGATTATTTAAAAATGAATTCATAATGGCGCAACCATCTGTGGTAGCCATGCTGTTCCTAGCCATATGTGTTTGTTTGAGCTTAATGCGGCTGCAGAAAATCGATGTGTGACAAACCACAAGTTGTAAAACTGTACATGTAAAACACAAAGCGAAAAAGGGATGCTTGGTATGCACAATATGCACGCAGATCAATCTCATGTAACGAGTCCCAAAGAAACCACGCTCAGACCACTTCAGGTTGTGATGGTGGCATCTGAGTTTAAGTATAAAACAAACCAAACTCAGAATCAAACATATTTTTTTTTATACCCATTTCCGTTTATTGGGGTTTGTACTTTTATCTTACCTTTGCCTTGGATGGTATCTTCTGGAGTAAAGCCTCTTTACAACATATATGCGTTGTTTCTGTTCTTCTCCTGCATTTCTGATACAGATGGTGTTGTCATGCCTCCAGCTGATGCAGAGTGCTGATAAAACAGAGACAACAAAACATCTTTGTGTTTTCAAATCTGGGAAGCATTACCACCCCCACAAATCACATAAGATGGGCATAGAGAATAAAATCGAGTGTATATGGGCTTTAACAATTCTCCCTGCACACTAGCCAGTAATATTTTCCAATATATTATTGGGAGGAGATGGCAACAATTTCTACATTTTTATTTCAAGTAAACAAATTCTCATTTTTCAGTCTCAGGTCTGATGAAGTTAAGCGTCAACTCATGCAGGAAAACATGTGGGAGAGAATGAAGTCAACCAAGGTAAAGGAAAAATGGAAACAGCTTGATTACATCTGAAGGCTGAAAACATTGCTTTAATATATAACATTAAACATTAAATTTATAAAGGAATCATATTTTATCAGAATCCTTGTCATCAAAATAATGTGAAATGACACAGCAAGAAATTGCAAAAGTTGATTGATTTTCCGCTTAAACACACCTGCTAACAAGCTTGGGGAAATACATGTGTGTGGCCTGCCAGTCTGTCAACAACAGGCATCCAACACAAAGACTGCTGTCTAGCCCTGACAGTGAAGAATGTTTCTCACTGTTACTGAGTAAGAGACAGCAAGAAATAGATAAATCATCAATGCTGCTCTAGATCCAAAGTTTTTCGAAGGCCAACCTCAGACATCCGTTAAAGTAAGAACCCCTCCCCTTCAGACACACACACTTTAATGTGTAAACTCCTCTGCTGCCTGCAGAGCTGCACAGGGCCACAGATGTCATGAAAGGCCACGGTGACTGTTGACTTCCTCCCTCTGAATCGATCAGTCAAAAGGCAGACAGTTCAAAGCACCAGTGATTTATATTCTGATGACTCGAAGAATAACCATGAACTCTTTTATTGTTTTGATGTGTCTCCTCTACATTTCCCAGCAGTCTTAGCTGTTCATGCTAATTATCAAATGATTCTTATTCTTCTCAAGTTGCTGGTCCAAACAATTGCTGCTGCAAGAAGTGTCAAATGCATCACTTCCTAGGGCTGGGCGATATGGAGAAAATCAGATATCACGATATTCTTGACCAAATACCTCGATATTGATATTGCGGCAATATTCTAGGGTTGACAATTGGTGCTTTAACAAAATATCTTCACACTTAGATTTTAGATAAATAATCATCAGTAATGTGGACATAACTTCTAAGTGGGGAAAAGGCAAATCATAGAACAGCTAGAACAGTCTGGTAAGATCAGAAAAGTACATCACTTTACTGTGATGCAGCCTTTAAAACCAGGAAAAGACAACACTTTTGTCATATCACGATATTACGATATCCAAAATCTAAGACGATATCTAGTCTCATATCACGATATCGATATAATATCGATATATCGCCCAGCTCTATCACTTCCTTGTGTCAGAGGACCCTTTTTGAACCTAAAAGCTTTTATGACCTCGGGGATGAAAGAAAAACACACCAATCTAGCATGGATAAACTGTTTGTTTTTCTGAAAACCCAGTGTACTAAATAAAGTAAATACATTCCTCACTACAGCTCCTGGACTCCTGACGGCTGCCTCAGCAGCACCAAGAAAGGTTAATAGTTCAATTACCACTTGGCAGGTTCTCTCTCAGGAGGAATCAACTGGTACCAGCTGATTAGCTATGCTGCTGCTCAATACTGCTACTGGATAACACTCACTTGCTTGTTAACTGGTGCAAAACTCGCTGGCCGTTGATAAACAACAAGAGCTACATGGGAGAGCTGAGACCAGTAGAGCAGACTCAGTAAAGTTTCCTTTAAGATATAGATGTTGGAGCACTGCAGTTACCGGTACATGAAACGAAAGATAACTAACTCCCCTCAGGCAAGGTGGATGAGCGTTTATGTGAGCAGCAAATACAGAAATTATTTATAATGGTGGTCATGATGTTGAGGTATTTTAGTGAAACTATGAGAATTTAAACCATTGTTCTCAATCCAAGCTGACGTTCAAGCTGAAAATATATACTGTATTTTTTTTTTTTTAGTCTGGGATCCCTTCTTATGCTGAGTAAAACTTCAAAGACATGCTCCTGTACCAGAATGCGGCACAGACACACCTAATGGTGCATCGCTGTGATTGACAGGACTGCTCAAACATTAACCAGCTTTCGCAGGCTGTGCGCTGAGGTACCCTGCTTTTATGCTTGGAGATGAAGAGGGGATAATTCTCTCTGCCAGTGGAATCCATGCCGTGTATCTGCTCCAGCAAAGTGGAACGTAGGGCATTAATGTATGAGAAAAAGGCACCAAATTGTGGTGGAACTATGACAATAAAGTAGGATGTTGCAGCCACTGTTCGAATTACGGGGGGAATTGGGGGGGTCCGACCCCCCTAGATGAGACTTGGACCCTCCCAAAAGGGATGAAAATAATAGTTTGGGGGGTACTGAAAAAAATGTAATAAAATATAATGTTAGCCTATCCAAAATTGTATGTATTTAAATGCAGTATTACCATCACATACCAACAATTCAGGAAATAATATAATGAAATACGATCGTCAAACCCTCACTCCCCATTGGGCTGTACCATTTCTCTGGTACGTTCAGGTTCAGACTGTGTTCTTTGCTATGGTTCTTTGATATCACTTCACTAGCTGTCAAAACGTACGTACCGGGTACGGGCGCAGGCGCTGGTGTGTCAGCGAAATTAAGAGTAAGTGGCTGAATCAACTTTAATCTCTGCCTCTTAACTTGTAAAGATACATAATTGGTTGATTGTCTTAACTTTTCAATGTAGTTTGATTGATAATAATAATAATAATAATAATAATAATAATAATAATAACTGTTGAGGTTTACATGATGGATTGATACATTCGTAATCCTGAATTTTGATAGTAAATGATTAGATCTTGCTTTGCAAATCATATACACCCTTTTGTGTTGTTTTATTATACTATGCATATGAATCTACACAAAACTGGAAAGTATGCTAAGATGAGGCATCGATCGAATGGACAATAGGGCCATCTAGTGGTGGATAAAAAATATGATGGAACTACTGACGAACTAAAACAAATGCACAGCGTAGGCTGTAAATGCCTGATATACGGATGGGTTCACAAGCGGTGGCCGTACATAATATTTCACTTCCTTTGTAACATAGAGATATCCAACCTTTGAAAAACATTAAGTAGCAAGATCGCTATGGTTTAACCGGAGGTTGCTTAGCTTAAAAACATACAATCACACGCCGTAGCAGGAGTTCCACAGATATACTGATACGGGGAGAGGTTTAATGAGGCGATTTATCATTTTGTGCAATTTCATTCTTAATGTCTTAACAAGTGGGAATCTGCACTAATATTCAGGGAATTTAGCATATATATTAGTGGTTCTCATGTGTGTAAGCCTGTATAAAATGGAGAGTGACGGCACCAGTCGAAATAGCTGTACCACCCGAAGCTCACGGGATCATTCGAACACTGGTTGCAGCTTTACACTCTGACAGGGTTTAATGTTGAATAAGTTGACGTAGTGTATACAAGGGTTATACCTCTTTCAAGTTGTATGCTGTAAATGTTTGTTTGTGATGGGAAGCAGCCCTCAGCAGCACCTTATCCACCTGTGGACTAATGGATCAAAGCTCTGCAAAGTTGAAGGAACATCATATTAAGACCAAGATGATAAGACATATTGAAACACGTTCCCCCTCTCTTTCCCCTTTCATGTCTAGCTGTCCTGTCACAAATAAATACCTAAAATGCCAAAAAAAAATCATCTTTAAAAAAAGAAGTGCTCTACCTGCAACAGGTAATAGTGTTCAGCATCAGTAATAACATACCAATAATCAGTGGTGGAAGGTATCTAAGCTCAAGCACTGTACTTCAGTATAATTTTGAGGTACTTGTACTTTACTTTTTTTTTTTACTTATATTAAGTAAGTACAATTTTAACAGGCTATTTTTAAACCGTAGTATTTCTACTTTACTTCAGTAAAACATACATTATGAGTAGGCCTACTTCTTCCACCACGGATAGTATGAATATCGCAGTGACTTACACATGGCACATTTAGCATTAGCACTAGTTTGCTAATTTGCTAATTTAGCATCAGACTTTGCAACCAACTCCACGTGTAACTTCTGTAGCTATACCGCAGTTCATTAAAAGTGACAGATATGACTTTACCTTCTCTTATATGTGATGAAAACCGAGCAATATGACGGTTAGCGTACGCCACCTAGCGTTAACTGTATCCATTTGAATGTGATATTCGCAACACTGTATCTTTTCCAAGTAGTATTAACAAACGAGAGCAGCGAGAACGCGCTCTACGCAGCTCACTCAGCACCTCGAGAGGAGCGGCTACCATGGGCAGATAAGCTGCAGGGTCGCGCGCCGGAAGGTTGTTTAAACTGAAAAGAAAGAAAAATGTGATCATCAGTCACTCACCGACATTTAAACTTAGCCGTGCGCGTTCACGTCCCAGATTTGGAGATGTCGGTGCCGTCTCCGCGCGCCTGGTGGCGGAGAGAAAAGTATTTTGTCTCCTAGAAGGAATCGAAATAAAAGGACAAAATGTTTAGGTAAGTAGCCTAATCAATTGTTTGTTTGCTTCAAGTCAAACGTGTTGTTAGTTAGAAGGCAACCTTAACTATCGATTCTGTCTGTATTTGTAAGACACAGCGAACTTGGGAAACTATATTTGTGCCAGCGCGCGCTGTTCATATTGATCTATCAGTTGAGGAAAAATAATCAACATGGTGAAATGTTAAATTAAAATTTGTAGACGTTTATTGTCTGTTTTGGTTATTTCATATTCAGGCAGAACAGGGACTTTCTAATGTTTGCCATGATCATGGTCCTCAAATGGAGACCCAGACCCCCTTAAATAAGAATATCTGTGTGAGGTACTCCGCACAATTATGTGTATTATAATCGCAAAGCACACACACCATTAAACCAACAAAAAGGGTTATTTTAATGTCACGTTTTTGCTTTTGTTTCCTTGGTGGTGTATCCTGTATCCTGTTTCAGAAACTAGTCTGTGCAGTATGTTTTTTGCAGTGGTATTCAGATCATTTACTTTAGTAAAGTAATACCATAGTAAAGCTATAGATAAAAGTACAGTACAGAAGTATTATCAGCAACGTTTACTTAAATAATATATTACTACTACTTTATGTTGTTTATTCTTATTGGCATTGGGTCATAAGACGATCATAAGGGTTTGTCTAATGTAAAATATGACTGCAATGTAACTATAATATCTGTCAAATGTAGTGGCATTGTCTTAAAAGCTCATATGTTTTGTATGTAAAAGCTTGCTCTAAAAAGTTACTAAAGCTGTCAGATAAATGTAGTGGAGCAAAAAGTACAATATTTCCTTCTGAAATTAAAAACAAAAAAAGTTTAAAGTAGTAGAAAATTAAAATACTCAAGTAAAGTACAAGTGCCTCAGAGTTGTACTTTACTTTAAATGCACCAAGTTACTTTCCATGACTGGGTACGTGTGTGTTAAGGACTAAATCTCAATCTGCAGTAAGGTTTAGGCTTTAGGATAAATGTGGTTCATTTTCTATATGCTAAAATACCTAAAATCACTGCATTTATCTTTGTATGTGTTTTATTTTAGCATAGGGATTTCAAGCTTTTCAGATAAACTGGCCTGTGAAATGAAAAGGGAGTCAGAGGGGCAGGAGAGAGAGGAGAAAGCTCTGTATAAAGCGGAGAGTGTAACACAGATTAATCTGATTAAAGAATTACAGCATTCCATGGCAGAATCTCACAACATCATCTGGGCAAAAAATGCAGGTTTACAATGTTGTAATGTTGAAAGTTCAGCTGCCCTGTGGTCATGCAACAACATAGAAACTGTGTATCTGCTTTATTAATGTCAGGCCTAATTATTACAAAATATACTCTTCTGTACCTAGAGAGCTGTCTGGTTAGCCAATGACAGCTTTCCTCCAGATAGTTTACACACATCCACTGTAGTGGAGAGGCAGAACCGGTTAATGAGTAACTAGACTTGGTAGAGAGCAGGTATACTTTAAACTCTCCCAGAGAGGCTAAATGTTGAAACATGTCACCCTAATTAAACTGCAAATAATCCAAAAGTAGCCTACTTCAGCCGGGACTGGAAACATCAGATGGTAAGAGGTCAAAGTTATTGAGTTTTTTTCTTTGGGTTTATGTGTGTGCATTGCTGGAGCTGCTGATCAAACTGAGGAAACAGGAAATCTTGTTGACTTTTTGGCCGCCTAAAGTTCAATAAAATTAATGCAATGTTTGCTGTTGGTTAGGGTTGCCCTGATTTTACAAAAAAAGTATTTGTAGAGCCAACTCTGTTCTCATTATGCTGTATGAAGTACAAACAAAGAGCAAGTGCACTTTTTATTTACTCAGATAAAGATTAGTGTTATGTGTGTGCGTTGCAGGTGTGCCACATTAAGAAACAGACAACACTCTGCTGATTGTATTCCTTTCTCCCTTGGTTCAGAAGAAGGAAATCAGAGACATTTCTTGCATATTCTCAAGTACAGTGATAATGTCACTCTTGTCAGATTTGATCGCCCAATCAGACTGAAAACACCAATTATTCTCCCCTCGACAGATAAGCAGCCATCCATAATCAAGCTCGGACAATCAGACAACCTTGATTGGACTATTTTCCTCTCGAACGAGTTGCTGCCTGCAGCCGCTGTGGGAGCCGGAGTCGCCATGGAGACAGTGGTGATCGTGGCCATTGGGGTGTTGGCCACCATTTTCCTGGCCTCCTTTGTCGCCCTGGTGGTGGTGTGCAGACACCGCTACTGCCACCCTCATCACCTGCTGCACCACTTCGACTCCAAGTCAGTGAATCAATAAAGCCTCTAAATCTGTATCTGTATCTAAATCTGTAAGCCTCTTAATTTACCTCAACAATTAATATATTTTTACTGTACAACAAGTTAACCTATCACCACTAAAACCAGCTTTACACCCCCCCCCCCAAAAAAAAAAAATGTAAGTGGTTAAGTGGTTGGTAATCCAGCCTTGCTTCCCTGTTCTTTTACAGACCCACGGTGGATCTGATTGGAGCCATGGAGACCCAGAGTGAGCCGTCTGAGCTGGAGCTTGATGATGTGGTCATCACCAACCCTCACATTGAGGCCATCTTGGAGAACGAAGACTGGATTGAGGATGCCTCGTACGTTTTACCGGGGCCATTTTGTTATGTCTTTTAATACTAATTTACTCAAGCACTACTAGTATTTCCATGTTCTGCTACTTCATACTTCTACTCCACTACATCCTAGAGGGAAATATTGTACTTTTAATTCCCCTACATTTATTTGGTAACTTTAGTTACTTTAAAAATTCAGATTAATAATACAAAATATGTTCATCAATAAAATATGATGTATTATTATAGGTTAAGATAAGACTTTATTGACCCCTTAGGGGAATTCACCACTGCACAGTGAATACATTTTTTTTAACTTCGCTCCACCTTTACAAGCTGCAACATTAGATTGATGCACACATGAATGCATCAATAATCATAATCCAATGAAACATAATTGTATGCTGTGGTATTGCTACTTTTACTTAAGTAAAATATGTGGGTATTTCTTCCTACTAATTCTGTGATTTTCTTCTCTTACAGTGGATTGGTCTCTCACTGCATCTCAATCCTAAAGGCAACTGAATTTCTTACTTGCTCCTTTAGTCCATATTTAGTCTGTATTTTTATTCACTGATTCTGACACATAATACTTTTACATACAGATCTGCCACACTTTGACTGAAAAGCTGGTTGCCATGACAATGGGTTCAGGGGCAAAGGTCAAAGCACCGGCAAGCCTGAGTGACATCATCACTGTGGCCAAACGCATCAGCCCGAGGTACAGATTCACCACAACTCACTATTAACACATTACTGACTCAGGCTAACCTGCCTCCTCACATCCTCACCGTGCCATCTCCTCGCAGGGTGGATGACGTGGTCAGATCCATGTACCCTCCTCTGGATCCAATCCTCCTGGATGCCAGGTAATCACATTTGTTGCCAAATCATTTAAAGGTGTATGACTTTGATAGCTTAATGCAAAGACGTCACCTACGACTCTGATTGATCTGTAAAAGCTGGAGAGGAGCGATTTATCCATAATGTAATAAGCTTTTAATATATGCAGAGATAGGGACAGTAATACAAATGTGATGTGTCACAGCAAATAGATGCTACCGGGAAAATGTTATAACTCAAAATTAAATTGAAAGTTTATGCAATCGTTATGTCCATGTCTGCTCAGACCAACAGACCGATTTAAAAAATAATTTTCATTTTAAAAAGCCTTTTGTGAATAAGTGCTTCTCATCCAGCAGCAGCCCAAACCCATTTGTCCTTTTCTTCCTCATCAGGGCCACCGCTCTCCTCCTTTCAGTCAGCCACCTGGTTCTGGTCACCCGCAACGCCTGTCACATGTCCGGCAGTATGGACTGGATCGACCAGTCGCTCAACGCAGCTGAAGATCATATGGTGGTTTTGCGTGAGGCGGCGCTGGCCTCTGAACCGGATCGAGGCATACATGGAGCTGACGCACAGAGAGAACAGGCCATCTAGACATCTCAACACAGATACAAACATGAAGGGCATAAAAACATGTCTATTTTTATCATTGGGCTTCTGTACTCAATTAATACTTACCATGGCACATGTTCTGCCAGACACTGTTGAAAATGCATAAACTCATCTACCAGTCCAAATTATCAAGGACACTTCTAAAGGCTGTGCCAATGGCTGCATGGACTCGACTATGTCTCTCATTTTCACATTAAAAAGCCTTGAAAATAGTTTCTTTATCATATTTGCACCAGAAGTGTTTAAGAATACTTTACATTCACTATAGCTACATAGTAATAGTTGCAAAGTAGATTTAACACATTCAAATACATGTTTTTTTGTATTTAACCCTAGTTGGTCTGTTTAAGCTGCGAGAAAAAAGGACTTTGGAAATTTCTTTCTCGGGTGCGCCATCACCCAGCGGTGGGCCTAAATCCAATCTCACTAGCACTGCACAGTCACATGGAGGCTTAGTCAGCTAATCCATTCTGAGGAAAATAACATCCAGTTAGCCAGTGAACCCAAAGGGGCTCCATTTCAGTGTACCAATGGAACACCAACCTTACAATTTGTGGGGTCAGCGTGATTTGTGGATGTTCTAAAACATCCCTCAGATACTCTTTTTGTACGCCATTAGATCACCAGTCTGTGAGTTGTAACCACACAACAGCTGTAGTTTTAGCCACATCAGCAGCAGAGTAAGAGTTTTCCAGTTGAGTTAATGCCCTAATGTCCCATTGCTGCATCGTATTATACTTAAGGCTGTTATTGATGGAGAACCATCACTTTGGTCCACACTGAAACATCTCAGCATCTACTTGATGGATTAGCACAAACATTTGGACAGACATTCATGGTTCCCAGAGGATGAATCCTAATGACTTTGACCTTTCATCTAGCACCACCAGCAGGTCTACATTTGCGATTTTGAGTGTCTCGACATTTGGCACAGTTACTCATGTTCCCCACAGGATGAATCATAATTACTCTGGTAATCAATTTTCATATAGCACTGGTAAATGCCTGCATAAGTAAATATATTGTCATCAGCCTGTACTTTGTGTTTAGTGGAAATTGGTAAACATTAAACATCAGCATGTTAGCATTGTCATTAAGAGTATGTTAGCATGCTGATGTTAGCATTTAGCTCAAGTACAGCCTCACAGAGCTGCTAGCATGGTTCTTGTTTTTTTTCCTGTGTGCTTTCTGAAAGTCAGTGATAGTCAGTGAGTCAAGAAACACTTTAATTCTGACAACAAAAATGTTAAAAAAAGGTAAAATGTTCTATCAAATTCAACTGTAGCTGCTGTTTCTATCTACATTCCTCCAGGAATAAGGATATTATACAAATACCAAGTTGAGCAAGACATTTTAAGTACATCACCCTTAGCCGTTATCAGAAATATTGAGCTTTAACACACACTATAGAGAGATACAGTATATATTTGTGTATCGTTGTGTTGAAGCAGAATTATCATGTTGTTTTGGGGCCAGAGGGATGTTATTGGAGCATGTCTACCTGCTCTCCCATGCATAGCTAATATTCAATCCCCAAGGAGTCCTAATAAGGCATTACCCACAGCCACAATGAACACATGGGCTTAAGCTACAATACCATGGCACAAACCCTTGTACACACAAGGCTGGCAAATAAATGACCACATTAGTACATCATATGACACACGACTGTAAAATACACATCATAGATTATTGAGTCAAATACACTTTTTTTTAAAGATGTTGGTGACAATCAGGAAGAAAAGCCGCCATTTTTAAATCTGTTAACTAAAATAAACAAAAACTGTAGCTCTGAGCATGCAGAGATGTTTGGATGCAAAAGTATCGATCAAAGAGGAAACCTTTAGAAAGTGGTTATCCTTTTATTTTATTTTATTGTTTACATTGTTTATTAGCATTGGTATTTTTTTATGCACTCCTTTGTTTTCTTATCCATATCCCACAGCTTGTTACTGGTGTCCTTCCCTCACTCCTTTGTTTTCTTTTTTTTTTTTTTTATCTTTCATTGATTTCTACAGATAAAATGAAGTTTCATAGGAAAATGTGTTTTTTTGTTGTTGCTCTGAACAATAGCTACAGAGAAATCAATGTCTGATTAAAAAGTCCACACACTCATACTAATTTGACATAAATAAAAGTGAATCTCTTTCCTCTTTTTATTACGTTGGAAGCAGTCCTTTGTGCAGCAACATGGTGCTAATACCCCCCTGCCATCTTCCCTCCCCTTGCGGATGAGGAAGTCCCTGCTGCAGGAGCGTCAGTCAGCCTCCATTTGTTCTTCCCTGTCTAGCAAAGCAGCCCTTTGCTTTTCTTCAGATCAATTTGCTTCCAGTCTGGGAGGGAATCATATTCATCTCTCTTCATTTCCAAAATAGTCTGAAACATAATTGTATTGATTTATTTACGGCGAAACAATGTAAAAATCAATTCATATAATAAAATATAAATGTTAAAGTTTAGACTAAACTTCCACTCAGGGTTTATCATCAGATTAGAAAAATAAGAGCATCTATTTTCATTTGTAAAAAAATATGGCAAACACTGCGGCCTGCTGGTTGAAAGACGTCACTGCTGCATCACTTTACCTGGAAGTCTTGATCAGACAAATAGACTTCCAGGCGCTGAGGGTCCACTCCTTCAGGCAATGGGCTCCGCAGCAGCTCCTCCAGAGGGTACTGGGTCTTCATGAGCTGGGCCAGGGCGTCCTGCACCAAGGTCAGCTTCACCCGCCCCGCATCACCCTAACACACAAGAGACAGAGATTTGGCTATGACTGCCAGCAACATACTGTATTCATATCTAGACTACAAAACAGCAGATGTATAGATATAACTTCATGGTGTTGGTACCTGTGTGTGGGGTCCCAGGCTCTTTTCCCAGCGGGGGAACACGTTAGTGAAGGTGAGAGGTTCTAACCCCTCAAAGATGAGGTAGGCCTGCGGTGGCCGCCTTGGGTTCATCTCTGGGATACATAGAAAAATCATAAATTTTTTTGTAAACACATAAACAAACCAGCAACCCTTTCCTTTCCTGTCGAGCAGCTTCCTCCTACCTTTGCAGTACTGCAATGCCGTCTGCATGGCACACCTCCTCTCGTCATGCCAGCAGCCCCAAGCTGAAGCCGAGCTCTCCATCTGCTCGGGCTGACCCCTCTGCCACAGGTAGACTTCCAGACGGTTGTCAAGCAGGAACAAGGCTGGCAGACAGACAACAAAGTTATGGGATATATTAGACAAGAAAGTGGAAGTAGATCAGAGTGATATCAAATTAAGATTGATTTAGTTTCTGTTGGATGTTGGCGGCAAGAAAAAAAGGATACAGCAAAGAAAGGTTTGACATTGGCGTACTTGAAGGATTACAGAAAAAAAGAACACATTTTTTGTGTATTATGTGTGTGTGTGTGTGTGTGGTGAGTGTGCTCTCACCCGGCTGTGGTACAGAGTACAGACGCTCCTGGACAAAGGGCATTGCCATCACAAGCCCCGGCAGCCGCGTAGGACTCAGCATCTCTTTGGCCTGGAAACTCCCAGAGGAGGCGCTCAGGTGGAAGAGGCGAGGTGTAAAGTTATACTTTCCTGGATCTGACAGAAGATAGTTTTTCTTACTGTGATTTTAAAGTTTACAGGGCTCTTCTGGGTGGAGAGAACCAAAGTAATTGCTGTGTTCTACCTTGCAGCATGCAGTCGTAGGCCTTCCTGTCCATTTGTCCCAGCGCTGTCCAGAAGTCTGCAGGCTCCGAACCTTCCTCCACTACCTGCACTGTCACAGGGCTGCTTTTACTGAGACCCAACTCTAGTGGACACCTAATAAACACGTCAAATTCACAAGCTGGAAAATGATTTGACCCTTCGATTTTAAAAAATATCACTGGATCCTTTAAAAAAGCCCACCCAGTGTATGTGACTCACATTTGAGTGAGATGCTCCACTACCCTCTTGCTGACCACTCTGGAGCTGCTAGGAGCTTTACAGCCAGTCCAGAGATAGAGTACTCCCTGCTGGCTATTGAGCAGGACAACAGAGCCCCTGGACCTCAGGCCTGCACAGCAGCAATCCACTTCTAACAGAGAGCCTTCCTCTGGGAGCTCTCCTCGCACACAGAACAGACGCCACTCTGCTACAACAGATATATATTTTTGTTAAATCACATAGCAAAACAACGAAATACAGTATGTATAGCAAGACATAAATATGCCCTGACTGTACAATACCTGCATTCATGGAGGGCTCCTCTCGCTTGCCCTTGTGAATGGCCAGGCCTCCCTGGAAAAGCTGCAGAAAACAGGGAGGTTCCTTTCCCTGAGGTACCACCACCTTCAGAAACAACACAACGAACACACAGGCTGTAAACAACAACAGTCCTGCTGGAGGGGAGCTGAAAATGTCAGCATATTGTTCTGGCCTCTATAACTCAATACTGGTATAAAAAAAGAAAGAAAAAAAGAAAGGTCTCTAATTTATAGAAATATTTTATATTATGGAAATATAATGGTTTAGCTGGGCACTTCTAATATTGGACACTTTAAAAGGCAGCAATATTGTAAAAGGACACATGGAAGTAATCCTGCATGCTTTCAGCTATAATATATGAATGAAGAAGCCAAACAATAATGTCAAACAACATAGAATCACAACCAAATTGATTATTTTTAAATATTCAATATTAATACAACATTCCTCTACATCTTATTAACTTGTGATTGCTGTTGGAGCAAAAAACATTTTATGAAAAGCCAACACATCTGTCAAACTGGTTAAACTCCAATGTATGTGTATTTTGTATGTAATCCCTTATACTGCATTTTATTTACCAACTACAGACCTCAAGTGAAAGGAAGTAAAGTATGTTTCCATCAAAATGTGGTGAAATAAAAGTATAAAAAAGCACCAGAGGCATACTTCAATACACTACTTGAGTAAATGTTCTTATAGTGTTATTGCTTTAGTGTGTAGTCGTATATATACGAGCAGATGATCTGTTCTGAAGGCCTCACCTGCGAGTCTTCATGGTTGTTTATCCCAATAGACAGGAAAGCAGCAGTGTCCCGTCCGCTGACACTGGAGTCACGGCCCCGCCACAGGAAGAAGGCAGTGTATTCTTTTTGTCCGGGACCTCTGCTACACTCCTCAGTGCTGTTCATCTCATCTACAGCAGAGAAAATCTATTTACATTTGTATTTTAGGCATTTTTGTAGTTTATGTCCATGTCCAAATCAAATCACACTGACAAAATCTACAGAATAAGCTACAGTGAAGGTAGATATCATGACTCACTGACCAACAGTGTTGATGCTGTAAGTCCACCGGATGACGTAGGAGTCTCCTTCGTAAAGCTGTCCGGTGCTTTCTACGGGAATTTCACTGTCATCAAACTCCTGGACATGCCAGGTGTCCACAGCAACTGTTTTCAGCTCCATCTGACGTCCTCCCTCCAGCATGATGACCCCGTGACCCCTCTGGACATCAACGCCAGAAAACACATTATGGACCAGGCTGTCCTCTTCCAGTGACTGACCTGAAACTAGAATCTTTGCGTCACAGGCGCTCAGGACATCTGATGACAGGGACACGGACTGGGAAGACTGCACTGGGATGGGCTGTGGAGAGATGGAAGTTTAAAAGCTAAAACGAAATCACTGTTATCTTCCTGGTATCAATCAACAAGCCTGAGTACTGTGTGCGCCGCAGCCTGACTTTTAAATGTTACACTGTGAGATGAACCTGTGTCTTCCTGCTCACCGCAGCAGCTTCCTCCATGCCTCCACTCCCACCTGTCCAGTCCAGGAACTTCTCCCTGAACAGAGCTGTCTCACTGTGCTCTGAGACACAACCGAACAACGCCCAGCTGGGACGCCCCTCTCCCCTCCTGAGGACAGAGTTAGAGACTTAGAGGGAACCAATTTATAAGAAGTATAATTACAGTATAATGCACCTTAATAGACAGTGGAAATCATTACTAACTGTTACTAACCGGAGGGACATGCCTGTCCCTCCGCTGCTCTTTTTCATGATCTGGTCTTGGTCCCTTAATTGGAAATTAAATCTTATTGCTACCGCATACAATGATATTTTAGACAATCGTGTGCCTTCAACTTTGTGCCCCCCTGCACAGAGCTAGAGCCCTGACCTCAACCCCATCCAACAGCTATGGGATGTACTGGAACATGACTACGAGCCAGACTTTATTGCCCAACAACAGTTTGGATCTAAATAATAGTCTTGTGGCTGAATGGGAGTAAATCCCTGCAGCCAGGTTTGGAAATCTTCACAGAAAAGTGGAGGCTATTATAGCAGCAAATTAATGCCCATGGTTTTGGAATGACACGTTCAACAGGTTTCTGTTTACTTGCTTGTCTAAACAACTGTCTTTTGCCAGCTGCAGTATGTCAGTGTGGACTTACAACAGCATGTCATGTGGACACAATGTGTGAATTACAAGCCAATTGCTTTGGTTTTAAAGACCAACTGCAGATTTGCTGCATGCACAATAAACTTAATGCTGCATCCTTACTGTGTCTAGTTTGAATTACATCCATTGCTTTTATTGTGTGCACCGCAATGTTCAATATGTGTAGTGAACACTTACAGCTGTACTCTACTGTTTTTGTAATGTGTCCTAATATTGATATGCTGTTATTTTTCATTGTGAAGTACGGACTAAAAGCTTTACTGCCAGCAGTGTAAACTTACAGCTGTGTGTTCGGGTTACACTGCGTGGGATCCAGTGGATTGACTCGACAGTTTGTGTAGTCATAAGCTCCGACCCACACTTGGTGAGTCAGCTGAAGAGCAACATTCTTCCTGCTGAGGGAAACATCCTGTCCATGCCACAGGTACACCTCACCGCCGAAATCAAACACCAGGGCCTGGACACACACATAGACAATGTACAGTATGTGCATAGAATCTATGACATGATCAGCTATTAAAACTGACCTAAAATCAATTAGAAACAACACAGTAAATGACTCGAATGATCAAGGAAACAGGAGAATCCAGAAGAGACCTCTGACCTCAGTGGAGCTCAGCAGGGAGATAGTGGGGATGGATGCCCAGGCCTGTTCATGAGGCACCAGTTTGTTCTCCACAAGCTTGTACACACAGTTGGACTCCACCACACCACACTCGTAGATCTCATCCTCCTCTTCTGCACTGGCTCCTGTAGGGAGATGCAAACAAAAAAACATGCTGCGCATGTACACAGATCCAACAGATCCTATTTTTCCAGTTGTCATTTTTGTTGTCTTTTGTCACATTGGATGCAAATATCAGCTAATTTGTAAATGTATATAAGAACAAGTGGGTCTTGTTCTTTTATAATATGTCCTTGTTACAGATGTTAACAGAAATGTTAAAACTCAGTCGTCCTACAACATCTAATCTACTCTGGGAGAAATTAAGGAAGCAGACGTGTTGACCTCTAACCTCTGTATTGTGTCCTTCCTCCTAGAAGGCTCCAGAAGTCTGCAGCTAGGCTGCTGTCACAGTTCAGCCCCTCCTCCAGGTGGACCATCTGGGGGGCCTGACAGCCGAGATCCCTCTGACTTTGGATGGATGATGCCAGCTCAGAAGCCTGAAAAAAAAGATCAGTTTCTAATACCATGGCAGAACACGCATACGTAATTACTGTACGTAGTAAGTTACACAATACTTTTACTTAGGCATTGTGATTTCTGACACTTAAGAAGGTTTTGCACATACGGTCTACGGTTTTGCAACAGGTGCTGCACCACATTCTGTGGCCCATCAGATGCTGTGACTCAAATAGGTATTTCAGTAATATTGCTACTGCAAATGTTTCTATCATACTTCATTTTGATAGCATCCAAAAATGGCACCATCATAGTATTTAGATTTGCAAGTCGCAAGTTTTGATATGTGCGATTGCAGATACTGTAGTATATAGACATCTATCAAAATAAAGGCTGTGCTAAAAACAATTGCAGTGGCAATACAGCTAAAATTCATAATCAGGTCGCAGAATCTAATGGGTCACAGAATTCAGTGTAATACCGGGAAAGTTTAAAGTGAATTTGCGAACCCAGCAATTAAGTTCAATTTCACTCACAATGTTGAAACTGAAAATGTTGTAACATTTTCAGTCGTTTGAAACCTCCAACATGGCAAAATGATCAGAAAGTAACTGAAGTAAAATTAATCAAAACATACATATTTTGGAATTTAGGAAATCTGTTGTAAACTTACTAAACCCTGTGTGTTATGTGCATATTTATTATTAACATGGATGCAGTCCATTATGTAACCTGGGAGCAGAAAGCATCACAAAGCATCAATACTGCCAGTGCTACCTCCAGAAACAGTGTTAATATATATTTACTGCATGTGTTCAAAGTGCATTCCATGCACAAAATTCTCCTTGGGGTCCTATTTTATGCATTTTGTTGCATGAAATTAAAAATGTTAATGTGGATTTTTTTATCAAATAGTTACACTATCATTACTATTTCAATGTGTAACACCCAGAAAGATATTCTTCTCAAGCACATAAAGTGATATTTTTGGCATCTGGGCATATGATTTTCGAGTGAAGCATCTTTAAACAGTTTCACCAAATTCGCATTTCATGGCACAAAATGTCTTATACCATGTATGCTAACAAAATGAAAACATCACAGATACTGTCCTCGGTGGTACCTTGGCTTTCTCTTGTTCATTGGCAAACTCTCCGCTCCACAGGATGCAATGCTGCGGGGTGACCAGCAGGAAGCAGTCTCCACTGTTCAGCGACCGCGCTGAGGGCTCCACCAGACGCACCTGGACATGCCGCCTACCTGTCACCACAGGCACTAGTTAATATAAAAACATGGACACAAAGACATCATCATGAGGACACTTGTGCACATAGATCTTTTCTGACCTTTGATGTGAATGAGCATCAGGCTGCTGAAGGGAGGAGAAGACTTGGTAGCATCCGAGGAAGAGATGAGGTCTTCTGATCTGGAAAGATGTGAATCAGCCACCGAGGAGTTCTTGGACTCTGTGGGGAGGGAAGAACACATGGTAAGGAAGCTGAATAAGGAAGACAAAGTAAAAAGAAAGGACATGAAAAAAGAAGAAATATTCCCGCTCACTCTTCTCTGCTTGGGTGCTCTCCTCAGCAGCTGTGTTGACTCTCTCTCCCATATAGTCCTGCCTGATGTCGTCCCGGGCAGCGAGAGCCCTTAGAGGATTTCTGGAGCCCTGAGTCCGACGGGACGGACGCACCGACCGACGGTGCTCTGCTACCGCTGAGGTCAGTCTGCACCACACATACAGGACAAATACAGCTTCACACCGACCGTATAGACAGTCTCAATGAGGATCTGCTCTAAATATTAGTTATTATATCAAAAAGCTAATGATGTGCTGCTACCACTGTGACGTCATTGTGATCAGGGCTGGAATGCATAAAGCCGCACAGAGTAAACTTTGGTCCTTAGTGTAAAAACATTGAGTCATTTTGCTCTTATTTTTAGCATTGAAATCAAGTGTCAGTTTCCTAACCCTGTTTGGATTCACCAGCAGTTGGCTGTATCACATGCCCAGAGGCAGAGGCTACACTTTCCAACAAAGACTAGATATTTTGGAAATGTATGATGAGAAGTCTTTAAAAAGATACAAGGTCTGTTGCCATATCTATAAACATGGAAGAGTCATCCAAATCACGACATGGTGGATTCAGCACATAAACCACATCTAAATCAAATTTAAAAAGTGTTAATAGTTATCATATTGGCCGGGCTATGAAATACAAACAATTTGGTGAATTTGAATAAGAAACAATGAATACGAAAACATAGATATGACTCACTGTAAAAACATATACTTGTCTCTGTTTCAGGAACACAAACAGTTAATTGATTATCTGTTTGATTCACATACAAACAATATGTAGGACCTTCACAGATGATTATCACTTACATTTGCAAATCTATCCCTCTTTAACTGACTTATATAAATAAATAATCTCCCAAATCTAATATTGTCAACATAATTATTATCATGGGGAATGTTGAATATGTATTTCAATATATTGAGGCATATCTATCTTGGAGAGAAATTAAGGTGTGTATGTAGCTGTCCAGACACATCACCATTGGCTGATTCAGTCCTTATTTTATAACTTAGAAGTCACCGCAGACAGCAGTTAAGAATCACACTCAGACTTTTTAGACAAAGCTCCTCATTTCTAGTTTTTGCAAAGATGTTTTTGGCGCATAAGTCAAATTTTTGGACCATTTTTAAAAAAAAATGTAAAAGCTTTATACATATCTGATAGTGGTCTGATAGTGAACTGTATAATTACTATTTGGGATCTAGGTGCAATTTATCTTCAAGTTAATTTTGGGACCTGCCAGAGACTAAAGCACACTATAGATTATTGGTTAGATAACTATAAATTCCGTTCAAAAGAAAATACCTAAAAACAGACGGGTCCCTCTACCACATCCCTGACTGTTATATAGATATTTATAATACAGCGATAGCAAAGGCCAATAATCTTACAATCTGTGGTAAAACCAGGCTCACATGGGTGTATTGGTCTGGCAGAGGACACCCAGGTCCTGCTCACTCTCTGCAGCAGCGACGTCTCCAGAGGGTGGGGGGGCGCAGGCGGAGGGAGAGGGCTGATCGCTGTAGAAACCAGCATCAAACGCGTTTGATTCATCCACAGGCGTCTCCTCCTTCACCTCATGTGGAGCCACTGAGAGCGGAGAGCTCTGTGGAGCTGCAGGGGGACGAGACAGGAAATGTAAACTTAAAATACTTTATGAAAAAGACTATAAACAACTTATATCGCTGAGCCTTTACGTGATCTTACCTTCAAACTCTATCCCAGTCTGCATGGAGATTTCTGTTAAGCAAATAGAGCAACAATTTAGAGAAAAGCAAACAAGAAACTGGTTTTCATTATATGAACTAATGCAGCTCTAAACGTCATATGAGCATGTTGGAGCTTCAGAGGAGTGTCCCTTGTTATGAGAGGTGTCATTTCTGTCTGATTCTGGTAAAACAGGTGGTGCATGAGTCACAAAGTGCATGAGTCAGAGACACAAACCTCCTGAGGTAAAGACAGATATCAGAGTATAGAGTAAACCAGAGCAAGTAAGCTCACCTCTCTTGGCCATACATCCAGCCTCTTGCTTTTTCCTGTTCTGCTCTGTATTCAATTCCTCGACTTGGTCCATCTCGTCATCAACTTCCTTAGACTATACAGCCAGAAAAAAATGTGTTATTGTAAGACACAGATGAGCTCTTCTGTAGATCGTAAAACGTCAAAAAATATTAAAAGATTTAATCAAATGCCGACCAGCGTCACCTTCTGTCTCCACTGAGGCTGAATCTGGTTCTTGGTAGGAGAGGAGACTTCTTGTGCCTCAAAGGACAGATTTGTCTGAGGATAAAAAGAGAATACATGGATAATGAGGTAACAGGTGAGCTCTTTAGAGTGGGACTGTGCATGACCAGGGGTAAAATACTATATGATGCAGAACCAAAATTGAATGAATCGGAATATTTAGGAACAATAAACAAATAAGATAGCAAAGCTATCAAGATATAAAATGTATTTAGGCAACGAAACAACATAAAGTACAAGATGTACAGACTTTCTTTGACATGGAAGAAAAGGACAACTTTTACACTGTTTCTATTACATTATATCATATTGATAACATTTTACTTCATGTCTTATTGTTTTATGCTGCTCTGTATGTATATCTATATAATCAATGTTTTTCTGCTTCCTGTTGCTTTGTGTACTATTTTGTCATTTCAGCATCTTATGGCACATTTACATTACACACATTACACATTTACAGCAACAATGATTAATGTGCATTGTCCTAATAAATAAAGAAAAAAAAAAGTAAAATGTGATGTTTTAGTCTTAATCAGTCAAATCCCAAAATATGTATTAAATATATACTGTCAATACAACAGGAGAGACTCATTGTGTCTAAAAACTCCATTTGAGCAACAGAATCTGATGGGAAACATGAATGTCATGTTGTTGATAACGTTAATACAACTCAAACTTGGCTCTTTTTTGTTTCGCCAATATTGTTGCAGGTTGTTAAAAATCTAATTGGGAAGGTTGGGTGTGGAGGTCTGACAGAAAAACAAATTATAAACCACAAGTGTGAGAGAACTACAAGAGTAAAAGCACAGGATTAACAGAAACAAAATGGAAACTGTGAAGTGAGAGCTGCGATGTATCACTTCAGAAGAGAAAACACTCCGCGGGTGACAGAGTCGACTCGTTAGCGCGAGTGAAACTTCACACATCTGTAAACATCACAGCCACGTGAAACTGTGCGATGACAACTTTTCACTGCATACAAAACACTGCAAACCAAAAAAAAAAGCGCCAATAATCTGCCATGCAGCGGCTCAGTCAATTACCTGATTGAAACACATGATATATTGGGGTGTACTGCTAGAATAGACAGAGGCAAAGACGGGTTCCTGGGAGAGAAGAGGAATTAGAAGAGAGAGGGGCACGCTATAGCTATGGTAAAATTAGTAATGCATAAAATCTTCATAATGGAGATTTAGAAGAATCTATGCATTTCAAAGCATTAGTGGAGGACTTACCCAGCACTGAGGGTTGACACTCTCTACATAAAGGTTTTCTGTCCCTTCCTGCAGAGGGCAGTATGGGGGGGCGGGGGGGGGGGGGGGCAGGGGGGTAGGTAATAAGAAAATGACAAATTAAAATGTTGCTACGAGTACACACAGAAACTAACAGAACAAGAAAGGAAAATTAATACACACACATAGATGTGTATACACACACACACACACACACACACACACACACACACACACACACACACACACACACACACACACACACACACACACACACACACACACACACACACACACACACACACGGTGCAGCTGAGATTATAAGGTCATAAAAGGGTCAACATTTAACCACCTGAATAATCGGTGTGTTTACATTCCACATAATGCTCTGAGACAGTCAAACCCCTCTCAGTACATAAACACTAACTACTCTGGAGATATTCCCCAGTAACTTTAGTCTGATCTCAAGACATTTAGCACCTACCAAATCCAGAGTGCTGTTGCTAAGAGATGCTATATCTGGTTACATTGGAATAACACATACACAGAGATCTAACCACCTGCCTCTTCTCATTCTGGATTCGAGGATGGCAGGAAGAGTGAACCCAACAACCTCTACATGCAATTTTTTTCCACAAAGCCCAGCGTGCTTTCCCAGAGAGTTATCTGTGGACATTTTGTAGTGGTTTCTAATGTAATTCAAGCTGTTTTACGAATCATGTTAAGTTATGTTAAGTATAATTTTCTTGATACTAGTGGAGAGGCTTGCCTTATGCTTTCCTGAAAAGAAAATAATACTGACAGGAATCTTGCTACCCTGCATCGTTGGCCGAATCTATCTCACTCTTTCATTCAATCATTTAGACAACTGTGACTGCACCAAAAGCACAGGTTTCTCTTTTTTATGACATGACAGAAGTCTACATGCCTGCTAACAGCTAATGTTTGGGTATATCTTTATCTGAAATATGGTGGAATGGTCCTGTGGGCAGTGACAAATTTCCCAATTTGACAGAACACCAGCCAAGAACTCAGAAAAGCAAGTGGGAATTCCAGACCATTCTAAAATACACTGTATTAATTAAAGTGTGAAGGTTTGGTTTCAGAAGTGTCTTTGAAGTGTCATCTATCTTTGATTGACGTTACATTTTTAGATTAATGCCTTTTTTTGTTTTACATGAAAACTGTGCAGAAGAGTTAGCAGTATTTTTATTCTCGGAGTAGTGCATGCAGGTCTTCCTCTCAGGCAGCAAGTAAAACTTCCACCAATCAGAGGAGCAGAGGGTAGAGCAGTAGTGTCTATGTAGCCTGATCTCAACATATCAATATGTTTTTTATCAAAATCTCTCTTCTCACCACTGGATTTTAGCAACTTGACACTACAAATATTCTGTTTAGAAAGATTTTAATAAGTAAATCAAACTGAAACCTTAAAAGTGAGGGGGACAAAAATGGATGTTGAAAAGTGAAATTAAACTTTATCTCTCTCTGCTGACAATCTAAAACCCACTGGCTCCAAACTGGACTCTGAAAGGCTTAGAGATTATGGAGAGGCAGAGAGTTTCCCCTTTACAGACAAGAGGCATAGCAGCTGCTGATTCTGCAAAGTCATCACAGACCTTTACATTAATTAACAGTGTGACGTGTCTTTGTTTCTTACTTTAATGCTGCTGGTGTCGGTTGTCTCCTGCAGTTTAACGGTGTCATCTGCCAGTGTGACTTGAATATGTCCCATGGCGTTGGTTTCTTCATTCATCCTCCTCACACTCTCTTCTTCATTCTGCTTTCTTTTAGACAGATAACATATACAGTATATGAACCACAAAACATATCAAAATACTACAAATTTTTTTTTATTTCGGTTCAATTTGCATCCTAAAACTGATGAGAGATGATGTTTGTGCTGGTGACATCTGTAAATCTGAACATTCTTGCAGCACCAAATACATGAAGTACTCAATGTTCCCCCCAAATATCATTTTTGTTCTCATAATGAGGCAGGTATCAGCCCAGCTAATGTAATTTCAGACACTCACTGAACTCTCCCAGTAGTATCTGAGCTGTGTTCCACAGAGGGAACCAGCTGTTCCTGCAGCTTTATCTGGCAGGGCCTCTCCTCCTGAGGAGCGTCCTGCTCTGACATGGCTCTTATTGGTGTACAGGCGATGGTTTCCCTCCTGGTTCGAGCCCTCTGCCTCCAGGGAGCGGCAGTCAACGAGCCTCCCTCCACACCTGAAGCCCCGCGTCTCTCTCTCCGCGGTGCTGCAGACATTTCCTGCTGCTCTTTGCTCTCCATCCTTCCTTGTATCCCTGCTTCTTCGCAACCTCCACCATTCTGTTCATGGCTGGTTGGTGTATCTGTCTGACCGCCATCCGTCCTGCTCAACTCTGAGCTTCCAGAGCAACTCTTCTTCAGGATTCCTCTCAAGACGGGCTCAGAGTCGTGGCGCTGCAGGCCCTGCTGGCCCTGCTGGGTAGGGCAACTAGGCTCCCCAGGCACAAGACCGGTGTCAGGTCTTGGCTTGGAAAGGCGTATCTCACTGGGTTTTAGGTTGACAGACGAGGCCTGCTGTCTGTCGGACAGATGAGGGGACAAATAGAATGCAGGAAGCTGTACAGGGCCTTCTTGGAGCTGAACAGAGACGAGGCACAAGGGTGAGAAACAGGTATATATCATTGTGTGTGTATATATATATATATATACACTTGTATTCATGTATTTCTTCAAATGATTTGTATATGTGACCGGAAGAAATTTGCTAAATATGTTTGTGGTGTAACAAACTAACTATAGCTAATTGTTTAAAATGTACTTGATTTTTTGAAACACGCTATATATTCTGAGAGGGTCTGTTTTATTGACTTTTTTAACCAAGTTTTAAGCTTAAAAGCCATCACTGTCTTCTTTAAAAGGACTTTCTTTTTGTTGTTTGTTGACTGTCTGCCTTTTCTATTATTTTTGTATAAAAGAGGTGGTTTGGTTCGTCTACTCACCAGGTTGACCTCCTCCACAGTGATGGGTTGTGTGCGGTACCGAGCCCCCTTTTGCCTTCGTCTCTCTGGGGGCCCGTCAGCGGGGCTGCCCCCTTGCCTCCCTGGCAGCGACAGTTTGTTGAAGAGGGCCAGCTTCTCACTCATGCTCAGCTTGCAGCTCTCATCGGCATCCTCCACTGACTCAGCCTGCACAGACTGGGACTCCACTGCTGGTGCTGGTTTGGGGGCGCTGCAGGGAAACATGACCACACTTAATAAAAACTTGAGCTTATAATTGTAAGATAAGAACAAAACCAATAATGAATAATATATTCATAATATCATAATATCTTACTAACAAGTATTGCCTGTGTAGCCTGGTATATCGTCTGCCATTGTCAAAACTAAAACACATCAGTAAGCTGCACAGTTGCATTTCAGTGATATGCTCCTTTATTACCATAAACATGCTGGGCACTGTCGTTTATTTTGAATCAATCCCACATACACCATCCTGCTGCCTAAAATATTCACAGCACCAAATGTGTATCCGCCATTGAAAGTAGTCCCCAATAAATGCACTATTTACTTCCATTTTAGGAATGTTTGCTAATAACTACAGTGCCCATCTGGTTTAGGAAATGAATGAGCCTTTAAAAAATAATGGAACTATATATTTGTGACCTGTTTTTAAATATTTATGTCATTGTTGACAGTAATGCTGGCTTTCTTCCTTTATTCGGATCCCAAATAGCTGCTAACAATGTAGCAGCTACTCTTCAAAGCTTTGCTCTTTAAACATGTAAAGTTCATCCCCCAAATGGCTAAGCTAAAACACAACAACCATGGAACATATGTCTAAAATAGTGCTAATGCTAATATTAGTTTGTACTGTGCTTTAAACTTTTTAGAATCCAAATATGCCTCTGTATGTATTCCTAGCGCTAAAGCTAAAATCTCCCTTCATCTGGCCACTTATAGGCTTCCCCACCTGATTGCCACGATTTCCTCACAGGTGATTGGCTGGGTTAAAAAGCGATGGTCGTTGCCACGGCGCACCCTGCGCTCATGAGAGATGCTGCCCGAGCTAGGTTTCAGGAAGGCCGAGGCCTCAGGGGCAGCAGACTTCTCCAGCTCCTATAGATTAGGGGGGGAAACATTTTAATATCAACACGACATCTAACCATAACATTTGTTCCTTTTCCACAGGTGGTCCCCAAACATTCAGGTCAGTCTCCACCTGCTAAATAAGTAATAAGGGAGACCACAAAAATGGCAATGAAAACTCTCCCCTCTTGATGTCTCCTGTTCTATTTGTATGAACAGATGGAGGGAGGGGAAGTGGGTCAGATAGCCGGTGAATAAAGCAGCTAGCTATAAGGTGGAGCGTGTTGGCTGCATGGATAGAATGCCAGCCCAACAGGTCACGGTGTAACCAGAGCTCTGCTGGCTTCAGTTACCTCCCCGCCTGCCTCCACAGAGTAGCAGGCTAATTATACACACCACTGCTAAGGTTTTTAATGGTAATACCGTGTCTGGCACATTTTCACCTGACGCTTCATGACTAAAAGTGTGCAGGAGGTGAAATGTAGGAATGGAGATTGTAACTGTTGAGGGGGAAATCCATAATGTGCTTCATCTTCTGTATAGAGACAAACAACTGTGTGTTTATCACACTATAAATGTAGTCTTTCTTTTAATAAGTACAGACACACTGTAGCATCAGATTGCACCTGTTTGACCATTCATATCCCACAACATGATCAGTTTTGTGTTCTGCGTGCTCAGCGCTGGCTCACCATGTGTCTTAGACTGTAAGGTGAGCAGCTGAGGTGACTGTCGATGATGGACGGAGATTTCTCTTTAGCTGTTCAATACATTTCGACAAGTTATAACCACCATTATATTTAGACGAATTTCAGTTTGCAGTTACATACTGGCAGCAAATTCTGGTTAAACAAGTTCATTGCAGCTTAACTGTCATGAGTAAACTTTCAGAAAACCTTAAATTATTCAGCTGTGACTACGTAAATACACGCCTCCATCATATGAGATGGAGAAGCAGGGAGTAGCCACTGACACGGATAATTTTTAGCAGCAGGCGTTAGACAGCACATAAGAGAAAAAAAGGTCCTGGGCAGCAATAAGGACCCCTTTGACCAAGTGCCAAGACGAACATAGACTCACTTTAAACAAAGACATCTTGGCTGCCACACTCATTTTGGCTCTGTCGTCTGTTTTCACATCAGCTGCGAGAAGAAAAAGACATTATGTCACACATCATTATGTCATGAACAGTTTGTGATTCATCATCGCACAAGGTGCTGATGATCAAACAGGCTTTGAAATGAACTCTGACGAACAAATAAATGCAGGCTGATAAAATTATGTCATTTCCGGTGATTCTCACTATATTTATCTTAAAGCAATAGTGACTAGTCTTTTTTTCATATTACGATTGTACATAATAAGACACACGATGATTTAAAATACAATACATGGTTAAACATTATACAAAAGCAGTGTTTGGGGTCCCTTAGTCAAATTTTAGATTTTGATGTTTGAGTCCCAAAGACATACAATTATCCAATATTTTGCAAAAAAAAATGAAATATTAGAGAAAAGCAAAAAAAAAAGTTACAACTTTTCTTCCTTGCTACCCCATTAAAGGGATACTTTGCCAATTTTAAAATCCACTCTGTGTCATCTTTGTGTGGGCAGTGTGATCAAATGAACGTGTTTGACTTTCCTCCATGGCGCCAGTGCCCGGAGGACCAGAGGTCTGCCAAAATCCGCCGGATGACACGCAATGCGTCATTTCGCTGCTTCGTTCCATGGGGAGCTCTGTGCACTGGCACCACAGAGGGAAGCCAAACACCGTTCATCTGCACACACTGCCCACACAACCATGACACAGAGCTGGATAACTCTTACACTGCACTGACTTGTAGAGTACCTTTCAGCACTGGCACTTTATTTAAATGTGTGTATATATATATATATTTTTTTTTTTTTTACTGGGATAACTGGTTTGCATGGAGGGGTGGTGCGGTTGTGTCTATATGTGTCTACATGTTTTAACAGTTATGGACTGTCCTGCTATGAATGCTTTATTTGTATTTTTGTGTAATGAGCACACTGCACCAAATTCCTAGCAACCTAGTTGCATGGTAATAAAGTATTGAATCTGAATTTGAATCTGGATTTAAGTCAACAAAATATTTTGGAAGTGGCCTGAGCCCTAGGTTGGGAACCACTGGACTCAACAATCTAACGGTGTATAAAGTAGTTAAAACTAGCTCAACAGTAAAATGATGCTTACACATTGATGCATCAGTATTAACAATACTACAGTGCTTTTGATTTTGATACTTAAAGTACATTTTGCTGATAATTCTTCTGTACTTTTACCTAAGTAGGATTTTGAACACGGGACTTTTATTTTGAGTGTTTTTATACTGTGGTATCAGTACTTTTATTAGAGGAAATGACCTGAATACTACTTCCTTCACAGACAGCTGTGAAGAATATTTTCTTTTTTCCATTTTGAAATGTACCTTCAATTAATCTACATGTTGTTTTCACAGCTATTAAATTAAACTTGGTCACTTTCCACTTGGTAACTGGATTAAAATGTATCACTGGTTACTGATTACACAGTGTTCCACCATCGCTAAACAACATTTTTTTATCACCTTTCTTTACATATTAATATTTTAATGTTGTGTACACTTCTAAGCAGGGCTGTAGCTAACTAAGTATCCTATCAAGACACAATGAGACTTAATGAATCCTTAATTTATGTTGTATTTGTGGAGTTAATACATTGTAAAGTGGATGGCAGAAGACATATGGCCTGAAATTAGATTTACATGGCTACTTGTTTTTGTAGTTGTGGTGTAAATTCTCAGTAAGTCAATCTCTGTAAAGACGTGCTTGTAATCTTTTTATGGTGACATTAAGAGAGACTGACTTAGCAGCGCTCCCCTGCTCACAGGGTTTTGTGAGACGTAAATCTGTCATCAATGAGGAGTTTAACATTGTGAGCCTAAAAATATAACCTGATTTATTCCATGTGCTGTTAAATGAGTTTGTGGAGGCAACTGTGCAAGTTGGACTCACATGCCAAATATTTGTTTTGTAAAAAGTGTGTGAAAATAATGCCATATTTTTCTGGTGTTTATGTTCCTTCTGCTGCCCCTTAATATATCATGTGAGATATGTAACTCTTTCCCTCCTGTGTTTACATCATTGTGTTGTCAGTGGTGATCAGTATTATGATAATGTGACCTCTCTCTCTGTGTCACTGTTGGCCAGCAGTTTGTCTCTAAATACAAACTGTTTGATTAAAGTGTGGCAGGAAAACAGCTTCACCTTTACATTTCTCCTCTTCCTCTGCGTCCAACAGCCTAGAAGAGTGAAAAGAGGCAAAATGTGAAGTCACCAGGTGAAATATGAACAGGGAGGTGATGTGGACTTAAATCTCCGGCGCGCTTTCTTTCAGATCCTGCTACAAACTTACAATACATGTCTTTGGGCTTCAGTATGCAGCTCCAAACATTTAAGATATTGTCATATTTGCATGCTTGGTAAAGTAACACTGTTGAGGTCATGACGGAGCACAAACACATGCAAACCACACCGCCCGGCCCGTGGGCATTTATGTAAAGTGCTGCACCTGTCACACCGCAGGCCAAGTGTGACTGCATTTGTATTAGTGAAGAGCAAATATCAAACACAAACCATCAGCAATTTGAAAGCCTTGTTAAAAAAGACATGATTCATAGTCGCCAGATGTTATACAATTCAGTGGCAAACGACACTTTAAAAATATGTCAGAAAAACACTGCAAACGGTATCTTCTTTTGGAAAAACCAAACCAGGTGCTTCTTCTTGCACCACAGCACACAGCCCCTACCCGTGGCTCTCCTCCATCTCATTGGCTGTGATCGGCTGTGTCCTGAAGCGTTCACTGGTCTTGCGACCGCCACCTAACCCGCCGGGGAGGTAACGCCGGGTGCGTCGCCGCCCCCCGTCAGAGACCGGCTTCACAGCCAGGTCCAGAGAGGACGTGGCTCGCCCAGCATCAGGGCAACTGGTGTCCACACAAACAGAGTAGGAGGAGGAGGGAAGGGAAGGATATGTTGAGGCGAAGACAAGTATTGACACAGAGGTACACAGGCTGACAGTGACGGTCTGGATCACACACATGCAGGTGACCCTACACTTTCTCGGGCTGTGCTCCGCTCCCCGTCTGCTGCAGAAGAGCACTTCTCAACTGGCCCACCGACACTCGAGTGTGAAGCTGTGGGGAATCGAGTCCAAGAGGAACGAGGTGCCCCTCCCCACTCACCATGCTGGCAGAGTCCGGGGAACCCTGCCTGGAGGGGGTGGGAGGAAGGAAGTGAGGATGCAGGTGGGGGGAAGTGTGGGGTGAGGAACGCTCTTAGAAAGAAAAGTGCAATCTCGAACCTTACCAACAAGAGCAGCCAAAAAAATGTGCAGCTCCAATCATGAAAGGTTCAATGTTGTACTTTTTTCTGACACTAAAGAGGTTGCCGGTCTTTGTTTCATATTGCCAGCTCCAAGTCACAGCACCCAGACCACATAAAAAGTGTCAGGCTGGAATAGTACCAATGAAATGCAAAAGAAGAATCAGACTGGCTTTAAAAGTCCCTGCTGGGACCAACTGATTTAGACCTCTCAGTTTAAATTAGTAACAAAGAGCAACTGGTGAAGTCAAGGATCTGGAGCTGGTGAAAGGTTGCTAGACCAAGACAAAGTTAAAAAACTGGCAGTATAACCTCCTGGGATTTACGTTGTAAACTTCGGAAAGGTTTCAAATGTATATTAAGTATTTTGTAAATACATTCCCGTATATGATCCCTTACTCACTTTTTGTATATTACATATTTTGCACAATTTACATAGAATAGATCATGAAGTTATATTCCACATACATCTTGTACAAGTACATGACATCCTTATTTCTCTCTGGGTACATTACCCTTCTCCTCAGTGATAATATCAATATTATGCCTCACACTTATACCAAAATAATAACCATCTATCCATTGTGCGATTTTAAGACAACACCTACAGTATTGTATTGATGTCAAAGTGGAAAAGGTTGAAGCAGGTGACAGGGGTCATCAGGGTTAGGAAGCATACATGTTGCTTTATTGTTGTTTGGACAAATTAAGCCCAAAGCACCTGTTCCCCTCCACATCCAGGTTTAAGAAAACATACAGGCACCTACACTGTGCTGCATCAACATGGCACAAACCTCTTTGGTTATTTTCAGATTTTACAGATGTGTTCTGAAGTTATAGTTTAAAAGAATGTTTACACCGATTTTATGCACCCAAAATGTGTTGCGTTTCCAGCTGGAAGACAACACTTATCACCGTCAGTAAACAGGGATAAATTCACATATGATTTTTCATTAAAAAAAAACATTGGATTTCATTAAAGAATTAGCCCTTGCTGAAAAAAACTATAATTTTTGCATTACTGTCAAGTTTACGCACTCAATCGAGTCACCCCCCGCTGCAGACATGACTCACCTTCTCAAGTTGTTGGACTCTGCAGGATCCTCTAATCCATTTGTTACCCCCCTGCCGTTAACTATTTCACTGAGGCCATCTGAGTTCAAATTCCCTCTATGGGCTTGAGTCGCTGGGTCGTGCACCTCTTTCCCATCCTTCCTCACCCACTTGGAAGGTAGCTCCTCCATGTTGCCAAAGCGCTCGGCCAGTTCTCGTCTCCTCTCAGCTTTATAGCGAGCAATCCGCTCAGATCTGGGCTCCAGGACTGGGTTCTCCATGGTGTCCATGTCCCTTCAGAAGAATTCAGTCGATTATCTGCTCCTCGAATAATTTAAAAGTATTTAGGAATAGAAAGCAGATGGGCTGTTTGTTCGCCACTTTTCATCTAAGGCAAAACACGGGAGCCAAAATTTCCTCCGGTAAAATTCAGATTCCATTGGACCTAAAGACGTTCTCTGCTGAGAGTCCACCAATCAGAGGCTGCAGAACGAGCTGTTCCTTGGTGGGTGAGACAGTGCTCCTGAAAGCAAAAAAATAAAACAGGTCAGAAGCTAACAAAGCACATGCACATTACTAATGTGTCCTTTAGCAGTCTGCACATACCTTCCTTGAAAGGTTTATGACAACATTGATGTTTTTTTGATTGCCTACCTTCATTATACATTAACTAATTCTTCTAAAAGTGCATCCTCTTCTCTCCTCCTGCTAGAGTCCATGTAAGATGACCTGTACCAGCCTGCAGTGCCATGCAGGAATCTCTCCTTGCACTGAAACTCAACACCTCAGCAGCTCAGCTCCACTCTGGGTCCGGGCCCCGATGGCACTGAGTCTGCAGGCTTGCTGGTCTATTCTACAACCCTGGATGTAACTTAAACTGAACAAGTCAGTTTTCTTGTTTAAATGTTAGCCAACAAGCTGCACAGCCAGTTTGACTGTTGTGTGTCAATACAGAGCATGTTATCTGTCAAAAAAGATTAGCTATGGATTCAAATTTATTTAAATAGACCTATCTGAATTATGACATGTTCCCAGGCAATGTGAACACATAGATGAGCCAAACAAAGTCCCCGTTGGCTACATCATGGTTGCCTGGAATTAAATAAACAACATCAATAAAGCAAAAGGTGGTAAGCCACATATAAATAGTGCTGATATGACACAATATGCATTTTAAGACAGCAGCTAAACATCGGATAAGTTCACATATGAGTGACTAATATGTACAAACATAAATGTGTGTTTGGATATGTGTCTGTGAGCTTTCCAAAACTTTGGATGTCAGCATTCCTGATGCAGGAAGCACAATGCAGCCAGAACAAAGAGACGTGAGCCACGGACTTAGTACAACAGATATATCTGCAGCAGGGCTGAATGCTTCTGGTGGCAGTAGAGTTCACAAAGTAGGCATAAAAGATGCAACTTTTATTTTAACATGTATGCTGCTCCTCTTAGACTGCTGGAAAGAAATACGGAGAAATTGTAGAGCATTAATGTCAAAGTCTGCACAACTGCTGGTAAAGTCTTTCTTTCATCTGTCAGAAACCCCCAAAATATACAGATATAATATCATATTGAATAAACTGAAGGCCACATTTGCAGACACTGCCAGAAGAAGATTGTAGATCCAGAATGACAATGCCACAGAGAGCTTGAATGAGCTGAACTGTTAAGATTTAGTGATCCCTACTTAAGACAACAAGCTCAGAGATGTGTGTTCCGTGTATCTGTCTCGGCACTCCACACTCAACACGTGTACAAGCGCTTTGAACAAACAGTCAGACAACCAGAACAGGACAACTCACCTTCCTGTCCAGACCCAGAGAGAGCAAGCCACAAGCATGCCCAGTCTGACTGACGCCACACTTCTTTATGTTTTTGCTGGCAAAACAGGAGTAAGTGGCCACACTTGTTTAAAGAACTAAAGTCATGTGATAAGCAGGAGGATTGTCGATTGGAGCGGAGAGCCATCGAGGCTCAACAGGGATCATGGGCTTCTAATCCAGCGACACTAGCTCTGAAATAAAGCTGGTGTGAATACACAGGACCCATTCTCTACCTACTCAGACAGGGGGACTTTAACAATGGTATAATGTTCTAATGAAAATATCACCGGGCCATTAGTGCCAAGCTAAGGATACAAATCCAAATCTTCCACATAGTTTAACATATTAATTTCTCAAACACTCCAATATCACTTTCAACACACACAATTATGGACCTGTGTTGGGTATACAGTTTGTTTACTGCAGGCTACCAGACCGGTTTACCCTCAAAGTGCAAACATAACAAGAGGACCTGTGTCCAGCAGCAGAGTAAACCCGATTAAAAGGCTAGCCAAGATTAATCCTCCGACCAATTACCCCTGTCCTGGCTGGCCTACCTGCACGAAACCCCGCATAGAGCACCATAATTCAAGGACAAATTCTCAGAGGCCTTTCCTTCATATTTCCACTGACTATCTGAGTACAAATGACATGTGTAGCAGTAAATATATATATGTTATGAATGAATGAATGAAAAAAAAAAAACTCCCATTATTTAAACTGGTTTACACAGCCATGCAGTCCTTTTGCCTGATCTCTACGTTAAAAGGCATGTGGCTGCAGGGCAGAGAGGAAGAACAGCTTTCTGCTCATGCAACCACCATAATCCACTTGTTAGCTCCCAGCAGGATGTAGCACGTTAACAGCTGCTCTGATGGCAGTTTTTACATTACACATTCATTTGATTTAAGTTATCCAATAAATACCCACCCAGAATGTCAAACTCCTATTATTTCAAATGGATTGGGAAAATCATAGATGGTGAGAACATTTCAAATTCTATCACAATCACAATTTAATGTCCACACACAGAGTAGCATACAAACGATACTTAAACGTTTTTAGGCTACCAAAGTACTTTTAAAGTGTAGTAATTCATAGTGAGCAGAAATAAAAAATTAAACCAAAATGCAAACCCTTCAATTAAGTCGGTTAGGAAATATAAGAGTAACACACAAACAAAAGGTTTTAAGTTTTTAAGGTTTTTGTTCGTGCGTAAATTGTGCGTAAAACATGTTCTGGCACCACTGCCAAAAGATCATATTTAGACAATACTACATAAAACTCACAAGGATCACAAAGTGACTGGACGCCAGAGCTTCCATGATCAACGCACTGCCCGATCTTCAGCAGTTCAGACAGAACAAATACCAACAGTTCAGTGATGGTAATAAGTGACTCGTGATACAAAATACTCAGAACTTGGTCCTAGTGGGCGCGTGGTTACATTTTCGACTGTATATTCGTTTTTAGAGACATTGGATGTAGAATAGAGTACTTACGTGCACTGCGCGCCGTGAGAAGTGGGCATGAGTGATGCCGCTGTCCTTCCCCAGACCGGCGGTCCCTCCCCACTGGCCTTTCACCACCGGACTGCCGCTCCAAATGTAGTCACACGCAGCTGTGGAGGGCTCTCCGTATTAAAGTGGGAAGAGTATAAATAGATGTTCAAACCCTGGGACGCCCTGCCACTGTCCAGGAAGCAACCGTCAATATGGCAACCGTCCCGTCGAGCTGTGGCGTTCACAGGAGAAGCTCCAAAATCCCCACGTTCACTTAACGTAAATTGTTTTGTGGTAATTTTGGTGAATTTGTTGATTCATTTGCAAAACTAAAGCACAATTTCAACCAAGACCCACCTTTTACCTCAACGTGTGGCCCTGTATATATATATATATATATATATATATATATATATATATATATATATATATATATATATATATATATATATATATATATATATATATATATATACACATATATATTCCAATTAAAAATTATATTTAGTTATTCTATCTGTAAAGGACGAACAAAAGTATTTCAAAAGTACTTTTAAATGTTACTTATTTATTAATGTCTGCTTGTCATGTTCAATCTCTCTTTTGTCTCCTGCTTCAACAATTTTATATCTCACATCGTACATCCTCGGCACATACAGTTAAATCAAAACTGTCTGCAAAGCCAGAAACCACTAGAAATGAATGGGGAAATGTTTAGTAATTTGACTAACCCCCGTTCAAGTGGGGAGCAAATATTTGCAACTGAAGTTTTGGAACTGTGGGCAATGTGAGGACCCATTATACTACTGGTTCTTCCATAACTGTTTCAGCACTGCCCCCTTCTGTTTAGACTGTATGCTACAGTTGCAAGAGAAAAAATATATATTTTCATGCATCCATCATATCTACCTGCTAATGTGGCTCTTAAATAAACTATTCACACAGGCACTGGACCAGTATGCATTCGAAGAGTAGAAAGTACAAAGCAGATATTTTGTTCAAACTCACAATCAAAGTCAAAGACGAAACCAAAGTCAGCAGACCTTCTAATCTACCTGGATGTATCGATTCTCGATGGTGTTGCATTCAAGCATTCAAGAAACGGGTTTGAGAGACAATTATTTATAGAAATACTTCTTGAATGAACAGTAAAACTCATAAAAAAAATATCTTGTACAGTCTGTCAATACAAACATAAATACAGGTGTAATCTTTTCCCTCTGACTACACCATAAATACCTTCATCAAAATAACAAAATAAAGATCTTTATATACTGTACAAGTTGAGAACAAAAAAGCTTTGGTGAAACAACATAAACCAACTCATCAACTTAAAAGGTGCTCATAATAGTGTCATCAGTAGTTTACAGCAAAACAAAATCCTTATTTTTAATACTCTCAACAACAACAAAGTAGCACTGTGTTTTGTGGAAATACACAGCGTACTATCAAATTTTTTTTTTTTTCAAAGAACAACATACTTTTACTCCGTTCATATGAAGGCTGGTCAAATTGTAAGTAAATAAAAGTATTACGGAGCAATCCTTCAAAAGTGCATCATGTTCTGTTTATCAAATACACAATATATTTCCCTGTGGTAAGGGGTTATGTTCCATCACAGTTATGTTCTACAAGTCAGGCATAATGTGTTTTTTATACACTGATGTTCAAAACAGTTGTTTCCTCAAACCTGACCACGGTTTCATGATGCCCGGTGAACTGATATTTTAAGCTGACAGTAGAAAAGCAGAAGGAGCTGACGTTTGTCTTCCAAAAGCTTCAGTTCTTCACGAAAAAAAGATGAGCCAGGGCTTTGGCAGCTGAGATGCGCCTGCTTGGTCTGAATGCCAAACATTGCTGCAGGTAAGGAGAGGTCACGCCTTAGAAACGACTTGGACAAAAGCACTGGATATTTGAAAAGCTCGAAACACAGACAAGCATGCAATTCTTTAGATTTGTGAAGCTGTAACTAGCAAATGTTTGCTATTTTTAACCATGCTAGCAGCACGGCTCTAGGGATCGCAATGCCGGTCCACACTTATGTGCAGACTGAAATATCTCAACAACTGTTGGAAAGATTGCTATGAAATGATGAACAGACATTCATGTTTCCTAGAAGATAATTCTTACTGACTCTGGAGAACCCCTGACTTTAAATTGCAACTTGGGAAAGGGGTTAAAAATCTTTTTATCGTGCCACGTATGGAATATGTTTTATCCAGATGGTTAAAAGAGTATTTGAGGATTCAGGAATATCTTCAGAAGAAAACGAAGTGTTGTGTGTAAAAAAAAAAAATAAAAAAAAAAATAAATAAAAACCCTTCAAATTCTGTGAGATTCATCATTTAAACCACTAATCGTATCAGCATTACTTAGAAAGTTTTGTCTATGTTGTTTGCATATTCAATATCTAATTAGTCAAAAGTGCATTCATTTATTCTGTTCCAAAATGACGTTTAAACTTAACAAAGTCAGCCTCTCTTTGCGAGTATATAACTTGAGGTGTGAAATGTGAAGCATGGCAACACGTCATGAAAACAGAAACACAGATCTGCTCACAGATAGTAGGTCGTTCTCGTCTGGGTCCAGGTTGTGCAACAGATTGGTGCAGGAGCCTTTTGGTCCCCAGATGACGGAGTATGAGATAGGGCTGTCCTTGGGCCAGTCCTCCTCGCTGGGAAAACCAATCACCCTGAAAAGAATACAGTATAGCAAAGAACTAAGTAACAGGCTGCTAATAACCAGTGCATCTGCCATTTTCAAGCAATATTGTTTTTTAAGGTGTATTTATTTATTTATTTACAGGGAAAAGCAAATGTCATGCAGATTATCATTAAACTGCATTACATGTACTTCCTTTTATACCGTCTGATCACTGAGTTTCCATGGTTGTTGAGCAACTTTTGAATTCAGCAAGACAAGCTGGTGCAGTATAAGCCCTGCCTGATTTTAAAGGTTTGGGCAATGTGGATTACCACAATGCTAATCTTTATTATACATAAAGAAAGAGAAAGAAAAAATACTCACTCAAAGATTTTTTGCAGCTGCTGTACCTCTGTATATCCCTGAAACAGTGCTCTGTGGGAGACAACTGTTCAAAGAACAAGGAACCACTTTCCATTTTGACAACTGTGGAGAAGGTTTTGCTTCTTAAATTACAATCTAGTGCCACATGTCTCCTCCAGCCAGACACAGACTCCTTACCTCAAGAGGAAGAGCTCAGCAAAGATGCAGCCAGCGCTCCACATGTCCACTGAGGACATGTAAACAGAGTTTAGCAGCACCTCAGGAGCTCTGTACCACAGTGTCACCACCTGAACAGAGAAGTGCGAGAGGTGACAACAGAAGATGTTTCACATCAGGCTAAGAAACAGACAGGATACAGTGGATACTCTACACTTTTAACAGTGTACCATTCTGTTTCAGGCTTGTGTGTTGCCTCACTTACACCTGGAGTGAGAGCGATATTGAAGGTGTAGATGCGTGCCAGTCCAAAGTCTGCGATCTTGACTTCTCCACAGCTGCTGATCAGGATGTTTTCTGGTTTCAGGTCTCGATGCAGCACCATGTTTGTGTGTAGGAAGTCCAATCCTCGCAGCAGCTGCTGCATCACATCCTATACACACAGACAGCAGCATGGCTAAAGAAATGTGTCCAAATCCAGGGAACATTTTGCATACATCTCTGTGTCTCAAAATGCATTGCTAATTCGTCATTTGTTTACTTGTGCTCTCAGGGGATTCTCAAACTGTCAGCTGTCCATCAAAAGTCACCTGAGTTTACCACTGCTATTTAACAATTTGTCAGGTGTTTTGTCATGTGGAGTCCACAGTAGACACACCTATATCCCTACGTTGTGGCATAGTCTAAGAGGGTGTTCAGTAGAATTTGAGACTGTACGATGGAGGCAACTTCCTGATAACAGTTAGTGATTTGTAAGATCAGATGTCTGACCAAGGAAATCGTTTTAGTGTGATGGGAGCATGTAAAACCTTCCTTAAATGCTACTAACCCACAAAAAAAAGATAAACAAGAATTACCGCCTTGTGGTTGTACGGATCTGCCAAACCAGTCAAGTTGCAGTTTACATTTGTTTCTGTCCAGGCTCATGTAGTATATGTAGTAAAGACTTTGAAGCAATTTAATAAAAGGTGTTAAATGGATTTATTTTGGCGATCTTTAACCCGGAACCACAGAAGATCTATACAATCCCCACAGTTTCAAGATTAGTGACACCATTTCAGTATCTGACCGACTGTCTCCCCCCTGAGTTATGGCGTTGAATAATGGCCAGAAAAGGGTTTTTGTAGAACATTATGATTTTACAGTAAAGTTGAACTTTGACCTTTTGGGTATCAAATGGCATCACTTCATTATTATATCCAATAAGACAATTGTTTGAAATATTTTCATAATTAACATGGGAATTCTTGAGTTATGGCCATAAATGTGTTATGTGAGGTGACCTTTGACCACCAAAATCTAATCAGCTCATCCGTTGGTGTCCAAGTGCAAGTGTTTTGCTTTGTCGAGACTTTGATACATGCAGCCATACTACGAGACGTCAAGTGCTGAGTTCACACACCTTAATACAATCACGGCTCAGTCCAGAAGCAGGAACCTTGGAGAGGTAGGTGGAAAGGTCCTGGTCAATGTATTCCAGCACCAGAGTGAGGTCCAAGCTCCTGCCCATTGGCACAGCAGATGCATCCAACAGCCTGGACGTTTAAATCAGCACAGGATTTTAAAAAAAACACAAGAAAATGTGTGCAGCATCTCTGTTGTGTGACCCCCTTTTAAAAAAATATGACATAAAACTAAAAATGAAGACAAGATGTATATTTAAAAAAAATAGAGAAGCCCACCACACCAACACACCAATCTTCCTCCCAAAAAAACATATCACTGTAATAAAACTATTGTTTTCATTAGTATCAGTATATAGCACATCATTGTACATTTCACCGCACTTAATTAATCTGTCAGGTATAGTTACTGGTCACTTTGCTATTTAAAAGGTTACAAAAAAAATCATTTGATCAATGTATAACATATGGCAGACTGAGATAGATTAAAATCTCCAGCAGTATATAAAAGAGTTAAATGTCGCTCCAACTCAACCAGCTACAACAGTAAAATGCTGTTGATACATTAATAATTACAATCCAATAATATTATACATTTTCTACTTTAAGTGAAAGACTTTTACTTGTACTCTTGTTTTTTGTTACACTGTATTGGTAATGACTTATAATAAATCACTTTATAAAGGATTGAATACTTAGATATTATAAACATCCAGGCTAAAATGGTCTTTTGCACCACGCATCTTTGCCACTGACAGCTCCTAATCATTAATATCAAAAGATACATTCTAAAAATAATTCTATAATAAGTATGAACACACAAAAGTCAGAAACAGATTACAAACAAGACATCATCTTGCGATGGGATGACACCAACTGTAACGCCAAATCGGGCCAGGTGCATTGAGTGGGTGCGTGCTTCTTCTTTTTTTTTTCCAATGCAACGCTGTTACATTTTAATGTATTTGCCAGTTTATTAGGTACACCTAGCTCAAACAAAAGCAGTCTAATACAACAATCCTGCAACACATCATACCTTCATGAAGGTAATGATGTGTTCAGTTTTTGTTGTAATAAACAATATATAATAATGTTTTAGAGAGGTCTCGATTTAACTTTATGGTCATTCTGGAGGATGTAGTTGTGGCAGGTGACATGCATTTCAATTTTTTTTATAAATATTGTGCAATATCATGAACTTAATTGTACATTCTGAATTAACTATACACTTACTGTACTAGATTGGATGTTTTACATAAATAGCCACGTCACTTCTAATACACATCTATATGCAACTCACCAAGAAGAAACTTGAGATATGAGCAACTTAAGATCCTTACCATTAACCTCGTTTATATTTTAGGAATTATGCATATTTTATACTTGCACTCTTTCCTACTTATTCTTTTTATCAGTATCAACTTGTTTTTATTACTAGTATTATCCGATTTTTATCTCCTTAGGATTTTATTATTGTGTGGTTTTCCGTTTTTAATACCCGTTATTGATTTGTTTTTGTTTATGTAAAGCACTCAGAGCTGCATTTTGTGTTATGAAAAGTGATACATAAAGGTTATCATAAATTATTATCATATTATTATTTTGTACACCCTATTGATATCAATGAGGGTCAGCTAAATAACAAAAACACAGTTGCAACAACAACTGCATTAGTTTTAGCTAGGTGTAACCCAATAAACTAGAAAAAGACATAAACTTACTTGACTATGTTGGGATGGTTGAAGTACTTCATTTTACGCAGCAGCGCCACCTCGCGGATCATGAAAGCAGGGATCCCGTTCTCCGACGTGTCCCCGCGGATGTTGAATTTCTTCACCGCGAGGAGTCTGCGTTTCTCCCCCACCTCTCTGGCTTTATACACTTTACCGTAGGAGCCAACTCCTACTTCTGCCAGGAGCTCGTAGCACAAAGGCTTAATGCAGACGTCCATGGTCTTCCAGATTCAGGACAAATTAACCTGAACTTCGAAGATAAATGTCTATTTTAGCAACAGTTAAATATGTCGTATTTGCTGCTTTCAACACTTACATTTCAGTCAAAGAGTAAGCTAGCTAACGGGGCTCTGAGTAAATTGAGGTTTTGAGGTTAGCTAGCAGGTAATTAATCACCTGTCACAGAGCACAGCCTCAAACCACCTGCAATAGCAATGTTTTGATGCAAATGACAAATGTTTAATTTTGCTGTTTGTACACAACCGTTTTTTTTTTTTTTAACTTTACCTCAGACAGCCGACGACCGCACTTTCCCCTCCATGCCGTTGCCTGCAAGAAAATGTCGCTGCATAACTTCAAACAGCATCAGAAAAAATAAGAAAATCACACCCCTTTTATTCGCCAACTAATCAGAAAGCTCAAAATGTAAGCCCACTTCTTGTACACTGCTCCCTAGCTGCTGCTATCAAGGTTACTGAAAACTAATGCTGCATTTAGGTGCAGGTAATTTACTGAGTGCACGTCAGGTCAGGTTTTAATAAGGGAATAGCTGAGCTTTGCAGTTAATGGGCCACAAAAAGTCAGTTTACAGATGTTTAGTTTATATCTCAGTAATTACCAGAAAACTGAATCCGTTTAAATATACTGATTGGATATTTATGCATTTATTTTAATACTGACATGTATTCTAGTTCTGAGTTAAAAGTCAAAATTCTGAGAATAAAGTCAGAATTCTCAGAATTCTAAACCAAATGGAACTTGTATTTATGACATTTAAAGTCTGACTTCAAACTGAATTCTGACTCAGAATTTGATTTTAAATTCAGAAGTCAAATTTTTCATGTGGCCCTAATCCTCTTCCGTAGAGATGTGACACACAAAGTAGTTGGCAAAATACCAACTAATGCAGTTAGAAATTAAATTAATCCCCTGACCAAATATTTTGAAAAATACCAAGACCAAAACAAAAGACCAAACTGCAACCAAATCATTGTTTGTACCCTTTAATGTTAAAAAAGGGAGGAAACATGTTACAGACTGCCAAAACACTCAACCAAACACACCTCAGGCAACGAGTTAAAGTTATTTGCAAATGCAGTTTAGAAAGAATTAGTACAAAACAAGCTGGATACAAATTTCAACATTTGGTTTAAAAAAGCATTTAAACAGTTAAGGTCATGTTAGCTTTGATAAGTGTAGGTTGACTGTGGAAACATTCCACATCTTACATTGTATAAATGTAGACATGCATATTTTAAAGTATAGGCACAGGTTGTATACGTTTGTGTGAAAAACTTTCCGCTTTATTCTAGCAAAATTAAGTCATTTGGTAGATGAAATCTGGGAGTCTCTGTTCTGGGGCGATTTGAGCCTCTTTACAAAGGGTTTTTTGTGTGTGAGATGTAAGCTCAAGTGCCGATGCAGTATATAATGGTCACTCTGCTGAATGCTGTAAGGCAGTTACTCCCCTTTCAATTTGGCATTCATAAATTTTGTTTTCTTTGCCAAAGCGATGGCATCCAGATGGAGGTTGCGGTTGAGAATAACCGAGCCACAGCTGAGAGCTCCAGCGAGAGCGCCGGCAAAGCCACACACAAACACATCCTGACCTGCAAAACAAAATACACAAAATGTACTGAATTAAGATGAAACTCTAAAGTCCTGTCAGGAATGACATCCATGTCTGGAGGATATTATGCTGTGCAGATGATCTAACCTGTGAGATAGAGGTTCTTCAGTGGAGTCTGAGGTCTTACTGTAGCGTTATATTCAGGGCTGAAGCGGGCGATGCCATGATCGGCTCCGTAGATTTCACCTTTAGGGGCTCCGATGTAGTGTGTGTTTGTGATGGGGGTGCCAGCATCAATGTACTCAATCTGCACACACAAAAAAAAAAAAAAAATAAATAAATCAACCTATATCTATAAATATTAAAAATAAAATCTTTCTATTAAACCAGGAAAGGTAGCCTGGTTTCAGACTTGTGTATGACCGCCCACATTTGTTCAGCGATTTAAATATGAACTGGAATATGAATTGACAGCGTCTGATTATCAGGATATAAGAAAGTTTGCCTGAAATCAAAACTCTTAAACCTACATTGAGTCATTTTTTTGAGTTGATTATTTGCAAAAAAACCTTTGTTCTTTCACAAATATGTACTCATTCATGTGTAATTACCAACTAATCAAAGTATTCTCGTAAGCGTAGAATCTGCCATTTAGAATCATTCAGAATACATACGAGCGACTCGCTCGAATGACGCAGCCATGTAGCGCCTCCATCTTGAAAATACACTAGCCAAAGAGGGACATACCCCCTTACACCTATTGGCACCGTGACGAACGCAAGGGGGAGATTACTCGCCAGGGAAGCGAAAAAGGGAATTAAAACGACAACGCGACAGGCAAAGCAACAAGACCAAAGTTAATATTGGAGTGGCTAGAACAGCTGCGTGTAAACGATGGAGAGAGCTGATTTCAGGTTCGGCCACCGTAGGAGGAAGGGCTAGAAAGTGATATTCAGTTGGTTGTCATATACAATTTCACCGCTAGATGGGAGAAATTCTTACACAACGTAGCTTTAAGATATGCAACAATAATAAGCAACATAAAACAAATAAGCCAGAACAATGTAAAAAAAACAAAACATATTTAACATAAGTACCCCAAGGAAGCCACAGGAAGAGCAGGTTTTTTTGCCTCACTCAGAGCGGGACCACATTTTGTAGTTTTAAATGTTGTTGCAGAAGGTTAAAGGCAGTGGGAGCAACGTACATAAAAACTCTTCTACCTGGTTCAGTTCGGTCAAGAGTCCTGGGAACAAAAGACATAGATGTTCCCACATTTTTCGGTGAATTTATATAGATGAGGTGGTTGTAACCCAAGAATGGCGTTATACAGTAAATAAGTGAGTGCCAACCTACGGAAGGTTACAGAGGACCAGTCTACCCGAGAATACTGTTTACGATAAATAAATCTCCATAATATGCAGCATCCAAAGCTAATGAGCAGTGAGAGGACAACAGAGACAAAGTAACGTTACCTTGTCTCTGGTTATCTTGGGGAAGACATCCATAACCACCTCCAGAATAGAGTCAATGAATGCCTGTTTCAGCTCTTTGTAGTCAGGCGCTCTGTTTGTCACTTTGTCATCCTTCCACTCCTCAAACCACTCGTATTTGGCGAAACTGACCAGACTCAAGGTGGATTTCCCTAATGTGAAGAAAAAATAAAGAGAATATTTAAGTTAAACAAACAACATGACTATGCATTGTTCTGGAGTCAGAAGGGTTTTCTTTTCTGACAATTGTTCAGACTCATGCATTAACTTAGGTTCACTGTAAAAGCTAAAGTGCTGCATCAGATCACAGTTTCTGTACCTGGTGATCTTTCCTCCCAGGTCGGATCTTTAGCCGATGGAGATGCGACGAACAGGAGAGGTACACTTTTAGCAGACTCTTCCCTCTTTCCATTCAAATAGTTTTCCACCCTGTAAAAGAAAACACAGATACAAAATAACTGAAGCAGATAAGTTATGTTTCAAGTGTACATTTCTAAATGTAATGTAATCTTCTACTAAAACATAGGACCAAAAGCTCCTTGAGTTGCAGTTATTGTTTTTTTTTTTTTTTTTTTTTTTTTTTTTACAGACAACAATCTCCACAAATCATGTTTCTTTCAGACACATTGTATTATATTAGAGCGACTTTAAGTCCGTATAGAGTTTAGAACTAAAGAACTTAGGCATTTTGAGATTTGCAGGTTGAGTTTAAGTGGCCTGAACTTCAAACGCAAATTAAAGACTGCCCTTTAAAACTAAATAAAAGCAGGAGCCAGGTTTGTATTTTGGCTATAACGCAATTGTGAAAACAGATATAAGATACAAGACAACATACAGTTCATCAAAATTGTTCTCAGAAAAGATCCAGTAGTTTTCTGCTTTCAGGGCTAGCTCCTCCTTGGTTCCATTCAGACCCAGAAAAACACTCAGGCCACCTTCACCGTTCTTCATCATACTCAGCTGCTCCTGGATAGCTGCATGATACGAGTGTCACAGCATACAGAACAACTTTACCAACAGCTCACAGATAAAAGTAACATGAAAACTTCATTTACAAGTGTGAGTCATTGCCCTGAGCTAATGAACAACAAAATGAAACAAGTGCTGTTCTGCAGTCTGTCAAGGAAAAATGTTTAACAACCGGTAGCCTCAGCCTTTCTGGTGTGAAGACTTGCAGCTGTTCTCCATTTTATGTCGTTGTAAATTGAATATCTTTGGCTTTGGGTTATTGGTCGGACAAAAAAAAAAAAAAAAAAAAAAAAAAAAAAAAAGCTACTTGATGTTGTCACCTGGGCATTTTCTAGGCTAAACGCTTTAAAAGCTTTAGTGCATAACTTTGATATTAATAAACTACTAAGCTACAAAGCTAATTAAGACTATCAGCTTCACAAAACTCTCTGTATTTCTCAGTATGTACAGAAGATTGTCGTCCGGTGACATTACCACGCAGAAACTCGAGTGAAGATAATTACCTCTTCTGAAGAGTCCGTTGTGTTTTTTTAATCCTCCGTGTCCTCCTTGGCTACTAGCAACTGTGTGGAGGAGGGGTGGGGACTGTGCGCTATCACGAAAAGATTGTATCACGTGGACGCGCCGACAGTGTTGTTGTCATTACTTAGAATTCCTCATGGAGGCGACAGAAACTACGCACTATAGCTTTAACGGATTAATTAAAAAAAGAAATTGATGTTAATCAAATAACTATTATTTGCAGCACTTATTCCCTACATGGCATGGCCTGGAGCTCTTTGGGCAGCAGCTTCTGGTAGGTGTTGAAGATGCCAGCATTAGAGATGACCATAGGGGCATGGATATGAATTTCCTCTTGGCCTTTCATGACGCTCACACCTGAAACCATCAAAATAAACAAAAGGCAGTGTATCTCTTCTCAGTGGGAGCTGCATGATGTGATTGTGGAAAGGAGCACTGAGGAAATCACACCCACCATACGCTTCCTTGGCGTCACTGAACAGGATGCGGTTGACTGGCGCTCGGACTAGAACAGCACCACCAGCTTTCTCAATGATGGGGATCATGTGGTAGGCAATTTCACTGGCTCCGCCTTTTGGGTACCAGGCACCATTCAGGTAGTGAGTGACCAGCAAGCTGTGCATAGAAAAACTGGTATCTTTTGGCATGTTACCTGCAGATCAGAGAAGGAAACAAAAAACGATAAGCAGAATACTGCAGAAATAAAATTGATTACACCAACGGGACTGCAGCTTGGCCTACCGTAGGTGCCAAAGATGTATGTGAAAACGGCCCTGAGTTCCTTGTTCTCCGTCAGTTCGTTCACCACTTCTGTCAGGCTGCGGGGGGCCATTTTGAAGAAGAAGGACAGACGTTTGACCAGACCGGTGTAGATCAGGAACTTAGCCACAGGGACGGGGCAGGTCTTCAGCAGAGCGAGGAGCCAAATGCCCCGGCTGGTTTTCTGGAGACAGAACAAACAAGACACACAGGTGATGGCTACAATAGACTGACAGACACTTGAAAATGAGTGCAATCAAAATAGTTTTGCTTCTGTTATGAGCATACTTTATTGTTTTGATAAGAACATTTGTGAGTACATTAATAGCCATTTCTTTATTAAATATTCTTTTGGTTACAGCAAGGAAATGTATAACTGTCTGTGTGAGGATGCACCTTCCCTAGGAAAATGAACAAACCAATAAAAGTATAGAAGGATAGATTGAAACTGCAGACAAAAACATTTGACAGAAAATGTCAAATACTTGTGAAATATGAATGAAAATAATGTCTTCGGCCCATAACCCAAAGTTAAACCGAAAAGTGAATGTAAATATAGCATAAAGCAACTTTATTATGAAACCATCTACTCCTATTATTTACTCAACTTTTAAAGTATTTCTCATTTTTTTTTTTTTTTTACCTGTTTGTGTATTTTTCCTTTCTGCTTGTTATAATAATAAAGTTGAAAATGAAATAAATATATCTAGATGCAATAAATTGACTCCACAAAGATAAATAAAGTGGCATTCCTTTATCAGTGTGGCATTAGATTGTCAGCTAATAAAAGGCCTCACCAAATACTCTGACCTTTGATTTACCAACCCTTGAGCCCTTGGAGAATAGCAGTGATGACACCAACAGAAATCTGTATAACGAAGCCTCTTTGTGCTAAAGGACAGTTTATGAACACAGTTCACTGAGGAAAAGGCACTGTGCACATAAGTAGCGGAAAAAGTGGCTAGATTATCACTGACAAAATATTTGACTCTAAACCTTGAATGCCAATACAAGTTTTTGTATTGAATCTGCAGGTAGTCAATATTTTGCACTGATCATAATCTGTAACGCTGAAGCTCCTACCTTGACCAGCTTCAAGTACTCATCAATGGCCTTCTCCTCTCCAGGGAAGCACTTCTTCAGCTCCTCAGGGAACCGGGTCCTGCCGCTGTAGATGGGATATTGGCGGCGATTTTCTGGAGGTCCCAGAACTACCTGGTCGAACGGATTCTCCAGAGGTTCCCACTGCAGCTGTCCATTAGTCAAATGGTCCAGCATGCAGCGAAAAGGCTTATGTTCTAGCAGGTCACCAATGTAATGGATTCCTGAGGGAGGAAGGCAGAGAACATGTGGACACAGCAGGGTTTTATGTGACCAAGTCTTGCATGTTGGAAGTCATTTTTTTGTCTCTAAATATTCAATACAGAAAATGATTCCGTCATCTGACATATTTGCACAACTTTTACTTGCCCAAATTCTGGTGTTGGGGATAGTCACGTCGCACAAAGTGTCAAACGACAAATTAACTGAAATCTTCACAGCATTTTCTTAATTTTAGGCGTGACATAGTCATGAAAAGAACCCAGAGCCATCCTTCTTACCAACATCAAACTCAAAGCCCTTCTCAGTGAATGTGTGACAGCATCCTCCAGCCCGATCATGCTGCTCCAGAACCAGGACTTTCTTTCCAACTTTAGCCAGCAGCACCGCAAGCCCAAGTCCACCGATCCCACTGCCGATGATGATGGCATCCAGGTTGTCGGGTATTTTACTGGCCACAAAACCTGAAGAAAAAAGGCAACAAAACATTTAAACAGCATGGTTGTGGCACAATAACAATACATCTGATCCAAGAGGAGAACAAATGTTTACTGTATAGTCGATTGATTGACATAAAATGTATTTGACCCAACATTAATTAGTTTCAGCTTTGCAAATGTTGAGAATTTACTGCTTTATGTGCAATGATGGGACATTAAATGAAATATCGTGGACATCATCATGAAAACTATTAAACATGCACTCTTGAACTCTACTAACTGCCTCAGATCTGATACTGTATAAACACATATTATATTTATCATCCATACAAGTATCCTGTTTTTGCATGGTATATTTTGAATATATTTTTGGATTGCACCTTATTATGTTTTTTTTACATTTTGCGACTATTATGTTATAGTCTTTTATATATTTGTACTCTTTGTATCTGCACTCTTCCAAATTTGGTATGCAACTGCAGCAATTTATAAAAATAATAATAATAAAGTAGTCTTATCTTATCTCTGTCTGTAAACTGAATATGTTTGGGGTTGGACTGTTGGTCAGACAGAAATTAGAAGACATAAGTGTGGACTCTCAGGGAATATCTGATGGGATTTTGTTTTTGTTCGTTTTTGATATTTAAGAATTGGTTGAAATCATCAATAATAATCAATAACAAATAGTCTTAGTATATAACTAAAATGTAAATTTTCAGGAGTCCATGTTTCAGGTTGCACACTCAACATCATGATTCAGGACACCTGGAACTTTGCAAAATTGGCTTTGGGAGAGTTTTTAACCCTCGGTTTTAAAGACAGATTTGGATGAAGCAGCCACTAACGATTATTTTCATTATAATCTTAGGCTCAATAAATCAATTTAATCAACAGTCCAAAATCCAAATTCATTTAATTAACAATATACAGAATAGAAAAGTAATACATTCGCACTTTAGAAAAGCAGATAACGTTTTCGTTACATAACGACCATGGTAACTTACCTTGCTTCAGCACTTTATTTTTCTCTTTCCTGTCGTAAACCATCTTTTTCAACGGTTCACGAGTGTCTGTCTCAAAGGGATTGGGCCCGGAGCTGCTGAAGACATATTTTAATATAAATACGACCAAAGCGACACAAATTATCACGACGCTGATCAACATCGTGCCAACATTGAGCACTCCGTTCAGTGTGTGTGTTCAGTTCCTCATTACACTCGTAAATACTAAATACCGCCTACATAACTGACAGGTGCAGCCGGCCAATTACAGCCTTCCTTTAGTACACGCCAGGCACTTCCGACCAATCAACATTGACTTCAGTGAGAGGACACAAAATGCCCTTACTGGGGTTCATAATTGAAATCAAAGGGTCTGCTTGACCTCTGAGTCTTATGAAGAATAAAAATGAAAACAAACTATCTATCAAATATGTTTTTTAAATATATACATATAAATCATTTTAATTATTGCTATTAATTTGAGGCCTTTAGAATAATTTTTTAATCAATTCCATAAAAAAAAACTTTAAAATCTTTTAAAGCCTTAACAGGGCCGTAAATATAGACAGTGCAGGGAGTGCAATTGGGCATCGTGGGATGGGGGTGGGGCGGTCATGGTTTTAATTTCTTCGTAAAATAGTCAGTAGAAATCTTAACTATAACCTAAAAAACTATTCAATTAAATGAATAATGTATTTTCTTTGGTATTTGTCATATACAGATATGCAACAATGATTGCTGGGTAATATGTATGTTGATGTCCAATTTTAAGTGTCTATTTGAGCATGTGACGAGACGATATACGGTATCTAGTTTAGGCGAAAAATATCTCAAAACTGAGGTGAGCACATCTGCGAGCCAAGTGAGCAGTCATGCCTTTCAAACATAACAGCAACAGTAACTAGCATGCACTGTGGCCCGTCAGTGGGTAGAGCAGGCGCACGTACACACAGATGCTCATGCCTCGACGCAGAGGTCCAGGGTTCAAGTCTGACCTGTGACGATTTCCTGCATGTCCTCCCCCTTACTCATGCAGGAACCCCTACCCCCCAAAAAAAGCTGAATACATTACAGTATCACTTTACTCATGCCCTTGAAAAACAATTTGGTGCATGAAAAATCATTCGTGGCCTAATGGTCACAGTAGTTTGACCAACAACAACAAAAATTCTATTCCACAGATTTCCTCAAACACACCATTCACTGAGAAAAACACAACCGTGAGATCCGGTTTTAATCTCCAGGAAAAGCTAGCAAGTGACCTTGTAGTAAGATTTTTTGCCAATGCTTTAATGCAATTTAGCAAGTGTCTAATTTGATATTCGGTTTTAACATGTATTTTGACAAAAACCTCAAAGCAAGTTCTAGATTTATTTTTTTGCTTAAAAAAAAAAAAAAAAGAAGAAAGAAATCCACTGCATCTTCATTCTTTTCCTGCATCATAACACCATGAGACCCTTTATTCTTTTACATTTGTTTGCAAATCGAAACCACCATTTCACATAGGAAACACTGGAAGTGGGGCATAGCCAACCCACTCTGCACAATTTCTTGGAAGTCCAGACAACTGTTCACAGGCCCAGTTCCAACATCCACTCTGAATCCCCAGACTGGAGACTGATGTCACCTGCATGATCAGTGTAGCTCTCCAAATGCAGTGTCAATATTTCATATTGTGTAGTTTTTATTTCACTTTCTAATTAAAGCTTATAAAACACACAATATTAGTGATGTCATGTTATCAAATGACACAAAATCAAACCATGATAATTCCTTATGGAGCTAAGAACTAAACACAGTTTGTGCATTTAAACTTGTTCGCAGATCTTTGCATTTTTGGATTATATTAATCTTTAGGACTATATTTAAGACTTACTGTGTGATTTCCTCAAGCAAAGTATGCATAACAAGCTCAAAATCGCTCTCAAGCACTTTCGATTTCAGGAACATATGTCAAAGCCTGAGAGCCCATGAGGGTGGACATTGAAACTGGAACACAGTCAAATCAAGGAGGTGTCATTACAAATCGGTTTTCTGCTGATAAATGCCTTCAACCTCTTTGTGGCAGTCCAACATCATCCAAAACGATTCTGATTTTCCCCCTCCAACTGGAGCTGGTCCATCGTTACCAGTCTGTTTCAGGGCTTCTTCTGTTAGTGCATTAGGCTGGGGAGGAGGGTCATGACAGTTAATACAGATGAGGAAAAACTCCAGAAAACAAACATCTCCATAATGACTGGTGGTACAGAGGATTTGATGAGAAAAATAAAAAAGACAGGGTCAAGCAGGACAAGAGAAATCTTAACAGAAGCCCTTTTCTGGTGTCTACTTTTGGTATTTATTACCTCACCTTTTGAGCCTTTTCCTCTAAAATATATTTTGACCATTTTGATTTTCTTTAATCTCTAAAACTCAAGGATGACAGATTGATTTGAATTGCAAAAAGCATTCCAACATTTAGGAATAAAACAAAACAGTAGATTCTAGTCTGCATGTGTCAGGGCATAACCCGCAGTAATGTTTGATATTATTTACATGTATCGTAGGTATGCCAACAGTGAGTGATATACAGTAATCTGTGTAAACTGTTCTTGTGTGTGTTTGGTACAATCAGGACAGCTCTCAGATGAAATACAGTTGTTTGGGATGGTAACAACGGCTTAAGGTCCATGTGATTGAGGGAGAAGGAAGAGCAGAACACTCTCCCTGCCTCCCTGCCTGGCAGCGGTAGTGCAGGTCAAAGTTCAAAAGGTCAAAAAGTAAAAATGGGCGGTGGGTTTTTCCTTTCCTGAAGCAGAAGTGATCAGTCCATCTGTCAGGTGACCAGTGCGATGGTGCCGTCTCCTGGCCTGTTGGTGACACTTGTTTTGGCATAAAGGGATGTCACTGCAGTACCAACCCAACCTGAGAGAGAAAAAGTGGAGCCATTAGGAAAGCAGTTAAACATATTCTTGGGAAAACTTTAAAAAAAAAGGGGTATTTTACAGGTTCCACCAAGTTATAGTCAAGACGTTATAAGACCTTTTTAATAATCACATAGAATGTAAATTAATACTTCTTTCATGGTCAAACCTGCCAAAGGATGAAAGTATAATGGGAAACCAGTGGGAACGATAGGGCCTAGAATTATGTATCTAAATTTATCAATATTTCAAGTAAAGGGGAGAGAGAGGGGGAATGACATGCAGCAAAGGGCCACAGGTAGTGCTGGGCGATATGGAGAAAATCAGATATCACGATATTCTTGACCAAATACCTCGATGTCGATATTGCGGCGATATTGTATTGTTGACAATTGGTGCTTTCACAAAATATTAGATAATAGAATTGCAATGAAATTAGACAAATAATCATCAGCAATGTGGATATAATGACTGAGTGGCTAAAGACCTAGAACAGTCTGGTAAGTTAAGATTGATGTCATCACTTTACATAATGTAGCTTTACTGGCATTATAAAAAGAAAATGTACCTTTTCTGAGCCCATGCTGGGACACTTCCAATTGTACAGATAATACTGTAGATTTCCATCACCGATGCCAAACTTAAGCTTCTCCAAGAAAGTCTTGTTTTCCATTAAATCCAGTGCATTAAAGACGTCAAACCCTTTCTGGATTAAGAGAGGAGAAGAACAAAAATAAACTCAGTCCTGCTGAGAGTTACCATTTCAGAGAACACATATGGATTGAAGAGGAACATACCGATTTGGCTAGGATGAGGGCATCCGACATCAGGTCGAGCAGGGGGGTGGTGGTGTGCACGTTGTAGAAGGAGTATGCTGCTTTTAGACTGCGGTGCACAGGGTGGTTCATAATGGTAGAGGGCAGTGTGTAGAAACTCAGGAAATCCGTTACCTTGCCATCATTCTGTGAAGAGATCAAGAGATTTTTTTTATAAAGCCTCTTAGTTTAAAAACACACTAGAAGGATGGTTTTAAGACAGAATTATTTAAAAGATATCTGGTAAAAAGTCTCTGGAATATTTATTTACCTCCACCAGGTAAGTGTCAATTATATTCTCCCGGGGCAGCAGCCAGTGTTCTACCTCTTCCTGGGTCATGGCGGGCGCCAGGTTGAACTGGCTCAGGTACTCACGGAGGAGGCGATGCACCACTGGGACATCCCTCTTGGTCATCACCCGCAGGCCAGAAGACTTAGGAGCCTGAAGGAGAGAAGAGGGAGGAGAAGAATAAAAGGCGAGGCAGGGCAATGTAGTTTTTTTGAGTTTCTCAAATATGTGGGTTTTCACTAACCTCAGGCAGACGGTACAACTTCATGGTGCGCTGCATAGTCATGTTCCTGCTCAGGTGGGAGAACTTCACCTCGATAAGTTTGCGTGGGTTCAAAGAGCGATGCCAGTACCTGTGCAAAGATACTGGATTTGTTAAAGAGGTGATATAATGATTATATAGGGTATTTCACACTGTTCATTAAGGTCTCCTAATAGGGTATGTAACATTGGTTGGGCTGAAAATGTCCCATGTGCTATTCTTTTGGCCCATATGCATCCCTGTGGAATGTCTATTTGGAACGACCGCTTTTCTTTCAAATATGGTATGCTCATGAATATTTAGATGAGCTGTGCGCTGATTGGTTGAGGAGCCACCTACACATACATTGGAGACGAGACAGCAGGTCTCATATTTCAGGCACTGCAACGTTATACATTGTCTGCTATTTTGTTACTTCTGAGACATTTTTATGCGAGAAATCAACTATATAAAAGCTCAAATACGGGCCGTTTTACGAAAATTGAAGGCTAATTGCACATTTGGTAAGACGTGTTTGACTTCAGGAGCTCCATACCCACGGGAAAGTCACCATTTCTGGGTTACTGGACTACCAGGGCTGCCAGCTGCCGGCATAACTATCGTATATTTACAGTTTGAATTTCGTCACGGCATGTATATCACAGCTACCCTAAGGTCTTCACAAAGTTAACACTTTTGTCCGATTTCAATTTAAGGCATTTTTGTGAATTTGAGGGGTCTCGTTAGGAGAAGCTGCTAGCTAGGCTGTGTCCCATTTAATCCTATGGGAAAAGATCGTCGCTACACTTTCGGCATAACTATAGTATATATACTCTTTGAATTTCGTCACGGAATGTATATCACAGCTTCCTAAGGTCTTACAAAGCTCAGCTAATACTTCTGTCCGATTTCAATTTAATGCATTTTTGTGAATTTCAGAGGTCTTGTTAGGAGGAGGCAAGCTAGCTCTCATTGATTGAGCTCCATCCAGCTCACTCGCAGACAAGAGGCGTTTATTTCCCAATAAACAAGCGATTTCCCAATCGCTTGTTTAAATAACTCACACATATCCATTATAAGATTAACTGGAACATGTGGTAAGAGATTGCGGGCGTCACAAGCTCGCTGACCACGCTCTCAGTCACACACACTGGCCATTTAGCAGGAAGAGGGGAGCTGCAGGCCCTGGAACTCTGTCAGGGCAGCGGCGTTTTATAGTCCAGTAACCCAGAAACAGTGACTTTGCGCGGGTAATGAGCACCGCGGGCTGCTGGCCGTGACAGAGCTCCATCTAGCTCACAGCGGGCAGAGGTCTGTGAAGGAGGACAGGCCAGGCCTGACCTATTCAGAAGACTACCTGATCTCAGATCAGTGGTGTAGCCTATGTAAATGTTGTGACGTGACAAAGACTAGAGCCAAATAAGGAGGAGCCATCGAGTTGACGTCAACTAGGCGGCTCATTGAGATTTGCCCATTTTCAGAGGCAGTTTCAAATTGTGAGATTTGCAGAGGAAAGGGGTGTCAATGGGATTTTGAGGTTCTATGCATGTCCTAGTTACCCACCAAACTGTCATTATTCAACTATGACAAGGTAAAATCGGTTTTGCATTCTATCACCCCTTTAAGTACTCTGTGACACATTAAAAGAAGAAGTTGAGAGATGGGCGTGTGCATGGTGTATGTGGCAAGCTATTCTGTCAGACCCACCTGCATGTGCCCACAGGTTTGGGCAGTACCACTCCAGCAGTGTACACCGCCTGAAAGATACCCTGCAGGTTGACCCGTCTGGTGATCTCTCTTATCAGAACTGGAGCGACTCTTTTGGAGCGAAGCTTCTTGTGGACGCAGAGGAAATTGATCTCAACCATTTTCTTTTCTCTAAACATTAAGGAAAAATAATTCATTATGTGATCAACTCTGTAACAAACTCAAACCAGAATGACAGTGAATTTAATTTAAAAAAAAGACATTGATATGATAGTATTAAATACTATTTACATTAGAATTACTTATAACGTGTTGCACTTTAACCTTGAGATTCTTAAATCAGAAGAACGAAATTCACAAACACAATTTGACAATTAGACTGAGCTACATTTTAGACAACTTTATTGAGATAGACGTAAATAATTTGTTGCAAGAGCTGAGCCATGATTTCTACCGTAACGGAATTTCTGATGTTGTGTAATGTAATAGTTAAAGGTGGTGTTGTTCTGGACTACATCATCACCTCCACCAAGAAGGTCATGTTTTCATCTCAGTTTGTCCGTCTTGTTTGTCAGCCGGATTACAGAAAAACTACTGGTCCGATTTTTTTGAAACTTGAAAGGGTGCAACATGGGCCAAGGAAGAACCCATTACATTTTGTGTGTGTGTGTGTGGGGGGGGGGGGGGGGGGGGGGGGGGGGGGGGGGGGGGGGAATTGCATTTGTGCTGCAATCATGTGGTGTCGGAAAAATCAGTTCCCGAATGGAAAAATTCAAACTGCATTAACATTGTGAGATAGGGCATGCCCTGCCTCACCGAGTGCCCTTCTAGTTAACATTACATACACAGGGGGAGGGGAGGGACAGAAAATTAAAAAAAAATAATACAAGTACAACACAATTATTGAAGACTAACCTCAATGCAGAAAATATAAAACACCTTTGACAGTTTAAAAAAAACAAAAAAAAACTCTACATTATAGACATCATAAAAAAGGTGGACTTTATTGCGTAACGGTTGTATTGGATTGCATTAGATTGTTCAGGTGTACCTAATAAACTGGTCACTGGGGTGAGTGAGATCATTAAAATACAGTAAATTTACATTACATGTGATGAAATTGATTCAATCCATTATATTCTTACGCTGGACTGTTGTGTTCACTTACATGTCGTAGATGGAGATGGAAGCAGGAATGGCACTGATGAAGCCCACCAGCTTCTGATTGGAGTTAACTCTCACCCCACAATGCCACTGGGGCAACCAGCCAGGGGGCCGCAGGGCCCTAAGAAAGAGATAAGTCATTAAGTCATTAATCGCAACAGATTACTGTACTGCCATTAACTGTATTTAGATTTTTAAAATGTTTAGTCTCATAGAAAGAAACTTGCTGTCCACATATACCATATAATATCTAGCATTTAAAGTTAACATCCTTGCCAGGTGTAAATTGGAAGAATATCAGTTCTGAAAAGAAATACCAGAGCAGGAACTCGGGGGAGTAGTCAAATCGGAACATGTTGTCATCATCTTCGACATAATTCTCGTTGAGAAGGGTGTAAAGCTCCTTGAGCTGGTTTTACAGAAAATGACAGAATTAGATATTAGGTCAGGACCTTAACAAATACAGGAGAGTAATGTGGGGAAAAAAGGACCAGAAAACAGATTGAATTACAATGTAAAAAATGTAAACTATACCAAAAGCAAACATGTACCATATAATAAACATGTTTTAGTACACATATCATTTTCTATAGTTTGTGTATGTTGTATGTGCATATTACAAATTCATGAAACATACACGTTCTTTTTTCTGACAATACACATAAAAATCATACACATATTGTACATGCACACTTAAAATTCAACGTTGTAAATGAAAGATATAATTGCAGATTCTGATATCGTTACTTCTTGGTATTAAGAATCTTGCTGCCATCTGAGAAAATGAGGCAACAAGCTTGTTTTTGTGTAGGTGAGCTACACCTTTGTTTACTTTTGTGGCTACAGTTTTTATGTAAAGCAAGTTTGTAGATCTCAGCACTAGAGTTCCGCTGCACTCTGAATAAACTGATACACTTTATAACTATAATCATTTATCAGCTATCACACGACTGAAGAGATAACAATGAATAAAAAGGACATGATCAGATTGGCACTGCTGACACTAGCTTTTTAACTAAATAAAGCACTGGGAATTAAGGCAATTTTAAGTAAATATGAAATACATGTGCATTCCTGCTATGAGTTTATAAACACTCTTACCACACCAGGGTTCCCCAAGTCAAGGGTGTCCCAGCTAAAGCCCTGCGGGAGGCTGTAGGGCTCCTCGCGAATGTGGTCTTTGTCAGGTTCAATGAAGCCATGTGATGTCACGGTCTCCCCTGAAGGAAAACAAAACGTGAAACACAGAAACCTACGATACATGACATTCTTGAAGCCTTTTTACCACCCAAATTAGCGAATATATGCAGGTTTTTTTGTTTTTTTAAATATGGAAAACAAGTATACCTTTCGGTTTTTCCTTTCTTGTTTGGCTCCAGAAAATGTGTTAACTTTTAATGCTACAGCTTTCTGATATAGTGCACTAAACTGCAGTGACACGCGCACACACGGTTTTAGGGTCTTTTATAAGTCTTAGAGCAGAACTGACAGCTCTGACAAATGTCATACCTAGCTTGGGCACAGGCTGTGTGTCCCAGAATTGGTAACTTCTCCGAGTTGCCTCCTCCATGGTTTTGGCAGGGCCTTGGCCTACAGAGAACAGTTCAATGGCCTTTTGGATCTCCTGTAGTTTATCAGCTGGCAATGAATTCACCTGTTTGAAAAACACAGACAGAAATCTGTGTTAAAAAGGGTCAAGCCACCCAAATAAATCATAATTTTCCATTTATATTTTGTGTGGTGCAAGATGTGAGGGCCAAGGTAGTGAAGATGTTTAATGTGGACGTAAGCATGTAGTGTCTAATAAGAATAGAATACACTTTATTGTGCCCGAGGGGAAATGTGTCTTGGACATAGTGCTACAATCTGTTGCTTCACAACATAAAACATTTAACAGATAGGCCTGTCGCGATAGTCAATAAATCAATTAACCGCACAATAAAAAAAATAAAAATAAAAAAAATGAGCTCGATAATGGTTTCCGGCCACAATAATTTCCATTTGCATGCTTGTTTATTTGTTTGTTTTCCTTGTCTCTCGCTCTACGAAAGAGACTGGATGACCACTCTCGGTTCCTTTGCGTAATGAGGAGTGAACCCTCTTGTGTGTCATGGTCTTTGTGTGGGGAGGCGGAACTCCTGGCGGAGGGAGGGGGCGAGCGAGAGAGAGACCGAGAAAACGCTAGTTGTTGGAACAGGGTTTCACGCAGCACTTAGCAGTTAAGGCGATGTCAAAAATAAAATTAAAAAAAAAGTATATGAGCAATATTCGCCGTGTTACTCTGCGTCCCGTTTTCTCCCTTTCATTCCAAAGCACACACTTGACAACCTGCAGGTAGAGGCGGTGGAGACAGGCTTGGACACACACGCCGCTGTGGATTTATCAGTCTCGCAAGCGGTTTCAGGAAAGTGGCTGCATGTGTCCGACAACGCACAGAACATTAACCGGTACAAGCCTACAGCTGTCTGCGGACACGGAGTGCGGAAAGTGTGTCAGAGGGTCCCAGACGGTGAACTGAGACTCCGTTACCTGCTTTCGGTCAACGGTTAATGATCGGTTATTTAATTTCATTGTGCTTTCTTTTGGAAGGCTGGCTGCCAAAAATCGCCACTTACTAGCCAATTATTTATCCTGAGGTAAACGATAGCTATCAGTAAACAAAAGTGACGTGGTGTGTGCGCCAGTGTTGGGTGTGTGTGCCCGCGAAGCTCCGACCTGCAGACAGCAGAGGAGCAGAAGAAAGTAGCTGCAACTTTGCCAAAATGAAGACTGAGAAACAACTATTTTGGTACAAACATTTACTCGCCATGTGGAAGATAGCCACATAGATATACTTTATTAATTATATATTATTTAAATTTAATATTTAGTGTTTAATAAATAATTGTTAAATGTAGTACAGTCTGTAGTCTATCGCACAAACACTCAACGAATGCTGCAAACATTTGACAGCCAGTACGAATTGCCTGGGAGAACATATACGTGTCACAAACGGCAATTCCACAACTGCGTGAAAGATGACATACTAAAAAGGCAAAGACATATTGTGGATATTTAAAATGTCTTCCAGTTCCAGTGTTAAATATTCTTTAGAAATAAAAGTTTATTGATCTTTGAAAAAGGTGTACCTGCATTATTATGCCATTATCACTATATTTGATGACAATGGTCTCAGAACGACAATATTATCGTCCAGCAAAATTTGTTATCGTGACAGGCCTAGTAACAGAAAAAACATTCTAAAATTAACATAAACATGAGATCAACAAAGCGTCCTAGGACACAAAAGAAGGACACACATGACAGCACAGACAACACCCTAAGAATTAACTGTAATAGTTGCTAAGTGCAAAAAGTGCTGGTGTATTTATTGCAGAGTGCTGCACTGTGAGCTAGAAGTGTACAGATTTCTACAGGCAACAAGAAACTGTATCATGATTTCTGGGTGGTTTAAACATCCTTGAGCACCATCTTGTGGTAGTGCTGTAACTACAAACTTTGGTATATCACGCCTGAACTATTTTTGTTTTCCTTTTGAATTTTAGGGGATCGGACCGTTTAATTTAAAAAAAAAAAAAAAAAAAAAAAAACGTGTTTCTCATAAAATAAAGGAATGTATGCCTTGGCAAGGGGGTCCTGAACTGCTTCTGGGGCACCAGATTTCTTCTTCTTTTTCTGCTTCTTTTTCTTCTTCTTGGCGCCAGTGTCATCACCCAGACCCCTGTCACTGAAAGGACAGAAATAGAAGGCATCTGTATTAGTCTATCCCAGAGGAATGGCAAGCACTGGTCAAAATGTATTCTTTTAAAACTCTACCTGGCACTGGGATATGCTTATTGATGATGATTAAAGCCGCATTAAACACAGTTTTGTATTGAATACTATACCTAAAGACAATTACCTAAATAAAGTTAAATACAGTCTTTCTAATCCACCCAGCTAAAAACAGAGAACCTATTAGTAGTTTAGTGACCCAACCATACAGGGCATTATTGACTGTTTCAGCTCTACATACATGAATCCTGGATAATAAAGTCCCAAAAAAACAAACAAACATACAGTACAGTATAAATCACCATACACTGGTAGTCTAGCAACCCCTCCCACAGTCTGTGTATCATAAACCACAATTTCCTGAGAATTTCAAACATGAGGAGGCACACACACCCAGCTATCCTATCTTCTGGCCTGAGAGAGACTGCATACTTACAGAGGATAATCCCATTAGTGTCCAAGAGAGAAGAGAAGTCAAGCCAAGAGCTGGCCTGTATTTGTAACACCAGCACAGATGGTGAATCACATGAGTGTATGGTATACGTGCGTGGGTACATATATGTATGTACAAGAGGCCCATGAGTGACTGGGCCAATGGACAACAAAACATTCAATAGTTTGTTCCACAGGCTTCCATTTCAACAGAGTAGACCAGCTAACAGCCAGAACCATTCTTCGTTTCTCTCTCTCTCTCTCTCGGTGTGTGTGTGTGCGTGTGCGTGTGTGTTGCATGTGTGGCAACAGTGAAGCTCACATTTGCTTCACTACAATTAATAAATAGGATCATCACTTTCCACTTAAAGCATTGCGTTCTCTTTTCTCAAATGTTTTGTTTTTCTTCTGAAATGCTGGACGCTAATACCTCCTTCAGGCCCCCAGAACTATAACTTGTGATGAGGGCGTCACAATGGAACAGATTTTTCTGTAAAGGTCACAGACCACAAAAAGGTTGTGAACCACAACATTTTCTCTCTCCGTTTGCTCCCAAAAGCAGAAAAAAAAAAATGATTTACAGTGAGCAGGACACACCTTAATATTTGCAAGCTGATGCTACCATCATGCGTGTCACCGCTTGGTAAACATTAACAGAAGCCAACGCCGAGCAGAAGTAGGATTTCTATCAATGCCTATTTTCAGTTAAGAGAGCTAGACTGATTTAGGATCTTTTTATATTTATGTGATTAAAGAGGGAATTAAAAGCCCTGTTGACTCCCCAGTTAACAAAGCCAACCTGGACAGACGGGATTATCAACTTGCATGTGTAAAACCATGCAGGTTTTGCTCGTTTCACTTTTGATTCGGTTAACTGTCTGCACCTAGATCCACTTACAGACAATAGGGGTTTGACAGCTATGTTAGCATGCAAGCTAATTCGCTAATGTCAACGGGGGTTGCCATGAATTTCATCAGTCCAGGCAGCCATATGCGAATACTATATCACACTGTCAACTTAATTAAATAAGATTGGACTATTTCTGTAAGTGGTCAGAGTGATAGTAAATGTAGTGTTTTATTATATGACTAGCTTTTAAGCGTACTTTTGGGTTTGCTACCCCCATACAACGCCTTGCTATCACTGCTAAAGGAAAGCGCCGCTAAAGCCCGCCCACATGAGGGACGGAACACACTCTCAGCCAATCACATCAAAAAACTGGCACGCAAATAGTGTTTCTAACCAATAGGGTAAAGGCAAATGGACGGGACAACCTCAATCGATGGCTGTCTATCCCGACAGCTCACCGAGGCTTTAGTTTGCTCTTGCTTTGGTTAGCTAGCTAAGTGTGCAGAGATGTGGCATATTTTACAGCGCTTTGCTGCAAAGCCTGCCTTCTTACCCATCGTCAGAGTGGTGCTCTTCGTTTTCACAGTCGCTGCAGTGTCCGTGATCCTCTACATCTTCTTTCTCCGGCATCGGTGCTGTCTCATTCTCATCCGCCATCTTCAACCAGGAAGTGAGGAGCCACCGCGTGCCCTCGACGGCTTTAAACGTCCCATGATGCTATTGGCTGATGAAAATGTCTTCACTGTTGTCGTTTATTATATGAGGTTAAAGTAAAAAACCACGTTCCTTTTTTAAAGCCTTCAGTCTAGTCTTTTATTTCTCACGACCCCAATACTTTTTTTTTTATTTTGAGCTCTACTCATTTCTCAGTACGAGTATATCAATTTCATGCTGCTTTTTACCTCAACCCCACTACATCTTAGATGCAAATATTGTACTTTTTAATTACGCTACATTTATCTGATAGCTTTATATTACTTATTAGCTTCACCTTTACCAGCGGAAACATTACAGTGACAAACACCTTAATGCATCAATAATAATGATTTCATATACATTATTCTGAAATGATAGTTTTGCATAATGAGCCTACTTTTACTTTTGACACTTTAAGTATATTTCGATGCTAATACTTTTGTACTTTTAAGTAACATTTTGAATGCATGACTTACTTGTAGTGGAGTATTTTAACATTGTGGTATTAGTACTTATTTAAGTAAAGGATCTGAATACTTTTTCCAACCCCAATCAAAAGTTTGTAAACTTCTCTCATGCACACAACCTTTAGAGCAATGTGATCTGCATTTGGCCTAAAGGGAAATCAAAACACTGAAGCATGTGATAGGAAGAATATGAGAGGTGGATGTGCATTGCGTACAACTGACTGATTTCTGACATGAGCATCGAAATGTGCAGTGGTGGAAGAAGTATTCAGTTAGTACTTCTTGCAGTACTTTCTGACATCTTTACCCTGTCTGTGGCACTCAGCCCCATGTGGTTCCTGCTAAAGACGCAACTGCTCACACATATATAGTTTCATTTAAAAAAAAAAAAAAAAAAAGGCTCAGGTACTGTGGTTTTTAGCAACTGTTTCTCAAACAGGAGTAAATTGTGCTTTTGTTGGGTTGCCAGATAAAATCCCTTTGACTGGTTTGATCACCTAAATATATCTTCTGGAAACAGGCTGCTGGCAATCTGTACCAACATTATTATATTCCTTATTTATATACATTTTATTATAATGTGGTACCAGCACTATTACAAATATAATTTTATCCTTGAGCACATACAATTCACTGACCCTCTGATCTCCTCAGATTATCAGCTTGCAAGGACATATTCATCCATATATGTATTCCTGCGTAACCCCCACCTCTCAATACATAGACATCCTCTGTCTGTCTCTCTCATGATAGCATAAAACAACAAAACACAGTGATGTGTTATCAGAGCTTTTATGGAAACAGTATTTTCTCTTGTATACTTAATACCACCTGTCATTCACACAAAATAAGCTTTAAGCTTTAATACTGCAAGGTCGTATACTTCACCATTTGTCTCATGCTATTGAAATCCATCCTGATCATATACACTGTAATTACAGTAATCCAAGTGCAGCATCTTGTTAAGTTAAAGTGAATACTGTTTATGTTTCAATGTCATTCATAAGTTGTGGAAATATATTGTCATACAATTAAAAGTGCCAAGTATCTGAAGTAGTAAGACTAACTGAATAAACAATTTCATCATTTGTTTAAACAACCAGTGACAATCATTGAAACATTATTACATCTGCATTACATCACAGTTAGTGTTGAAACAATTCATAAAACAATATATTTATCTTTTTAATGACATGCTTGAACTCCCACTTACAGCACTTATAAGACAGCCTCAGTTAAGTAAGTGCTGTTTCTTGTTAAACTATCCTCATTCTTTAAGGTTAAGCCAAATAAGTGTAAAAAAATTAAAATATTTCTAAAATCAAAAATACAAAAGGACAGTTAAAACATCTTCACTCTAAAATCTAAAATATTATTGGATATCCATCTACACATGAGAGTTAACATTTAAATTAATTTTGTAACAAGTCCCATATCGGTGTATTTCATGAACCACAATCCTCAGTGCCTTGTTCCTAGAGCACTCAGCACTGATAAGACCAGATACTCTCACAGTGTATCATGGATTCATTATCCAGCCTGAGGCAATTCATTTGTTAAGAGCCAGCGTGCTTCTTCATCTCTGATAAACGACATCTTCCCTCCTGCATTGGTAAGTGGCTCAGTGTAAATTGGACCACTTGAGGTCTGGACTGTGAGACCGGCTGGCAGCAACAGCAGCAGTCTCTCTCTGCTCACATTCAGAGCTCCTTTTCCAAAGCCCTTTGTTGTCAGAAAATGCAGCTTTCCATCTAGTTCAGATGCACGTCATGCCTTGCGTTTGGCAAGGGCTATACGCTCGGACACAGTTTTGATGGGAACTCCTTTGAGGGTCACTTTGACATGGATGAAGAGTGTGCTGGGGGACAGACTGGAACCATCTGCATTCAATAAATGAACATGTCGATAACCTGGGAAGAAAGAGTATATTACACACATTAAACAACATGCCAAAGTGGCGACTGTTTTATGAAATGCAGAGGGGATTTTTATGAGCACCTGTTCGTAGGCTCATGAAAGGTAAAGTGAACTGCCCCACAAAGTCATTTTTAGCAGTGTGATCATGGTCCTCCACTACAAACCGCACCAGGGCCAGTTCAGGGACCTGCAGCTGGAAGCTCAGAGTGCAGTCCCATCGTGGGTTAAAACCTGTAGAGGGTGCACAAGAGCTGTAAATACATCCTCCAGTACTGTACCTTACAAACAAACTAATCATAGTGTTGGACAGGAAAGGCTGTAAAGATCTGTGTTGCTTAATATGATATCTTCTATTGTCTCCTGCATTTACATCATTACAAAATAAGACAATAATTACAAAAACTGCATTATAGCATAACATTACAAACAATAGGTTTGCATAAAAATACAGAATTAGCTTTCTGCTTAAAGTATTTATACAGGTAATAATATAAGGTTGGCACTTTATTGTTAAATGCTTTTTAGTGAATTATGATGTCTCAGAATTACCATTGTTGTCAATGCGCTGGGTTTTGTTTCTTGCATTATCAATAGCCACCCCATGAATTTCCACCCACACTTGTGGGTCCACTATGGAGCTAGCCTTCTCTGTGTTGATTTTTGGCAGCTGCTGTGCAGATATTATCTGAAAAGCAAAGTGCAATTTGTCAGTTTTAACATCAAATTCTGATGGGACAATTATATTTAAGCAAAGCCAAATGTATTCTATTTGTATAGCCCAAAATCACCAATATGCCTCAAAGGGTCTCACAATCTGTACAGCATGCGACACCCTCTATCTTCAGATACTCATTACAGAGAAAACTTCCACAAAAAAAAACTTTAATGGGAAAAATTGAAGAAAAACCTCTTGTAGGATGAACAAACATGCAATAGATAGATGTACAGAGTAGAGCTGTTCTAATACCATTTTTTCCTTCCCAATACTAATTCCGATACCTGAACTTATATTATAAGTTATAGTATAGTATTGGCCGATACTTATACTAATACCAGCATTTGAGGGGGTTTGGGAGGGTTTTCCGATACTGGTATCAGTACAGAATAGTCAAACAATCCAAATTTTCTGTAACACTGTTACACAATAGGTTACCACCACTCACTCGTATTGTCAGCTGGGTGGGGATGTGACCGGGGCCTCCTCCCGTATTCTCTGGGTTAAAGTCGGAAGTGGGGCTGCACAGGAAGCCCGGTTTGAGAATGTATCCACAGCGACCATTGTGGAGGAAGCGACCCTGGTTCAGGTCCATTTGCTCCCCGGGTGTCTGGAAGTTCAAAGCCACTGCAGAGCACAAAGAGTGGAATCAGTAACTCGGCAAGCCCGATCACACACGTACGGAAAACATTTCAGCATCAGTGAATGCAGTCAGTAAAAGCCATCAATGTGTTCTGTGATGGAGCAGCAATTTGCAGAAATGAGAGTCAGTATAACATTTATTTGGCACTTACTGACCACATAATGTTTTCCAAATGAATTGCCTTAATTTGTACTAACCCATCTGGCAGCCAGCGTTCCACATTTCCTGAGGATCATAGTTGGATGATTGGAGGCGCTGGCCAGATGGGTAAATCCGGCTCAGCTGCCTGCTGTTGTGTCTCACAAAAAGCTTTCCTGCAAATAAAAATAAGAAAACCACATGCCATGATACACTGGAGGCTGATTATATTTGGTGTAGAATCAGCTGCAGTAAAGCAATGTCAGAACATATTTTTGACTTTCTGTCTGTAATGTCAAGATGCAATTATTTCCACTCTTGTACCCGAGTCTTTGATTAGCCTGTGGGCCTCATTTTCAGAGAAGGAGGACATTTCATTTGGAGGTTTTTCAGATGCACTTTCAAACCCACGGAATGGGACACTTCTGCAGTACACCACCAGCTCTGATAGCTCTGGACTCAGTTTAGAACAGACCTGGGAAAGGCAAATGCAAACATAAAAGAAAATTGAGTGATTATCTAAAAAGTGCTTCTTAGGCTTTATCGCAAGTCTTCCTGAACTGACCTTTGCAGGATCCTTCTTGGGGGTGTTCTTATAGCTGCTTGCTGGTTCATCTTCAGAACTTGAGGAGAAGCTGGCACAGCTGCCAGCCTTTCCCAGCTGGCCCAAGTGAGGAATCTGTTTCTTCCCTTTTACCAGGATATGCCCCTTCAGCTTCTGCAACGAATGTCATTGGAACAAATTACTTCATTAGAAAAACCAGACAGCCAGAAGTCTTTGAAAAAGGATCCAGCTGTGTGTGTGTGTGTGTGTGTGTGTGTGTGTGTGTGTGTGTGTGTGTGTGTGTGTATGTGTGTGTGTGTGTGTGCGTGCGTGCATAAGTGCCTGCGTGCATGCGTGTGTTTGTGTGTTGTAATCGTGTGTGTTTTACTTCAGGAGAAGGCAAGTCCTTCAGCGGCTGGGCACTGAGGGGCTTGGTAAGTAGTTTGTTGCCCAGGATGGTGCGGAGGTGTTTGGCCATGACAGCTTGCTGCTCCACAGAACAGTGGTTCTCCAAGGACAGGATTAGAGGATATGGGGACACCTGCAGGGAGAAACACAGGAGAATCACATCATTAAAATGCAATTAGATCACATTATAGCAATGCAGGACCCAACACTGTAATGATATAGTATGTCAAAACCAAAATACTGAAGGGTTGCCTCAGAGCCAAGAATGCAACCACAAGAAGCGCAGTAGGCTGTGAAAGCAAGAAGTCTGACCGACTGCTCACTCAATACATTAACAAGGAGCAGCGAGCATACAGTCATAGCTGAGGATTTACACCATCAAATCAAGTTCCTTTTACCTTGAAGGCGTACTGGGCGATGGTTTCAATGACCTCTTTAAATGGCACTTTGGAGGTGAGAGTGTGGCCATGGTAGATGACAGGTTCACCTTTATCTCCATCCCAGCAGTCAAGCTCCACACAGCGACAGCCCTGATTCAGAGCCCTGTCAGTGAAAGACGCATACTTTTAATCTCACTCCAGAGGAGGATCATACAAATTAAGTACATCTAAATAGGTTTTAATCATGCTAAAATATGTGCTGTTTGAAGATCTCTGTCCGAATACCTGATGTATGGCTCAGTGCTGCTGGCGCTGGTGACTTGGTCCTTGGTTAGGTAAGTGTTGTGCGACGAGGAGATGAAGTAGTGGGCCAAAGGGTAGCTCATGTCCTGGTAGACTCTGGCATGGTCAGGGTTAACCACATCATTCTCCCGAGACAGCATGTACATAGTGAAACCATTCTGAGTCATGAACTGGTTCTTTTGAGCTGCAATGAATGGCAAAGTGTTAAAAGTATCTTTTAGCAAATTAATCGGAAAAAACTGGTGGGAGTTTAACTAAAGAGGTTAAACAGTGGAGTCTATTAAATCTGTCTCTGGCAGGCAAAATTGTGTGTATTAAAATGAACGTACTGCCCAGATTTTTATATCTGTTTCAGAGCATCCCTGTCTTCCTATCAAAATCTTTTTTCAGATCTGTCAACAGTCTGATATTCTCATTTTTATGGGGCAACAAGCACCCCAGGGTTCGTAAGGTGCTCCTTCAAAGACATAGGGCGAAGGGGGGGACTGGCCCTGCCTAACCTCATGTATTATTACTGGGCGGCAAACCGCCAAGAACGGGACTTGATATAATTTTGCAAATTCCTGTGCTCGTTAAGCGTCTTACCTCACGGATATATAATACTATCATGTCTCTTAGTGACTTATCACCTAATAAGATCGGATCAGACTGAGTTGAAGAGCTTGGAACAGTTATATCTGATGAACTATGGAATAATGCCTTGGGTAGGGTAAATGGGTCAACATCATGTGCTCGCATTGGTTTAATTCAATTTAAGGTTCTTCATCGTGCACATTATTCTAAAGCCAGGCTGTCCATGATCTACCCTAACGTAAATGACTTATGTGATCGTTGTCACACAGAAAAGGCAGACCTGTCCCACATGTTTTGGTCCTGTAACAAGCTGAACACTTTTTGGACTACGGTATTCCAGACCTTGTCTGAGGCATTTGACAGAGATATCCGGCATAGTGCTTAAATGGCTATTTTTGGTGTTCCAGGGAAAGGTATACAAATGACAAGTAGACTAAAAGATGTGTTTGCCTTTGCAACTCTTCTTGCGCGGAGAAGTATTTTGTTAGAGTGGAAATCGGAACATTCACCCAAAGCCTCAGCTTGGATGAACGACCTGATTCTATTTCTAAAGTTAGAGAAGATTAAATATTCCATTAATTATTCCACAAATTCCATAAGAGATGGGATGCTTTGGTGTTTTATTTTGAAAGGCTCAAGACTCTTCCAGAAAATTAAGTAGGAACTGCATCCTCCATAACTAACCCTGCTCCACTGTTTGAGCTCTCAGCATTCTGGAGTATAATGATACAAGCTGATGGCAAAGTAGCCTATGTACTTGTGCATCCACAGACATCCTTTATTCGTACCTCTAAATATGTATTTTTTTAAATTTTTTTTTTTTAATTTATATTGTTACTTTATGTTAATATGTATTTTTATTTTATGTGTATTTATTTACTTTATCGCCTACTTGGTACAATACCCTGCATATATGTTTTTTTTTTTTTTTCCTGTATAACTATTATTTGCATAGGTACGTGGGGGGTGGGGGTATCAAAAAACAAAATGTTTGTTGCCAAATGTCTGTAAACAATTGCTGTTCTTTTTTGCAAATAAAGAGGTTAAACAACATGCACCAGGACTCCTTCTCTCACACAGATTAAGCTTAACAGCCAAGGGGGAAAAATCTAGAATTTTTTGTTATTTATTTTGACTTGTGATGTGTCTGCTCTGCACTTGACTTGGCAGTCAAACAGTGAGGAAATCACTGCACCCTATATAATTGTTTATAATTCACAGATTCTCTCTTACTGAACCAGACAGTCATCTAATCTTCACCTCCCAAACATCTCACTCACTTAGTTGAAATGATGTTTTCCTTAAAGCAAGACTATGTAACTTTTGAGAAAACAAATAACATATTCTTTCACTTGCAAAAGTTACATTTGTAAGAAATGAGCCATTGCTGGTTACTCAAGTCAACAAAACATATATTTGACATTGTGGATATTGTTTTTTTATAAGCCCCTTTCAGCCCTTTTGTCTGTCAGTGAACATAACTGAACTCGTGCTAATAAATCAAACTTAAACTCAATACTTCCTTGGATATTCCGTAAATAAAGTTTAAGTTTTTGTGGGTGGCATCTTGTCAGTTTTCATGTCAGCCATAATAAAGTATTGCTTGTGCTAACTACTTAGCTCTTCTTTAAAACAAAACACCCCCACTGATGGAAACATAAAGAGCATCCATTATTGTGCAGCAGAGGGTTTTGCCTCAGTGTTTAGAATAGTTAATGCCTGAACAGATATATTTAAATCACTATTTTGTCAATCTATGAAACAGGACACTCACAGTGTCTATATGTAAATGTGGGTTCTTTCTCTAAAGCCTTTAATGACTGCTTTTCCTACCCCAGTCATTGAGCTCATAGGTGAGAATGAGGCTCTGAGCATGATTCAACGAGGCGTCTTCTCCTTGGTCTCCCAGGAAGTCGCGCAGCTCAGCAGTGGCGAGCACACACCCATTACTTGAATAGTGTCTGAACACAGCGTCCAGCTCGGGCCGTCGCAGCAGCTCCCTGCAAAACTCCTCAATCTCTACATGATCCAGACGACCATCACCGGATCGATCACACCTCTGGGTTACAGGGGATAGGGATGAGTTTAAAAAAGATAAACAATCGGACACACACAGAGACACATATTAAACACAGTGTGCTTTTATTTTGGGAGTGCTTCAAATTCGCTGTGGAGTTTTCCCATCTCTATAATAATAATTCAACCAGCTGTGTATACTTACATTACAAATGCGGCTCTCTGAGGGGGGGCAGTATTGGAAATTGCAAGCTAAAAGGCAGGCAGTAATGCCCCACAATAAAGAAATAACTGGCTCTTGATTTGTTGTGGGAAAGACGAGACAGAGGGGATAAAAAATGTGGAGGGCTGTAGGTGGTTGGCTTGGCGCTGGCTTGATAATTGAACACAGACTTGACACTCCAGGGTGTCACAGTAAACAGAAACAAGCAAAAATATTACCATCTCTCAACATATCTGCGCAGTTATTCCCTCTCTTTTTCCATTGAATGCTTTCAGTATTCAGTTCATATATGGTATATCTACTGAGGATATTTAACAAGTGCTAAAAACTCAAATAATGTACATGACTCTGACCTTGAATAAAGAGCGGGCATACTGTTCACTCAGGTCAATGTTGATCATCTGGAGCAGGCGTTTGACCTCATCGTAGCTCATCTTGCCGTCCTGGTTCTGATCCGCTCGCCTCAGGTAGCGTCGGATCCAAGTGTAGAGGGTTAAGGAATAAAACCAGAATAAAACCTAAAGACTATAGTTCATCAATTAAGGCAGTATTTGGATTCATAATGTGCAGAAATACACATTTTTTTGCATTCAGTCATATATATATATATATATATATATATATATATATATATATGTATGTATGTATGAATGGGGTGGGAAAACATGATAAGCAGTCTAATGCAATACAATTCCAACAGCACCACAAACCAAAGCCTCCAAAATTATCATGAAATAAAATCAACATAAATATAACTTTCATGAAGGTAATTTTTATCGTAGAACTGTATTAAACTGCTTTAGTTTAAGCTAGATGTACTTAATAAACTGGCAACTGAGTTTTTGTTGATCCCAACATTGTTGAACCAAATTCAATTCAGCTGTTGCCTCAAAATCTCTTATAAATAAATAAATAAAATTATAAACACCAGTGACCAGGCTCTTGGTTGTTTGTTGGTCTGCTGAATGAGTGTAATCTAATGTAACTGCATAAAAGAGACGATAGCAACAAGAGACTAATTATAGTTTGTTGTCACCTGCCTGTGCGGTTGTGAAAACTGTAACACAGAGAGCCCACACGTACACATCACCTAGGCTTCTGAAAGTCTACACTATGAAAAATAATGAATGAGATAACAAGATAGCATAAACAAGATAATTGCCCTGATGATTTATTTGTTCATAAAACTAAAAATATATTTAAAAAAAGAAGCGAGGTGACCTTAATGCTATACACTACCTGATACCTCCAGTCATATTATCCTCTGCCTGTGAGAGATTGTAACTAACAGTGGTGGTCGGACTATATTTAGACAAGGCTTTTTTATCTAGTCATTACTGCTCACCTTAGCTATGCTGTGGACGTGGGATGGCACATGTGACAGCAGAGTCAGTAACCATAGCAATGCTGCCTCAGCTACACTGTACCTATTCTAGCATATTGAAAATTTGGCAGGATATTGGTCAAGTTTTTGTTTCTGACTCATGTTGGCCACATGCTCCGTTAAAGTGCGTAGCCCTCGCACCCAGTGCCGAGCTTCATCCTCACAGGGGCACAGCAGGTCCAGGCTTTTCCTGGCACCTTTGAAGACCACTGTGAAGCACTGGCCCTCCGGCACCGACCCGGACAGCTGCCGCAGCGCCTCGGACTGGCAGCCTTCACGCACACACTCCACTTCTGTCACTGCAACTGGGAGAGGAGAGGGGAAGAACAAGTTCAGCTAAGGAGCAGCTAAAGGTCAAACGTCATGTGTCTACACGGATTAATAAATCCCACCAAGCAGAGTGTCATAGAAACAGGATTGTAAAATATAACATGCACTTTATGTAATTCTCAACAGGATAATTTTAACCTGCAACTTTATGACTCTTACAGCACACATACTGATACATGAGTTAAAGTTGCACCTTCAGTTTGTGCTCTCACTGCTCAAAGAGCAGGTTCTTCTAATGGGTTTTATAGTAGTTATTGTTTTTGACATGCTCTATTTTATAATTTTTGTAATCCTGTAACAGTGTTTCATCTTGGCCAGGCCTCCCTTGAAAAAGAGATTTTAAACACAAGGGACTTCCTGGTTAAATAAAAGTTAAATAAATACACAAATAAAATAATCTAACTATGTTAGCTGTACAGGATGATTTGGAGGGTTGATTTATGGGATATAAACAAAAGCAAGACTAAAGAGTCTACAGCCATGTTGTGAGGCTGTGTTAGCTAAATGCTAGTCTCGCATTGCCAGACCTTCCTCCACAGCGCTGTGGAGGAGGGTCTGGCTAGTCCACACAACATTCCGGATAGGAGAAAAACGGGCTCTGGTTTATTGGCGTTTCTTTAAACCAATCACAGTCGTCTTGGGAAGGAACTTGTTTTGGTGGAACGTGTACTTTCAAAAGTTGTTTTAGTTGTGCAACAGAAATCTCAGATTGGACAGAGAGTCTAGCTAGCTGTCTGGATTTACCCTGCAGAGATCTGAGGAGCAGTTAACCATAGTCCTCATAAATCCACCAGAGTTTAAAATTCCAATACAAAGAAAACGGAAGGTGACGGACATCCGACCAAAAATTAGGGACAGGTGTAATGTTTACTATGTTCACCATCTAAGCATGTTAGCATGTTAACATTTGCTACTTAGCACTAAATACAAAGTACAGCTAAGGACGATGGGGATGTCTGTATTTTTTCAGGTATATTTAGTAAAAAACAACTATTGTGATCAACTGTTTTGATTAATTAATCTTTTTCCTTTATTTTTTAACATTTGCTGGTCCCAGCTTCTCACACATGCTTTGTTTTTATCATAAATTATGGTTAAACATGGTTTTGGATTGATAAAACAAGCTATTTAAGGACATCATGTTGGGCTCTGGGAGGTTGTGATGGGTATTTTTCATTACTTTTTGACGTCTCATAGATGAGAAAATGAACCGTAGATTAATGCATAATAATAATACTTGAGTATTGAATAATGACGTTAAATTAAAAGTCAAGGAATCAAAGTATTTAGGATTAATTGTCCGGGAACCATGAATGTCTGTGCAAACTTCTGTGCATACAATACATGTAGTAGATATTTCACAGGACAAGTGAAAACTTTGACCTGCTTGTGGTGCTATCTGAAAAGTCGGGGGATTAACAAAATCAGTAGGATTCATTCTCTGGGCTCCATTAATGTGTGTATCAAATTTCACGGCAATCCAGAAAATTATTATTGAGATATTTTAGTGTGGAACAAAGTGGTGGACTGAGACAGACCACCTCTACAGACATGCTGCTAGCATGGCTAAACACATTTTCCAGTTTTTTTTTATTTAGGTATGATTTTGTCAGAGGAGTCACGGGCCACAAGGGTTGAGATTTACAATGTTATGTGATCTGTTTATCTTGTATTTGCAGAGGTCTGGTAAGTCTGGGCAACACTTTCTGTCCAGAAAAGACAGCCAAACACACACACACACACACACACACACACACACACACACACACTAGCTGATTCTAACACAACAACTTTATTCAGCAAAGGAGCTCGTCTATTTCTGCACTGGGATGCCTGCTGTGTGGTGATCACTCAGTTGGGTAATAAGTGGTGTCTGCACTGACAATAGCCTCATTCTCTTGCTGGAGGTCATAAAGCCTTTGCTGCCCACCTCTTCAAAATTACTCCACATTCCTCCTTTGTGGTTATCCCAGAGACATGGTAAAAGTGACATGAATGTGTGTGTGTGTGTGTGTGTGTGTGTGTGTGTGTGTGTGTGTGCGCGCGCGCGTGCGTGTGGTTTAGAAAGAAACAGCAGAAGTGTTGAGCATCAGACGCAGCGCTGAACTACAGGCGCCAGATCACACTAGACCTGGAGAACTGCCTGGAGCTCGGAAAAGAGGAACCAAGCCAATCCTTCATCTTGGATTCACACAAACACACACTCACGATGCTTGTTTGCCCTCATTGTAAGGAGTGTTACCCGCTGCAACTCAACCACCCTGTCTATTTCTGGAGCTGCTGCAGCACAATCAAGACGGCCTTCACCACCCACTGACCCACAAATCTGTAGGGCTAGCCCGGGGGTTAGCATTAAACTGCATTCCAACATTAGGACAGAGATCACAAACAGAAGAGAGGTGGGAGAGCTAAAGGTCATACAACAAGGAGGAAGGGTGAGAGAGATTCATCCTCCACCCCTCTTGCAGTAAACTTTCATTCCAAAAGATTTAGCTCCAAAAAGGTAAAATGTAAAGAAAATGGGATAAATAAAAGCCCTGTACGTTGACATTCCCTACAGAGTCTAATCTCTTTTGTTTGGATACCTTTTCTGTGTCTATATGAGGCAGAGGAACAGGAACAAGTTACAGAAATCCATGAAACCTACTGAGCTGGTCTCATTGGTCGCTTTTAATGGGATGTTGACTGACTTGGAGGCAGCCACATCTGGCTGCAGATGTTTTGCCTGATGTGTTTAGGATTGTGGTTGACTTTGAAAGATTTGCTGTGTCAGTTGTTTTATGTTTTTGGTGTTTTTGTGTATTTTGTGTTTGTATGTACTGTATGTGTGGTTGTACTGTTGCCTGCCTTGGCCAGGACACTCTTGAAAAATAGATTTTTAATCTCAATGAGTCTCTTCCTGGTTAAATAAAGGTAAAATAAAAAAAAGCGCGCTATTTAGGAATTACAAGGAGGAGCGACGCACGCGGGCGCATGCATGGGATGTGTGTGTGTGTGTGTGTGTGTGTGTGTGTGTGTGTGTGTGTCCTACCAAAGCAGATAATTAGCTCCACACACAGTTTATTATAGGCTAAGTCTTAAATATATTTGGAATATCCATTGAAATATTCACATTTTACATTAAAAAAGTTACTCTCACATGTGTCCAGTTTGGGATGTCGCATAGCATTACTGTATGTGCTGGGGTACATTTTAGTACATTTTATAAAACTTTTAGGGATATTGTAGTCAAATATAGTGATTGTGATGTCATAATGCAACAACAGAGTAATCTGTATTTTCTGTCTTTAAAAAACTACTAATCGATTAAAGGTTAAGGCTGGTGATAGGCTGTATTTTTTGATCAATAAATCCCATTAAAGACCCAAAACACAGCCTGATAAGTCTTCTTCCTCCAAAAACACATCAATGAGCAACATCTTGTTAAAAACACATCAATGAGCAGCATGTTGTTAGGAAGTGATTAGCTAGTAGTACACAGGTCATACTACAGGAAGCTACAGTGCATGTAAATACGTAAGTCAAGGTGCATTAATTTACTACAAATTGTTATAAGACTGACTTGAAAAATTTAAAATCGATTCTTTAACCCCCATGCCGCCAACACACATCCTATACGCATGTTAAAGATTGACGTTTTCAGTATAAATAAATGGGCTTAGGAATGTTGGAAAGTATTAAGAGACAGCTTTGGTCTTTTCATGTCATTTGTTGTCAACAAATGACAACAAATGTTATAATAAAATATAACTGTGCAGAAATGTTGTGTTTTTTGTTTGTTTGTTTTCTCGTAGGGGGTCTCGCCCAGGGTGTAATTCAATGTAGAACCGCCACTGCTGTCTGTAGGCACCTGTTTTTTCATCATATAATGACAAGATATATCAGATAAAACCATATGTGAATCAGTTTGACTAAAATTACACAATTATTGGTTTTGGCAAGATATGGTTACTGGAAATGTTCAATAATACTATAATGATTTGGGGGTCCAGGCAAACAGAATCTTGCTTTACTTTTCACCCTTTCTCTCTTCTGTTAACTATTAATAGTAAAACTTTTAATACCACAGTAAAAGTCCTGCTTTCAAATATTTACTTGAAGTGAAAAGAGAGGCATTACAAGCACAGTGTACTTAAATTTACTTTTAAAGGTGGAGCTTTTAACTCTAATTTAAAGCTGTATAGTTTAATGAATAATAATGCATTGATATTTTACTTGTAATATTTTGTCAGTAAAATCTGAATCTGCAACGTAACATTTATCTGTAATGTAGCTCAATCATACAGGATAACCAATCCGTAACTTTACACGATAGCTTAGCAAACAGAAGTGAGCCAGCTTACTGTAGCTGACAATTCGCGAGGTTACGTTTATGAATTGGTACATAAATACATACACATGATTATTGTTTAGCCAGATTGCAGGGCCCATGATTAATCTCCTCATTTACCACGGAAACAAACAGCCTCTTTAATAAGGCAAAGTAGAAAAGAAGGCATGAGATGGAACCAAGATAAAACAGTTCACCAGCTCTGAAAAATGTGTACTGGGCTGGTGGAAGGCCTGCTGGTCTGTCTCTACAATACTCCTCTGTAGATAAGTTTCCTTCCAGGCAAAGCCCTTTTCCTCTAATGGGATATCGCTTGAGTTTCCTCTCTTAACACTGATTTCTATTCACGAGCACTCCAAATTTCAGGACTCCTCCTCCTTTAACCCTTCCTCACTTCTTATAACCAACTCTTGGTCCTTTGCCTCTTTTCCACCTTAAATCCTACCTGCACACACACACACACACACACACACACACACACACTGTGTGCTCTCCTTCCCACTCTCCGTGATCATAAAGCCAAGTTTCAGCAATACTCACATGTCTGCTGGGCTTTGGCTTTGCGGGAGCTCTTGGTGGATTCACACCACACGGTTAGTCCATCATCCAGCAGCCGCAGGTTTCGGTTCTTCTGCCACCTTGAAGAGCGAACTTTCACCATGCTGCAGCCCTGCATCATCACACGTACGTCCTCATTGTCCAGTAGACCTGGAGCACACACAAACAAACACAAACACACAAAACCAAACAGGAAGTTTTAATGCAACAATAAACTGTGATACAGTTTGACATTGTTTCATCAGCAGGTAGAGTTTGTCTTGGTTTTGTGCCGTTTTATTGTGACGACACACAGGCTTAATGTACAATAAGGTTTCTAAAAATGTAGGCCCTACCTAAACATAACATAATAATGTCTCTTAGGGATTTGGTAGTTTTGGTGCTGTCTGGAAGGTTAACAAGATTAATGCCTCATTTACACTGCATGGTTCAGCTCGACTCATTCTTGGTACCGTGGGCTTTTCTCTATTTCATTTTCCACTGCGATTAGTACCCTGTCAGTGTAGTTGGGATTCTTAGCTGACCGCCATATCGACGTTGAGTGAAACTGCCATGAGATCATCTTCAACGCAACACTCTCTGGATCATATCATCTGCAACGATGTCTGCACTTCGCTACCCACATGCTTTGAGCTAAATGCTAACATCAGCATGCTAATACGCTCACAATGACAACGGAAGCACGCTGATGTTTAGCAGGTTTAATGTTTGCCATGTTCACCATCTTAGCTTAGCAAATTAGCATTCTAAAGTTGGCTTGAATTAAAAACAAAGTACAGCTGCGGCCGATGGGATGGTCATTAGTGTTGCAGGTATTCGGTCATAAACCAAAGTATGGGACAAATGACTTCATGATGGCGTCAGATAAAATTTAAGGGATCAACATAGTTATCACAATTTATCCTGATGGGAACATGAATGTGTGTAAAAAAAAGAATTCATGGCAATCCATGCTTGCTGAGACAGTAGAATTCATCTTCTGGGCACCAGAATGTCTGTACAAAATGTCCTACCAATCTATCCAATCCATCTGTCAGGTTAAAGGTCCCATGGCATGAAAATTTCACTTTATGGGGTTTTTTAACATTAATATGAGTTCCCCCAGCCTGCCTATGGTCCCCCAGTGGCTAGAAATGGCGATAGGTGTAAACCGAGCCCTGGGTATCCTGCTCTGCCTGAGAAAATAAAAGCTCAGATGGGCCGATCTGGAATTTCCTCCTTATGAGGTCATAAGGAGAAAGGTTACCTCCCCTTTCTCTGCTTTGCCCGCCCAGAGAATTTGGCCCGCCTATGAGAAAGAGACATCATGGCTTTCAAACGAGCAAAGTGGCAGTTGGTCAAGGCCACACCCCCACTCTCCACCTTGCCCCCCCTCTCTCCTCCTCAATAGCTACAGACACAGAAATGGCACATCCTAAGGAAAGCTCATTGTGGGACTGGCTCTAGTGGCTGTAATTCTGCACCAAGGCTGAATTTCAGGAAAGAGACTTCAGATACAGTATTAGGGGTCCACTAAGGCCTATATAAAAGAGACTTCAGATACAGTATTAGAAGACCACAAGGTCTATATAAAAGCATCCAAAGAGCACCATGTCATAGGACCTTTACAACATCAAGGGTCATGTTGACTGTATTTGTCAAGCCGATTTCACATGTACAGTCAACACTTTTTTGCTTATACCCTACACCAAAGGCTGTGTTTCATATACAAACCTAGGAGGAAATGACCTGTGCTGAAGGGTTCAGTGTGCTGAGTGGAGCTGTCATGAATTGTCTTGAAAAGTGACTAATGTTTTAACAAAGTAATGTTTCTCTGTGCAATTTCTTCCAGTCTGAACAATGCACTTTAAGAATAAAGTTGAGAGAAATTGAATGCTGAGATGTGAATCAGCCATGATAATTTGTAGATTTATGTCTCTCTTGGGGCAGCAGCAGGCCTGGCTGTACCGTTCATAGTTCTCCCTAGCTATTGCCATCATATGGAAATGAAATCAAGAGGCTAAAAGAAATACAGAACCTCAGAACAGAGGCATGTATTATATTATATTGCCAGCACTGAAAGGATTGGGGCATGTTACAGGGGAAAATAAAAGATGTAAGCAGGAAGCCTAAGGGATCTACAGACATGGTTGACACACAATTCAGGTTTGAGTAGAGAGTAATCTGAAACACAGAGAGGAAAAAAGGTAACTATGTACTGCTGTTTGGTGCAAGTGCTACGTCTTAGTTTTATGATCAATCACAAGGCCAAATGCTTGCACAAAATACAATTTAAAAGTACAGGGCCATTTTGCTTTACGTGAGCTGGTTTTGATTACATCATAATTAAAGGACAAAAATAGAGCTGACAAGATTTGTCAATTAATCTATTAGTCAATCAAGAGAAAATGAATCAGCAACAATTGATAATTGATTAATCATGCTTCTCATTGTACACTGTTGGTTGGATGAACTGTTGGTTGATCTAAATAAGCAATTTAAAGATGTCCCATTGATGTCCCTCTGAGAAACATTTTATAGACCAAACATTTAGATGGTCAAATAAAATTACTGGAAAATAATCAAGAACGAATAAAATTGTTAGCTGCAGCTTTAGTCTAAAGCTAAGGATGGTTTTGGACTGCAGGGTTGAATTTGAAAGGACATTTCAGTATTGTTTACATCATTCAAACATGACAGACCCACAGACGAGGTGCAAGCCAATACTGTGGAGTGGACATTTTTGCTTGAGTGAAATGATATAAGATTTACTCAACTTTTTGCGAATATTGACATATGAATTTAGACAACTATTTATTTTGTAATGGTGTAGAGTGTTTTCTCTCTCTAAATTATGTATGAAATGAAGTAGCTGTTTCTTATTTAGTTCATTATTTTAGGATTTTTCAGGATAAATGTACTGATTCATCTTGGTTAGTTTTGGAGGGATGGGGGCATTTTTGCCATTATTTGATATTAGCTACAGTATTTTAGAGTTATCTACAGGAAGGAGGTGGCATGTGTTAAAGGCCCCAAGCCCAATTTTACCCAGGAACAGGGATGGATAATTTCAAATAACTGGTATCAACATTTTCAGACATTCAGGCTAAAAAATGGTCCGATGGTTCTGCATAATGCAAATTTACATTTTGAAAAACTAAAACCAGCACACAAAATAGTTTTTTAAGGTTTATTTAAGTATCTTGTTATATCAAACTGCTTTGTAACTTATTACGACAAACCCATGTAACTACATCTTTACAGTACCAGTTCAAGTGTTATTGAAGCACATTCAGCTATGCCTCATTGATTTGTTTGCAGGGATGCATGGGGCCTCTCACAGAGCAGTTTTCTCTTTCCAGACTTTTCAAACTCTCACTCTTGTCAAATTATTCTTCAGCATATCGTCTTTTCTGCTCACCCCTAAATATTTTTCCAGACACAGTAGGCATACTTTCCTTAACTTTCTTTTTAAATAACAGTCATCATATTGTCAGCTCCAAATGGCTGCCAAAGTTTCTCAAAGGCTCCCCAAAGCAACAGACCCCCCCCCCCCCCCCCCCCCCCCCCCCCCCACCCCGACTAGAAACAAACTGTGTGCAGCAGAGGATCTCTCCCCATCAGGGTCGAACACAAAGAAATCCCCCTAATAGCCCTCCATCCATAACAAACCGTTTTTTTCCAAGCTGTTACCACATGCAAGGTATTCCCACAAGCACAGCATTTGGACCTGATTATCTGCAGGTCATTGACCACACTAAGCTGTCCAAACAGCCTTAACTGCTTCTGTCTCAACCCACTGCCTAACCTTTTATTATTGCTCTCCAGCCTCGACCACATTCCTGCTTTCCAACCTGCATAATTTTAATATATAACCGCAACAGAACAAGTGAGCACATGCCTGAAAGTGTTGGCCAGTTTTCAATAGCATACACTAAATGCTCCTGAAGGCCTCTTTATAAGGGTGTGAATGGAGGGATGGGCATGATTCTTCAGGCTAGAGAGCTGAATAGTGTTTTCTTTACACCGTCTCCTGCAGAAAATCTGGTTGACATCCTTACTATGCTGCCGTATTTTCATGCAAGCATTTCAACGCAGCACAGTAATCAGAAAAACGGCATAATTAGCAACATACGAGAGTCTACAACCATGCTAGCTGCCATCCAAGCACAGCAGTGCTTTAGCTAAATGCTAGTGTCAACATGCTCCAAATAGCAATGCTAACATCCTGACATGTAATGTTTATCATATTTACCATCTTAATTTAGTGCAATAGCATAGTAACCATTTGTTAAGCGACCTTGGGTACCATGAAAGGCGCAATATAAGTCCAAGTTATTATTATTATTATTTGTTCATAAACAAATAAATGGTTGTGGATGACATTTTAGCCACACTAGCAGCTCTGTGACTTTGCAAATTGGTGTTTTGAGCAAAATGCTAACATCAACATGCTCACAGTGCCAATGTTAACATTCCAATGTTTCCCAGTTTAATGTTTACCATTACAATCTTAGTTTAGTGTATGTTATCATGCTAACATTTGCTAATTTGCCATAAACACTATGTAGCCTACAGCTGAGGCTGATGGGAATGTCATTAGTTGTGGTATTTGGTCATAAACCAAAGTATTGGACAGATTCAAATTTTAAATCTAATCATGATGGGAAGAGAAAGGGATCCCCAAACTGATTAAGATTCATCCTGTGGTGGACATGAATGTGTGCACCAAATTTCATGGAACATCTATCAAACTGTTGTTGAGGCATTTTACCTAAAAGCACAAATATAAACCTCATTATGGTGCTAGAGGAAAAGTCAGAGGGATTCATCGTCTGAGAGCCATGAATGTCTGTGCAAAAGTTGGTGCCAATGCATTCTGGTAGATGTTGCTGGCGGAGCTAGAGGAAAAGTCAAGCAGTCATCAAAGTCACGAGGATTCATCTTCTATGAACCATAGACAACAAAAATGTCATGGCAATCCATACAATAGTTGTTAAGTTATTTCAGTCTGGACCAAAGTGGTGGACCAGCCAACTGACAAACCAAGCTAAAACTTGTAAAACAGTGGAATTACTAACAGCTCCATGTGAGAACATGAGCTAATAGAATAAATAAGCACTGCTGGATCAGCTGTGAGAAAACAAAAAACATTCAAATCAATCCCATAAGGAATGTTTTTCTGAGGGTGTGTAGACATTGTGAGCAGTGGGAGCGCATTCAAACTGAGAGGAGTATCAGAAAGAAAATAACCATATCGGCTGGTCAGTAATAGATTGTGTCTGCATGAGTCCTCTTCCCTCAGGCCAACATTCCAGCTCCTCCAGGGACATGGTTCCCGTTTCTCTCAGCATAACAACTGTCACCAGAGCCAGCTAGCAAGGATTCTACACTTGCATAAAGATTAGAGTGTTGTTAATATGATGCTGGGCCAATTACATTTTCTTAATTCGTCCCACAGCTGTCCCCACCAGACGGGTTGGTCAGCAAGTACAGCATCTCTTAATACAAGGTATAGCCTTCAATGAAAATTATGATATCCAGAGTTAAAAGATGATCTGAGGAAGGTTTGATAAAAAAAAAATACTGTACTTTGGAGTTGTGACTCTCAGTGCCGCTGAGTCACAACTCCAAAGTACAGTATTTTTTTTTTTTTTTCACCGGATTTGAGAACATATTCTTCAGAAAAAGAATTAAAAACAAACTTTTAGTATTATATTATTATAGTATAATAGTATAGTATTATTTTGAAATGCAAAGTTACTGCCAATGTTGTTTTTTTTGGACGGCACACAGTTAAACATGAAAACAATGCCGCCTCTTTGTATTCATCTGAACATAAGCAGCACTCGGTTTTCTCATTCTCTTCTATAATGAATTCATTAATTTAGTCGTAATATGCAAAATTTGACCACACAGTGAGGAGTCCATAAACACAGCAAAAAGGTAATTGTTGTGTGCAGCTAACAGATTGATTCTAATCAGCTACCGCAACTTTAATATATAATATCTGGATTGTGACTTTTAGCTTTTATGTACGTTTGAAGAACAAAGGATAATTTTCTCATCAAAACTTAAATTAAGAACATATATTACATATTAAACCTGAATTAAAGCTTAAATCTGGCATCCCACTTTCTTTTGGACGGTTTATTTCATGATGATTTAAATATTCTGGTGTATGAATGATAAAGAAATTTGTCATTATGATGTTTAAAGTGTGCTAACTTTTGACTCAAGAGTCTGTAAAAGAAGGCAATGGATGATTTAATTAGTATTTATTCTGAATGTCCAGAATTATAATTACAGAGTACATGATTTGTCAATGATTTGTGAATTTAGCTGAAGTCATGAAGGTCTTTATGATTCTACATAGTGTATATTTGGGGTCAATTAGACCCCAGAAAGGTTTAAATCCCTGTCAAACCACTTATGAACAAACTCCAATAACAGACATTCAGATGGACCTATTTGCAATTTTGGATGCGTAGTCTACTTCCTTATTTGGGGGTGTAGCATGGGCCAATGAAGAACCCATTACATTTTGGAGCGGATCCAAATCACAGGGCGGATACACAAACTCTTTTTTCACTTTCAATAACATTGTGAAATAGGGCATTTGTGCTGCATTCACGTGGTGTCGGAGTCATTTGGTAAAGGAAAATTCACATGAACGCCCCTTCAAGTCTGAACGTTAACATTGCGCGATAGTGCGTGCTTGGGCCGAGGTCTCTTTGAGTATCTGAGTGCCCTTCTAGTTTCATAAGGATTTATGGTGTTTTGCAAGCCCAAACGCATTGAGTCATGGATTTGTTTGTGCAAATCCTGTTTGTTCTCACATTGCTGTGTTACACAGTGCCACAGAGCTTCAAAATTAACAGCACTGCCATCAACCTCGGACTCTATCTGAAACCAAATCCTCAAACCCCCACAGAGGACATCTGTGGCAGCGGATATATTTATACATGTGTACACTTGTCTGATTCAAACAGAAATTATCTCAGAATTAACTAACCTAAGGTTCACAGGAACCTTTATCTGTAGAAAAAGGCTATGAGTGGGAGATCTTTAAACAAACAAGAAAAACTAGTCCTGTGACACAAAACCTTTGAACTCACTTCATTCCACTTTTGGTAATGACAGAAGTATGTGGTGTTTCCCAGCTGAGGTAGAATAAGTAAAGATTAAAAAGATGTCAAGACTTGGTGGGTTGAAGGCCACCTGACTGATTTATGACGACACATGGCGGTAAGGGGTCGGATGGCGGATGACCTCACTGGCTTCATTATTCAGTATATGCAGGGGACTCAAATATAGAGTTGAGTTGCGTATTATATTTTCAGGCACAGAGATTTCATAACTCAAGCGTCAGTAATGCTTGAACAAGTGTGTGCATAGTGTCAGAGTTTCAACGTAGTCTGCTGTGTCAATGCCTCGGTCTGGTTCCCTGCACACACACTGCTGTGAAAAGATGAAAAATCAGGGAATTGAATATTCAAGTAATACAATTTTGGAGCAGGATTTTAGTTTTCCGAATGCCAAATTAAAAAGTGGTGATATGTTACAAAAACAGAAATAGGTTATCAGCTATCGTAAAGTTATTTTGATTTTACTTGTTGGATTTATTTAGAAGCTTTGTGGGGGGGGGGGGGGGGGGGGGGAGTACTGTGTGCTGTATTTTATTGTGAAATCATGGATACATTCACTGTACTGCATGTATTCTTGGTATATTTTATGAACTTTAATGAAACTTTTCAATAATTGATGTCATGCTGTTGACTTGACATTGTAAACCTGCCAAAGACATTTAAAACGATGTTACACTATTGTTGGCTGCAGGCACAGTTTACATTTGTATGGTATAAATAGGTGAAAACAGTGGTCCAGATTTCCAGACATCCGGTGTCTCTTTCGAGATTCTGACAACAGGTGCTCTGTCTTTGCTGGCAGGTGCCTATTTTGGTGAGAGGTGTGACCGTGGGTTGGACAGTGAGCTGAGAGGGCATGTGTGAAGGGACAGCAGCCTATCAGTGTTGAACTGAGAACAAGAGTTGGCTGAGTCTGAATCACAGCATAGTGCGTGAGAGCTCTTCATAAACATATAATTACTTCAAATACACCCACACACACACACACAACCACACACACGGTCCATTCTTAGTTCTGGTTGATGAATCATTATCTGCTGATGACTACCAAACTATTAGACATATGTCTTATACTGTTTTCTCTTATAAAATCCACTTTATTGCTTGATTTTTTTACCCTGGGGATACAACCAAGCACCTAGGTCACAAGCACATAACCCGACAGTAAACACTGTGCTGAATAAGCAAATAGTCTCACAAGTAGTCAGTAGCTATAGCAAGGAAAGTATCCTTTCATGTATTTTAAAATGATGCAACACTAGTATAGGCTACTTAAATAACTATTATAGGAATCGCAGGCTATTGACAACATAACATACAAAATACCATGATAAAAGCCTCTTTATCTACTAAAATACAACATATATCACTCTATCTCCCTCCTGAAATGTTACGTATGAAAACATTAGGCTACTATTACTAAGTATGATTAAAATCACTGTACACTTAAATGAAATTCATAATAAGAACGTCACGGGATACTGAGGTGATACGACATGACAAACAACACTGCCCTCTGAATATATCTACATATTTAAGTCCTTACAGTAACATTGTGTTGTTTTTATCCCAGGCTGGAGCAGATCATTAACTTTGTGTGGACAGTTCTGATGTTTACTTACCGAGCCTTTTGATGGGGTCCATCGTCTTCTCGGCCCCTTTCCTCCTGCGCTCTCTGGGACTGGTGGCCGGTGACTTACCGCTGCCTAACATTACTGCAACTCCAAGCGAAAATGACTGTAGGCTACAACTTTACTTGCGGCTCGCTCTACGAAATAGTAACGTTTAAGGAGACAGGTGTATTCCCCCAAGCGCAGATTTGTGCTGTCTCTGAAAGGCCTCCGAGCAGAGAGAGAGACACAAGTCCCTCCCCGGCGCTGCTCCCCATGCCTGTGCGTAATATTACTCCAAACGTGGCGCACACCTAACGCACTACCTCCTCCTCCTGTCCCAACAAACACCGATGAACTGAATTGCATGAACCAGAGGAGGTTCAAGTCCCTGCACAGGACTACATTTACTCAAAGAGCCTATCGTACCTAGCTTAAGCAGGCAACAATTTTGAGATACTGAACTTTATTCGAGTATTTCCATTACTCCACTACATTTCAGAGGGAAATTGTACTTTTTATACATACTTACAATACATTTATTTGATAACTTTAGTTACCTTGCAGATTCAGATTTATAACACAAAATATAGCTTAATCACCAAATACATGTGGACGTATTACTATAGGTTAAGACTTTATAGATCCTTGGTGGGTAAATTCACAAGCTTCCCAGCCGCATATTAAGTAATTAAAATAAGCCACACCTAATACATCAGTAATTGAAATACAATAATATAGCCTACATTATTCAAAAATTGGCCATTCTGCATACTTTTTATACTTATAGTAACCTTAATGTTATTACAAATACTTATGTAGTTTTACTGAAGTAGGCTAATATTTTGAATACAGGGCTTTTCTACACTGAGGTTACTACTTTCACTTAAAACTATCTGAGTAGGTTACTTCTTCCACCACTGCAGAAGTTCAAGAGCTGAGCACAGCAAAATAATGCTTCATGTTTATTCTTCCCATTGTAAAGATAAAAAACACATGAACTTTGTGTATTAACCTTTAACGTGTTTACCTAACTATTCAAACCTAAATATCTACACACTTTAAGCTTTACATACACTTCTTTAAGGGGAAAGAAAATAATTAAATATGATAAATATGTACTTGCCTGTGTATTGATGGTTGCCATTGCCTGAAGGTCATAGTTTGCCTTCTTTTTTGTATGCCATAGCATCTCTTGTCATGTAACTTTTTTAACTTTCGAAGTTCTGGGTAATTGGAGGGGAAAAAAACTAATTTGAATATCATAAAACATGTTTCCAGGGGAGGATGTGTCAGAGTAAACAGTAACAGTCACTCAAAGCATAGAAATATTCCCCATTAAATTCTTTATAGCAATCAGTTAGAGGGCAGTGCCCCCTGTTGGTCGTAACAGGAAACTGCAAAGATCTCATCAACAACAACAACAATCAATTCTGTTTAAGTCAAATTCATATTCTACAGCCAGATGTATCGACATAGATCTAAAGGGTGAATGTGCTGTATAAAAAAGAAAACCTAGACTTGAGTCATTTTTGTGAGTGGATAGAGACGTGTCTAGTACCAGAGCAGTGGCTGGAAACTTAATTAAGTCTTTGTAATGGAGTTATAACAGAGAGCAGAGAGGGGCAGAGTTAAGCTGGGCGGTCTGAAACTGGGCCTGTCAGGAAGAGCATAAAACGTGATTTCCCCTGATCCGGAGCCATCCACGAGCTCTCTCACACACACACACACACACACACACACACACACACACACACACACACACACACACACACACACACACACACACACACACACCAACAAGCAGGCTTGGTGGGGTGGTGGGATGTACTTAAGTAACATGTTTCTTTCACTCAGTCATTTAATGCATGTATCCAGTAATTGTCAATATTTGTCACACTCTTGCAAAAAATAAACACCAATAGTCTGTACCTGCTGTCTTCATGGAAATCTAAAAAACCCAGCCCTCTTGTGCTCAGATGGACATCACCCATTGCTTAGATTTACACTACAAGGCCATGCATAGGCCTATAACAATTTTTATCATTCATCTACTGTCAATTGCAGCAACAACCATGTTAGACAGGGTGAGAGATTAAGTCATGTTTGCTAATCCTCACAAGCTGTGATCTATGCAGGAGAAGCTCTGGCTCTATAGCTGCACCGCTCCTTGATTTGAGAATATGGGCACCCTTGGTATGATTTCTCAACCTCCATGGTTTTTAGGTTTCATATTAACTAGAACGTAGCCTATAACGTCTTCCTCAAAGGATTCCCTGCTCAGCTTGCTTATTTGCCAGAGCTGAAACTCTGTCTGATTATATTAGTAGAAACAGTAGGCCTGTGTTGGTTGTAGCCATTGGGTTCTCACTCTTTAAAAGCAGTGTTAGTAGACACCCAACATTAGCGGTCAAAGACTGAAGAACCCATTTCTTCCATTAATACAAGTGAATTGTTTTATGGAAACTGAGGAAACCAATGTGTGTATACATGGTATAGTGACACATGCACAGTTAAAGATGAAGTCAGTGTATTGACTAACATTCAATATAGTATGTGTGTGAAGAATGTGCAATAAAACAGAAGACAAAACCAATGTTAAGATATTTGTTGCCATATTTTTTTTTATCAAACAATAATTAATTTTAACAGTTTATTTTACACAAACCACCAATAGTTATTAAGAAAAGTTATGGAAATTGTAAGAGTAGATTGTTAGTTTAGCGTGTACACCCCAACTAGAGCTTGCTAACCATTAGTAAACTAAAGGAAAGCTAGTACTGCCTTGCAAGATCAGGGACCGTCTACTTCCTGAAACTAAACTATTTCATCGAGGGTTCCAATTCTCGGATAAAGACGAAAAGCGCTGTTTTTCAATCTGTTTATATATTTTTTACAGGCTGTGGCCTATATCGATCCGACAGAATGTTATAATTCAAATGTTGAAATCTTTCGTGATCTGTAGTTAGAAACCCACACGGAAAAGACTACGGTCCAGCAATTACGCTGACCCACTATAAACACATTGGCCTAGCTAGTTAGCAGATGGCTAACGCTAGCAATATTTGTAGCTAACTAACGCTAGAGGTAGTTATTTGCTTACTTTGTAGCGTATTCGCTATAGCTCTATTGACAAAATGGATAATAAGGACATATTTTGAATTAACTTAGCTAACTAGCTTGGCTTAACGTTAATGTACCGTTACAGTGTGGCGTTTTTAGTTAACATTATATTGGTCCTGGATATAAACTACTTGCTTTGTAATATCGTCGTGCTCCAACTATAAGTTTATTTTGGTTGTAATAGTGCGTATGGCTTCACACTTTATGAATTAATGCAGTGTTTAGTTGGGAGCGACACAACGTTAGCCAACTAGCTTATCCTTAGCTGTTAACGCTACACAACAGTGTAAATCTAACACTGCATATCAGAACATTGGTTGCGCAGAAATACTCAAATGATCTACACCACTTCGTCCACTGGTTGCAGGATTATTGAGTAAGTGTAAGACCGCCTGACCCACCCTTAAACAACGAGGGGCTCGGAGATGTGCTAGTTGCGGAATCTTGACAATAAATGTCGTTTGTTTACGCTGATATCAGAGTTCCCGAGCCCCTGCTGCCCCACAACGTATCACTCCGCACAAAACACAGGATATTCATACTGAAACATTTAATGATCCAACTGGCACCGAAACCACGCGTTTTTAAGCCACTAATCATAAAGAATAATTGTATTTTGAAAATGATCTGTATATACTTATTTTCTTGTGTAAACAGTCAAAACGGACTAGTTTCCGTTAGAGGTTGTCTTCATGTGGCTTCAAATACAGGAGGGGTTTCATTGTATTACTAGTTGGGCGTTAGACTGTGTGGTCAGCAACTAAAAATAAGCCCTATGGACTTACGTATATAATATGATAATTTGTTCCAGTTATACTATTATGTAATTCAAAAGTATTTAAATGAACTTGTATTTCGTAACTTGTATCAATGCCCCCTTCAATTGTAGATAGTAGCGCCCATAAAATGCCCCGGACTGCTTTCTTGGTGTGGATTACGTACTTTGGATTGACTATTGGACTGCCCAATCAGAAAATACTTTAAGCTTAGCAACAGCAAAGTTACCCTCTTGTCCAATCAACAAAGAGAGGGGTGGGCTGCATCGTGCTCAAGATTCTACCATTTGATTGGTTAAAATGCTCGTCGGTTATGTCGACTTTGTGGACTATGTAGTTCGTTGAGGAGGACACCAACAGGGTTTCCCCGAAATTAAAACCCCATGTCCCACAATCCAACGGGCGTTACAAACAGCTGCATGCGCACGGCTAGAGGCGGAGCTGCTATATAAACACAAGCTCCCTCTTCTTGAGTAGCACACTGGACACTGTTGTTACGGTGAAACGTCGTCTCCGGTTCAACGTTAGCTCTGACAGCATCGAAACAGTTAATGGTAGGTAGCGACAGTTGCTCTGACAAACCCTTGGAGGAGTAACAAGTGTTTATGGTTCAGAAGTTTACTTTTAATTTGCGAGAGTTTGTTTTAAGACGTAAGAATTTATTTCTGATATCGGCTCAATCTGGAATACGCATATTTTTTGTTTAAATTGAGTTTAACGAACTTTGAAGATAAGTTTTGAGAGCATGAACATTATCTAAAATCCGCTAAAGCGGAGCCATCAGAGCGGAACATCATGATGACAGAGCCAATGGAGCAGACCCATCACCTGAAAACTTCAGGCAGCCCATCAGGTGGGAGCAGTGGGGACGCGTTGGAGCATCTCCCAGCCAGAAACCGTGGTGGACCAGAGAACGGCAACAGGGGGCGACAGAGAGACCAGAAGCGACAGCAGCGGGCGGAGAACTGTGGGGGTATCAACACAGACAAGTTATGGCAAATGAAAGGCGAACAGAGGGAGGTGTGCCCTGCCTTCGCAGCCGGAAACGAGCTCATAAAGTGCCCGATTGCAAATCAGCCTCACCAGAAAGCCGATCATGCGGCGGGTGACGGTAATCCTATTGCACAGGGGAAAAACTGCGAAGACCGACCACTGGAGGAAACTTTAAACCAGGTGCAAGAGGATAGTCACATCGACTCCGACACTGGTTTCGATGCGCGTCTGGGCAAGAAGAGACACAGGCGCAGGACATCCAGGAAGAAGCGCAACTGGAAGCCTTATTGTCAACTTTCTTGGGATGAAAGGAAAGCCCTCGAAGAGAAAGAAACGGCCAGGGCTTCACGGGTGAGGGAGGAGATGTTCGCCAAAGGGCTCCCAGTGGCCCCCTATAACACCACCCAGTTCCTGATGGACGAGCACGACCGAGAGGAGCCCGACCTCAACACCGAGACCGGGGTCAGACGGCCCTCAGGGGTCGGTAGCCGCATGGAGGACACGGGCAGCGAGGAGGACCTCTGCGACAACAACGAGGAGGAGGACGATGATGAAGGCAGCGGCGGAGGCAGCGACGGTATCGGGAGACCTGGGAACGCAGGTGGTGAGTTTCTCCAGAGAGACTTTTCCGAGACCTACGAGATGTACCATGTCGAGAGCCTGCAGAATATGACCAAGCAGGAGCTGGTCCAGGAGTACCTGGAGCTGGAGAAGTGCATGTCCCGGCTGGAGGAGGAGAACAACCGGCTGAGGCGCGCCGTGGAGCCCGGGGGTCTGACCGCGGAGAGCTCCCTGGTCCGGCTCAGAGAGCTGGAGAGGGAACTTGAGAGACTGAGGGCCCAAAACACGGAGCTCCTTCTGCAGAACCAGCCGAGTAATGACAGGGGGCAAGTCGCTACCAATTAAAGGACACAATTCAAGTGGGGGGAAAGCCCCCTTTAAAAAAAAAAAGGTAAACATGGGACTGCTACTTTTTTTTTTTTTTTTTTAAACAAATTGTTTTGTGTAATCAATTTGTCATTTGGACAATGAGTCCTTGCATTGCAATGCAATACGTTTCTTTTCTATTTGGACTGTAAGGGTGTCCTGTTCAATTTTATTTTCAAGAAGAAATGTAAATATTTCAAAATATTCTTTTTATAAAGAGAATGTATTTGACAATACGATAAATGAGTTTGTTTCCAGGGTCAACTAAGGTATCCATTGACATATAATGTTCAGTTTTTCGAAATTTAAAAACAAACGTTTGTGGCATTTCCTCCCAAAAAATGAATAACAAATTACAGCTAATTGGATCAGTTTGTTAAGACTGTTTTGCAGAAGTAAATTCCAGAGTGAATATTTTAACAGTTGTGTGTAAGTTCAAATAAAATTTTGAAATTCTGCTGTCATGTGTTGTAAAGCCTTCTCTGAAACACAGGAAGCTGTTCATAAAAGCTGCAGTGTGGAACTACTGTACGTGGCTCTTGTGTCAGCAATACAAATAATCACAAAGCGTTTCTTGTGGGGATCCTGAAATGGGCCAGGCAGACATCAGTAGGCTACAGTAGGCTATACACAGACTGTAGCCTAGCAGAGGAGGAGGAGGGGGGTATGATGGAAATGCTCTTTATGAAGATTAACCCACTCTGTTTAAGCTATTGAGGATATTCTGCAAGAATAAATGCTACATGGGTTTATTCCCATATTTATTCCACTCTTGAAACACATTAATAACAAGAGGAGTGCTGGTAATGTTAAACAGACAAATAATCTACTGGAAATGTTATTAAATATTAATTAAAGCTCTATTTATAAAATCGTACGTTTCAGTAGATTCCAAGTTAACAGCTACTTTTCAGATTGCATAAATATTAAACTAAGTTCTTATTAAGTTATACAAAGCCTCGGTAGTTTGATGAAGTTTCCTTGAGCAGAGGCAATCTGTGCCATTTGGCCTGGGGAGACCATCTGTAGCCTCTAGGGGGCGTCATTCAGCTTCTATTTTAAGTTGTCTGCTGCTGTCAAACAATAAGCTTCATCCTCCCTGTAAAAATGCTGCAAAATCCTACGATGTCCAAATACAAACACACGTGTAAACATTTTTTTTTTTTTAAACATAGTTCTGTTTATTTACATCATATAACCTTGCTTTAAAGCACACAGCCATGAGGGAAATGGTTTCAGGCAGACAACCTTTAAGTCCAGTCATTTTTCATATTAGTTATACTCAAAAGCAATTCCAAATGTACACAATACAATATGTTACATATTAAGATAGTATGTACAAAAAGATTTTAAAATACAACAATGAGACATTAGGTAAAAATCACATTTCAGACAACACAGATTTTTCCTTTTTGATGAAGTTATGGGCTGTTTGTTCATCTGTAAGAAATTGGATGTTGTCTGACATGACCTAATGGCGGTTTAGGGTAGGGCTTGTTAGGGGTACCATATTCACACACTGTGGATCACTAGGCAGAGAGAGATGAAAAGCAGCTGAGAGAGTACTATGCCTCATCCCTCTTAGCAGCATCAGTAATAGCTGTTAATGCCTGTGTTAAAGGCAAAGAGAGTGCATAGACATGTCCTTGGCTTGAAGTGTGCTATTTTTTTTTTTTTTATACAGCCTCTCAGACCGCTTCTATTAAACGTACACATCTTTGGGTCAGTGCCTTAGTTATACCATCAACCACAGGAGAGGAGGGCGGAGACCCAGAAACAACAAAAGGAAACGGAAAGATAAGAACCGACCATGGCACTGCAGAACAAACGCACATTCCAAAAATCAGGCACTTGTAGAAAAAAAATCTTGAGGTAAGACAACCTATAACTGATATAACTTATCATTTATTATTATTATTTTCCACCAGGTTATTTGGTCAGATGAAAACAAGTCTCATGACTTTGGAAGTTGCACCTCCTGTCTGTGTTCTTTTGTGAAGGGAAATCAAAACGAGAGATGATAACAATAGATTTATTCTGTATTTGTTTCCTCTGTACCATTTCCCCAGTCAGGGAGGATTTATTAGAGCCTGACCTTATGAAAACTCGTCATGTAACCCCAAGGTGATAAACGTACAGACCGATGAACCCTCGGAGGGGATCTGATGAAAACACAAAGATCTGTTTGTATGCGCTACACAATATGTCTGTTAAACACTGTGAGGCTTCTCTTTTACAAGAAGGAACATACTTCGTCTTGAACACAATAAATATGAGCAGATCTGTGGAGGCATTGTCAGTAATCCCCGGCATGAATAACAAAACAAATGAGGTCAGCCATCACAGTGTGGCGCTGAGCTGCCTGCAAACTGCCCAATAGAATATAATAATTACCAGATTTCTTCTCTTGACGCATGTAGTTGCTAGATGGTTTGTGTACATGTTGATGCAACATTGTTGGAAGTATAGTCACCAGAGAAACTTATTTATAAGATTATATCTTGTGAGATAAAGGTTTTCTGCACAGTGCTAAGAATCAGAGAGAAAGGCCATCTATGAGAAAATAAGGAACAGGTTTAGTCATGTTTATCTTGTCTCCTGTGAACAGGTACACCCAAGGGGTGAAATCACAATAAAAGTACTTTTTTTTACTTTAATACAAAATATATATAATATATATATTGAATATAAAACAAAAAAAGAATATATTAAGGGAAACATTTCAAGTAACATCTTGAAAGAAATAACTGTGCACTTGTACACACTTTTGTAAACCATAAAAAAGGAACTAAAAAAGTAAAAACAAATATGATAACATATTTATATTTACAAGGTTAACTTAACAAGGCTTTGTACAAATGTTACAAAATTTGCTCAACACAAACACCTGCACGCTCAGACATGATCACAAATATTGTTGCGCAAACACACACACAAACATTAACAAGTAGAGAGAGACGACGTATGTATTCTGTGTGTTTGTAACCTACTGTGTCTATTGTAGAGTATTACAGTGTCTGTGGTCTGAGGAGGAACAGATTAGGAAGACTGATATGAAAAATCAGTGGAGATCCCTTGACATGGTTTTAAACTGACCAATAGCTTCTGTGTGTGAGGCTGACTGTCTCTTCTGGCTCACTGAAGTAGGTTCGGAGAAATTTTGTAATAGTTACCGTTAAACCCTACTTTATTAAGAAGCACCATTCTCTCAAGAACCAGAGGGACGTTGCATTTTAGCATCTGTCTCTGGTCCCTTAACGGGATTAAACCCTTTACTTTATGTTGTCTGTGAGCAGGAACGTAGAGAAGATGGGAACGATGCTCTGTTATTACTCAAATGACAATTCTTGGCTGTGACATTGATTGTGATGAGGTCTGTTTGTGTCTCTGTCCTGTTTCTGTATTATTTCTATAAAAGCACACATATAGGAAAAGAAAAAAAAAAAAAAAGCTTTGGCAACAATGGAATGCTCCTTGCCATGCAAATGGAGCTTATCCAAACGAAAAGGGTGGGTTGCTCTCAAAGACCTGTTCATAGGTACACTGTGTTGCACCTGGCAACTAACCACGGCCCTGTTTACACTGCTGCCGGTCTACTGACCTGCAGGGAGTCAGCGGCTCAGCATGGGCCCCCCCTACAGGAGCCTCTTTTCCTTGGAGTGAAGTGTGGGGTCAGCTGGCAGGGCTCACAGGTACTGGTGGAATCGGGAGGTGGGTGCTTGACGTGTAGCCGGTCCTTGGTCGAGCCCGTCTGCATCCCGAGGCAGCCCTGGGGTTTTGACCTGGTTTTGAGTGTTAGAGGACAGGGGGAACTCACTGACAGTCAGTGGGGGTCTCTTCTCAGAGATCTCAGTTGGAGAGGCCACCACGGTGTGTCTGCGCCAGGCCCGTCTCTTCCTCCGCGTTTCTGGTGACAGCGGTTTTCGCAGTCCTACAATGCGCAGGTCGTCGGCCGAGCCCATCAGACGAGCGCGGACCTGCTCTGCCAGAGACCTGCCACCGGGGCCGGTCGGGGTGAAGGAGGCGGCCTCACTGGGTGGCAGGGAGGGCTTGGTCCGGGCCAGGCGCAGGCTCTCCTGGCTGCTGGCTGAGGAGGGGTTGTTTCTGGAAGTGTCCCTCTTCACTCTGGCTGCACCATCTGACCCAGAACCAGCCCCGTCGGCCTCAGCTGTGGCCCCAGACAGCTCCAACAGGTCCAGGGAGCGTGCCTTGCCCTTCTCCGACTTCAGCTTCTTCCTGGCCAGAGTGTCGCACTGGATCAGCTTGTGCGAGTTGAAGGAAGGCCGCGAATGCAGTCTGTGAGTGGTAGAGGACGAGGAGAAGGAGGAGGACGAGGGTGTGGTGGACCGCGCCCCTCCTTCACTCCTGTCCGCAGAGTCCGGTGTGGGTGTGAGCGCTGTGGGCGGGGCAGGCAGGTTTGTGGGTGAGAGAACGGGGGGTTTGT